>OU824201.1:2405054-2607095 GCA_917499995.1 Ichneumon xanthorius
CTTCCTCAATATCTTCCTCAATATCTTCCTCAATATCTTCCTCAATATCTTCCTCAATATCTTCCTCAATATCTTCCTCAATATCTTCCTCAATATCTTCCTCAATATCTTCCTCAATATCTTCCTCAATATCTTCCTCAATATCTTCCTCAATATCTTCCTCAATATCTTCCTCAATATCTTCCTCAATATCTTCCTCAATATCTTCCTCAATATCTTCCTCAATATCTTCCTCAATATCTTCCTCAATATCTTCCTCAATATCTTCCTCAATATCTTCCTCAATATCTTCCTCAATATCTTCCTCAATATCTTCCTCAATATCTTCCTCAATATCTTCCTCAATATCTTCCTCAATATCTTCCTCAATATCTTCCTCAATATCTTCCTCAATATCTTCCTCAATATCTTCCTCAATATCTTCCTCAATATCTTCCTCAATATCTTCCTCAATATCTTCCTCAATATCTTCCTCAATATCTTCCTCAATATCTTCCTCAATATCTTCCCCAATATCTTCCCCAATATCTTCCCCAATATCTTCCCCAATATCTTCCCCAATATCTTCCCCAATATCTTCCCCAATATCTTCCCCAATATCTTCCCCAATATCTTCCTCAATATCTTCCTCAATATCTTCCTCAATATCTTCCTCAATATCTTCCTCAATATCTTCCTCAATATCTTCCTCAATATCTTCCTCAATATCTTCCTCAATATCTTCCTCAATATCTTCCTCAATATCTTCCTCAATATCTTCCAATATCTTCCTCAATATCTTCCTCAATATCTTCCTCAATATCTTCCTCAATATCTTCCTCAATATCTTCCTCAATATCTTCCTCAATATCTTCCTCAATATCTTCCTCAATATCTTCCTCAATATCTTCCTCAATATCTTCCTCAATATCTTCCTCAATATCTTCCCCAATATCTTCCCCAATATCTTCCCCAATATCTTCCTCAATATCTTCCCCAATATCTTCCCCAATATCTTCCCCAATATCTTCCTCAATATCTTCCTCAATATCTTCCTCAATATCTTCCTCAATATCTTCCTCAATATCTTCCTCAATATCTTCCTCAATATCTTCCTCAATATCTTCCTCAATATCTTCCTCAATATCTTCCTCAATATCTTCCTCAATATCTTCCTCAATATCTTCCTCAATATCTTCCTCAATATCTTCCTCAATATCTTCCTCAATATCTTCCTCAATATCTTCCTCAATATCTTCCTCAATATCTTCCTCAATATCTTCCTCAATATCTTCCTCAATATCTTCCTCAATATCTTCCTCAATATCTTCCTCAATATCTTCCTCAATATCTTCCTCAATATCTTCCTCAATATCTTCCTCAATATCTTCCTCAATATCTTCCTCAATATCTTCCTCAATATCTTCCTCAATATCTTCCTCAATATCTTCCTCAATATCTTCCTCAATATCTTCCTCAATATCTTCCTCAATATCTTCCTCAATATCTTCCTCAATATCTTCCTCAATATCTTCCTCAATATCTTCCTCAATATCTTCCTCAATATCTTCCTCAATATCTTCCTCAATATCTTCCTCAATATCTTCCTCAATATCTTCCTCAATATCTTCCTCAATATCTTCCTCAATATCTTCCTCAATATCTTCCTCAATATCTTCCTCAATATCTTCCTCAATATCTTCCTCAATATCTTCCTCAATATCTTCCTCAATATCTTCCTCAATATCTTCCTCAATATCTTCCTCAATATCTTCCTCAATATCTTCCTCAATATCTTCCTCAATATCTTCCTCAATATCTTCCTCAATATCTTCCTCAATATCTTCCTCAATATCTTCCTCAATATCTTCCTCAATATCTTCCTCAATATCTTCCTCAATATCTTCCTCAATATCTTCCTCAATATCTTCCTCAATATCTTCCTCAATATCTTCCTCAATATC
The DNA here is from genome assembly GCA_917499995.1 of Ichneumon xanthorius. NCBI lineage: Eukaryota > Metazoa > Arthropoda > Insecta > Hymenoptera > Ichneumonidae > Ichneumon > Ichneumon xanthorius. Next base: position 2,406,998 of record OU824201.1, read on the forward strand.
TTCCTCAATATCTTCCTCAATATCTTCCTCAATATCTTCCTCAATATCTTCCTCAATATCTTCCTCAATATCTTCCTCAATATCTTCCTCAATATCTTCCTCAATATCTTCCTCAATATCTTCCTCAATATCTTCCTCAATATCTTCCTCAATATCTTCCTCAATATCTTCCTCAATATCTTCCTCAATATCTTCCTCAATATCTTCCTCAATATCTTCCTCAATATCTTCCTCAATATCTTCCTCAATATCTTCCTCAATATCTTCCTCAATATCTTCCTCAATATCTTCCTCAATATCTTCCTCAATATCTTCCTCAATATCTTCCTCAATATCTTCCTCAATATCTTCCTCAATATCTTCCTCAATATCTTCCTCAATATCTTCCTCAATATCTTCCTCAATATCTTCCTCAATATCTTAACGGGCTCGAAGATATCAGAGAAGTCATCTAGCAAGACCGATGTCTTACTGGATAGCTTGCTTGATGTCTTCGATTCCGTTAAGACATCCAGGAAGATATCCAGGAAAGCCAGGCATCAATGACGGGCAGTGTACCACTTTGGCACAAGGGCACGGGGAAACTGCGGAAAACCTGGCCATACACAATCCGTTCTTTTCCCCAGAGATTGGTGTTCCTATACAGGGTAATCACCAATCTCAGATAAAATTGCCTCCCGCTCCACGATCCGATGCGCCAGCCAGCGCGCTGCCGGGCGGTCACCCATCCAAGTACCAGAATACTAACATTTGCACAAAGTCTACAATAATACTCTACCATATAATAACTCTACTCGATTAAAAAATCGTCCGCAACTGTATCAAGTAACAGCTCTACCAGCGGTTCGAACAGCGGTTTATAACTCTCTACCGTATTACAACTCTGCAAGAACACATCTCTTTGTTTTTCTCTATCGGAAAACAAGTCTCCGCCGATGAATCTTTTTTGCCGAAAAGTTGTATTCTGGTGAAGTAGTAATCTCGTAAACTTATTGTAATATGTGTAGGTATGGTAGAGACGTTGTCGGAAGTCTGTGTTCTGGTAGAGTTGTCACGCACACTCGTGACTATAGATTCGGGCAATTTTTCGAATAATTTTCCTGAATGCAGAGTCGTCAATTGGTTGGGCCTGACTAGAGATTTGTAATATGCTGGAGATATATTTGGTTAAAGATGGACATGCGCCAATTTGTGTACAACAAGATCCTCTTATTGTGTATCTTAAATATTTGCGGTAAATATTATGAATGTGAAGTGAGGTGCAGTGTGACGCAGGAGTGATGTGGTAGACTTTAACTGAAAATTAAAGGGGAAACTCGAGTCCCCTGTGGCATGTTACCGAAACCACCACCTGGTGACAAGGTGACATTCCACAGAGTGTTTCTCCCGTGAAATAGTGAACTACATTCTAACCCTTTTTATTTCAATTCCCTGTTTTAATCCCTACGGCGAGTTTCACTGTTCCTCGTTGCGGTCGCCGGAATTCTCTTATTTCGACTGTAACTACGCTCACCTTGCTCACGTGTAGGACGGCTGACATGTTTAATAGGCCGTATGGATCTCCACGCGATATGTTGTCAGGGTGAAGCATATCGACCTATAGGTCTACGATAGCTCGGTGAAGGCTGTATTTTCCATCGTTATTTTTATACAGAGTATTACGGATGATATGGCGAATCGCCATATCTGCGTACAATGCGAGTCAATCGGTCTGCCGCTTTCAAAGGTTCCACTTTATGAACCCACAGTGACATACCAACCAGACCAACACGTTTTCCATGCAGGGCATTTGGTCGATAAATTCGGCCAAACGGCCCGGCATGGTGAATTGGTGATATGACCAATCTATTTTTGCTATTTACTATATCAAACTACTCTCTTGCTCTACGTAAGCGAGACATTACAGAATTCGCTCTGTTTACATTTTTTTTTTTTTTTTTTTTTGACAAACGCAAAAATATTTTTTAATACCCTTACAGCAAACGAAATTTGTCGCTATATTATGCATCAAAGACTAATGAATAATGTCTATATAGTTTATTACCAACGGTATTCAATCCTTTTATAATGGCCGTAGGACTTGTCTTCGTTATTAATTTTTTTATAATCATTACCAGATGACCGAGCATCAGCCTAATTTTTTTTCATAAAAGTACCATCAAGGATCCCTTGGAATTTAATAAAGATTTATTCGTTAATAGAATAACGAGATGCACATTAAAAAATAATCTGCAGTTCTTCCAAAATCGATCCTAAGGGGGAAACTAAGCCTCCTATTGCTCTGGTCTACTAGACATTGTGTTTACAATTTTCAACAGTTTTTTTCTCGAAGACAGCTTTCTAAAATTTGTATTAAAAGATTTTAGCTCCTCCTCCCCTCCTCCTCCTCACTCTCCCAGAACTGAAAATGCACCTTTTTTACTTGTCATGGGCGATATCGTGTATAAGTAGTTCATAAAAAAATTAATAATTCGAGTACTATGTGGTGAATATTTTTTTTTATTTTACGCATGTCTTTATGGAGTGTTGAATAACCTCGTACGAAAACAGGCACGGCACGATAATTACCCTTCATAGTAAATTCACTTGATCGTCCTTAATTAAATGCTTTAGTCAGAGATCAACCTATCATCGTCAACAATCGGAAAATCATGTGAGTTCCATTACCACACCCTCTTTTATCATAATATAATCGTGATAATCGTGATCCTAATCGGGATGTCAGTCGCTTCTGTATCGTTAAGCAGCATTTTTATTAATTCGGGAAATATGTAACATTTTTCTTTCAATTTTAGAGACACTTGGCTCCAGGCACACCCGCTACGGTTAAGGCAACTGGGCCATGGAGGAAGTACGCGCTCCGACTACTACTGAGTGAGCACAGTGTGGGGAAAAAACTCATCGATATTTCACATCGTACGATCGACGGTAAGTTTGGTCGTGGCGACGTCGGAGTCTCGGGGTCGAGGACGTCAACGCGGCGCTTCGCAAATGAGGCTCTCAATATACCTCTCCTGCTCTTTCAACATTTATTTATTAATTCTCCTACTAGCAAAAAGGCGCGGATCACGTCGTGATCATGATCGTGAGCCGCATATCTTGTGCGATAGAAAAGGCAAAAAAAGAAACGCGGAGATGTCAATCTCAATTTCGAATTTAAAAGAAACCCGGAGCGTTTTTTGTGTTAATTTTTTGTTGTGCTTTTTACTCAATATTTTATACAAACATAATCGAAGTATCAATGTATCTCAAGAAACCATTTGACCTCGACGCCTAGTAGGTGAATTAGATAAAATCAACACGGATTTTGCTTTCGTCTTTCGATAATTTATTGCAGCATTTCTCTTTTTATTTATACCTTAAGGATTTTTATTGCAGCAAATGAAATATTTGCTGTTTATCATTCAACTTTTCTAGTAGAGAATTTTTACAAACGGAGCGAGTCGATCGCGATCGCAAGTAAATTATCGCCCTGGTGTAAATATTTTTCTGACAATTTGTCTGAAAAATTCTAAACGGATCGTTTCAGTAATTTTCATTGATTTTTACGAAATTTTTCTCCGGTTTTCTCTGCAATATTTTAAATATCTCTGCCATTTTCTTCGCACAACCTCCAGTGTTCACAATATATCAGAGAAATTCAGAGTATTTTCCTAAAATTTCTAGATATCTCCAATTTTTCTGATAAAGTACGTTAACAGAAAATACGAGTTGTCTTTAAAATCTACTCATGCCGTTACTCGAACGTGCAATAGGGTTTTTCAGAGAAAATACAATTTATTTTCTTAAAAACTCTGCTTTTTTCAGATAAAGTCGGTTTAGAGAATTTCAGAGAACTTACAAGTTCACTCTAAAATCTATTAATTCTGTATTATTTTCAGGGACGGATTGACCTTATATCCGAAGGTTGTGCAGCGACGAGGCTCTTATAACGAATAACGTTTTCCTTTCTATAGTATCCGGGAATAGGGTGCTGTTCGCAAATACGACCAAACGAAGAGTGGGGTAGCAGATCGATGCACGTGGCGCCCGCCGCAGCCTCCGCAGTCTGGAATTCTGCCCGGACAAGCCACCCAATCGTCGTTCATCCCTTGCACCTTCACCCCCACTGGCCCACATCCTTCCTTATAACTCTATGATAGCAACGTAAATAGGAAGGAAGCGGCTTTCCCGCCCTTGCATCACCTCTGGCTTGAATAATTTCACGAACCTTGACAATTTTTTTTAACATACGCATTCTTAGAAACTCAAATACAACATCTTGATGCCTCTAACCATATAAATCTATACTTTCATAAACATTTATTTCTTATGTACAAAATTTCACATCTCTGAATCGTCACCGAGATTCATTTTTCGGCGAAAACCCGTACGTGTTGAAAAAAGAAAACCTAATTCTTCGACTACCTACAATTCAAACTTTTATCTTTATATCAAATATAAATTTACGGTACATAAATCTTTGGAGTTTACGAGATTTTTAACTCGCAAACTTTTAACGCCGTAAAGTTGTTTCTCGCTCACTGATTTTATAATCTTACGAATATATATATATATATATATATATATATATATATATATATATATATACTCATACATGTGTAGAATATCACATCGTTGGTGTGAATGCAATTACGATTTCCTCACGCATAAATACCAAAGTTGTCCTATGGGCGAGAGTACATTTAGTCATTTTTTTTCTCGGTGAACTTTGCCACGCCCCATGCAGAAACGTAGTTAAGGTGACTTTCCCGGACCCTATTAGTTTTCCCAAACTCCAATGCTATACAGATTAATCGCATTCTTCGACGGATTAGCATTTCACGAGCGAACTAAACGATTTGCGTGGAAACAATGAATCTTTAAAAATATTTGGCTTACGATTGTTAATTGACAATTAATTACAACAAATAATAAACATTTGTCAATCGGCAAGTCGTTGGAACACTTGCAACTAATATATTTGTTCGTAGCCGGTTAATTCATTGTCGCTGTAATGATCAATGTATATTTATTATTGATTACTGCCAGGCATAGACTTACATCAATCTGCCAAATGTTTGCCTAAACCAGCGCTTTCTCGTGTTCAAGATAAAAAATCTGACACTTATTTTATTCATAGGTGAATATTTAATACGCAAAAATGCGTCTAAAAAAAATCATGAAATTCAAAAAATTCAAAATGACATAAAATTTAAACGGTTTGATCGATTTTCTCGAAAGTTTAATGGGATCATCGGGTGATGATATTCTACCTGTATACGCGTTTTTAGCTCGATAGCTACAAAATTGCGAGCGCTACAGTGCCTACAGACATTTTCGAAGAAATAAAAAATGGCGTACAAAAAAAAACTGAACATTTTTGGACAAAATTTTGCAGCAACATTGACTATTAGCCACACATGCTGTCTACTCATTTCAGCCTCATCGGTCGAGGCGTTCTCGAGTTATAGCCGTTTGAATATTTTACGTCCGATTCACACATACACACACACACACATACAGACACACACACACACACACACACACACACACACACACACACACACACACACACACACACACACACACACACACACACACACACACACACACACACACACACACACACACACACACACACACACACACACACACACACACACACACACACACACACACACACACACACACACACACACACACACACACACACACACACACACACACACACACACACACACACACACACACACACACACACACACACACACACACACACACACACACACACACATTCATTCGGACATTTTTTTAATGTGATTTTTCGATGTGTGGAAACATTCTGAACACGTTTTCATTAAAATCTCGAAAGAAAATTTTTTCATCATCACAAAGCTTCCTCTATGAGGAAGCAAAACCAAAAAAAATTTGGGAATTATTTCGAGGCCACTTTTATGCGTACGCTGTACAAAACGTTATCAAACTTACAACACGTTTAATATACAAAGTTATATGAAATATACGATCTCGGTATATGAATTATAATTCATATACATTGTATTTGAATTTTAATAATTTAATCTTAAATGCAATACCTGTAGGGTAGAGCGGGGCAAAACGCGGCATGGGACAAAACGTCATTTTGAAATAATTTTTGGATGCCCGAATTCGCCCCATCGATGCATCAGGCTTTTCTGCCCCGTTTTGCCACCTTGTCCGATCCAAAAATGATTGGAAAATTTAGTTTTGCCCAAAAACCCCGTTTTGCCCCGTTGCCCTATTTTGCCCCGCCGTGATGGCATTGAAAATTAAGACATCCGTTATATACCGTATATGCATAAAACTTCCTATACATTTGTGAACTTCCAAACAGAATTTTTTTTACAGTGTATCAACGATAGCCAATATTCTCATTTCCAGTGTATATTCCATGACTAAACCTGAATAAACAACGCGGAGGTTTAAATAAAAAAATACTGAAACTAATTCTAATGGATGGCCTGCGTAATTTTCTTATGGACGTCTTTATTGGGCCTCGTTGTTGCGGCTGCCCGACTAAATTTCGGCATGGTTCGGAGATGTTAGAAAACCGTGTAATGATCAAGCGTCAGAAGTTGCGATCAGTGGTGCACTAAACAGAGCAATTCACAATCAATCCTGCTGTCGGAGTTTATACGCTCGGGTTAGCTTGAAGCCTCTAATTAGGTTCCACCTACCGGAAAATAGTTACAGCATTTCCAACTTTTGTTCCACCCGTTATGCTGCGGTAGTACCCGTTTCGACGTAACTAAAATCTGTGCTTCCTCAGCACGAAATTGTCAAAAATTTAACCTATTTTCCCTAGTGAATGAGATATAGCGATTTAGCAGACACTGGGCAAAGGAGCTTTTGTATTAAAATAAAAATAGCCCGCAATACGTAGACCTTTGATTCTCTAAAAATAATTCCCCGGAAAGAAGTCAAACGTGTTTGTAGCTTTCTGCCGCTTTTATTCAACACTGAACAACAAAAACTCAGCAGACCACCCCAGTGAACAAACGACAAAATATGAGAGGAAAGCTCGAAGCAATAAATTAATGCACGGAAACGTAAGAGCTCAAACGAATTGAACTAGATTGCAGATAGACCTTTTGAAACTTCAAGCATGTCCGACCGGAGATGTTAACGTCCATACAAACCCTCGTAAACCTGTCGCTGGCCGTGCCGAACAACACACAATACACATAACAAGTGTGTTGCACCTTTCAGACACAGTAATAAAAATACCCTCACACTGTTCCTTGACAGTACAACACGTTTCGTTTAAAATCTTCAAAAAATACACGCTTATGATAACACGTGAAAATTATGTTGAATGGATAAACCCGACCAACACACCTTATTTATTGGTATAAAATATGTAAACTACAGATTGTATGAAACAATTCAAGGGAAAAAATGATCATATATGATCATATACGGATCAGATCTGATTGATCATATATCCGACTGGATAGGGACATATCTCACCAGTATCTAGAACAAAAAGAACTTGTTATAAATTTAGTTAAATTATGGACGTCCGCTTAAAATAATTTTTTTTTTTTTTCATATTCGCAGTGGAATTTATAAAAAAGGAAAACAACCATCCTACTCACTCGGCAACTTTGGCTTTTGGGACAAGATGTAAAGGTTACTATTATATAAGTTGTGATAATTTGATTTTCTTCGACTTGTTTTCAACACATATAGACTTATTCATCCCTTCACTGTCAGGCGCCCCTATAGGGGCAAAAACGTATTGTAACGGGACAGACCCCCCCCCCCCTGGCAGAGTCTGGCACTGCCGCTAGATGGCCGGCTGGCGTCCGCTTCTCGCAAGCGAGACTGCCCCGGGATGGCCATAAAGGCTCTGCCTGTCCTCTCCTCTAGGTCCTTTCCCATCCTCAAAAGAATTGACCACTACCTCCTCGAGGTAACCCCAGAATGGGGCCTCGTTGTATTAGTTTGTAGACTGCGTAAGCACGTATGTTTCGACATACGTGTCTCTGAGCAAAGTAGGCTCACAGAGGAGAGTATTCGGCCTTGAACGTCGGGTCGACTTCATAGTCCCCGAATTGCAAGACCGAAGAACTCCTCTTTCCTTGTTCTCTCTCGCATATGTGGGAGAGCGGTCTGATAACGCATTCAATGCGTTATCAAGGGGGCCAGCAATCCAGCTGCCTCCCTCTACCCCGAAGCATATGCGGGAATCCTTTCCTCCACACCTTATCTAGCCGGTCCAGTACCGAACTCTTACCTTCCATTCGGAAGAAGACGATCTAAAAAATCGTGAGTTCGATATTCCGCTCCCACGGAATATCGAAACGTTTCAGTACAGAGAAATACGTTTCTCTGACAGTGAAGGGGTTCATAATACAGAAAGGTGCAGAGTTACGCTTCTTAAATTATTCTCGATTTTTAATCGATCACATCTAGTATTCCACTACGACTTGGAAGATATGGATATCGAAGAGTAAAAAAAAATACAAAACGCAAAGAACAATACAGATAACGCTTAAGGGTGTTGTGGGGCTGAGTTAGGGGAGGTGAGGTATGAGGGGAGCGCCCTATGCTTATACATTGGGTCGACCCGCTGTTGTCACTTGTCTTTGGGTGATTTTGTTTGAGATAGTTAATAAAATATGGGTTTATTAGTGATTGGACAGCGTAAAAAGTGTTCTTCGAATTTTATATAATACTACATAAATACAATACTATTATATTATATAGTATTTTATACAATACTAATATAATCGGCATATTGATTTATCAACAGTATTTAATTTGCCGCAGTGCCGTTTCGTGTTTACAAACTAACCTAACTGTTAATGATGACTGCATTTTTATCGGTAATGTAAGTAGCTATAGCAAATTGGGCATGTCGATACGGTAGGTGGGGTCATTTGTACTCCCGACTGCCCGCTAGGGCAAAAAGACGGGAGTTATGCGTTTCACTGCGATCCACCGGCTCGGCACGTTTCGCAAGTGCCTACAAACGTCGAAACGGCAAAAAATTACTTAACAGATTTTGGTATACTGAACTTCATAGCCTGATCTATGTTTGTGTCAATACATTTATGAGCGGACGTATGAACTGAAGGTAATACACCATAATTGGAGAAATCCGGTTAAAAGTTCGCGGTGACATGTCGAAAAATCACGTCGGCGATCCCCACTTCTACGTACAATCGCAAATGATGCAAATGATGACGCTGCAGCCGAGATTGTGCCGAGTTTCCAATGCCCCATGAGAAGCCTGGAATTGTTATTTATTTATAATCGTAGCGTTTTCTGTTCGCGGTTTTTTATGTTGACGGTGTTTAGTGCGCGATTGGTGTGTGAAAAAGTTTATGCGATGCCGTGTCTATAATATCTGGTGCAATAATCACCGAACACATTAATAATAAAAAAATATCATAAATTATGCACTCAACCTAATTTATAATTTTTTGTTTTATCGAGATTATTTATATAGTTTTAACTCGATTGCTGTAGTGTAACGTCATATTTCCAAAGTCATATATGCCAGCAATATAATTTTCTATGTGTCTTTTTTCTTCGATGAAATTTTGTCTGTGTCGTTCCTATGGAATACTATTTTTAATGTGGTGTACCTATCTGATATATGCCAGCGATATAATTTTTGATGTATTTTTTTTCGTTCATTTATCTCACATGGCCGAATTTTGCTACCAGCATCGAGTTTTGATTAATCAACGATCAATAAACTATTAATAGCTCGCGACGCACGCAGCAATATCATTTCAAACACGCAATTGTTTTTCATTAATGTTCTCGCGACTCTCGTCGCGAAAATGTATATATATATATATATATATATATATATATATATATATATTGTGACGGGGCTTTTCTGCTCCCGTCACAAAGAGAGCCCTATCTCAGGCTCTCGCGTGTATCGGCACGGCACACGGCACTCTTTCTCCCGGGAAGAGTCCCTTCCAGGCAGACAGACAGGGTCAATCGCGAGCGAACCGTTCCCGCGATTAATTTCGAGCTTTATTTTGTTTTCCGGTCCACATTCTCTCGAGCGTGCGGCGGTCATAACCGCCGCAAGGACATCCCAACGCCGTCCAGCAACGTACAGCAGGCTGGAGCCTTGCTACCGATCTCGCCGCAGCCAGCCACAGTCAGCAGGCTGGAGCCTAGCTACCGACCTCGCCACAGTCACACACGACCAGCACCTCGACACGTCACCCGCCGTTCAGCCGCGTCGCTACCGAGGTAGCGCGCGACGTTACCGACAACGGGCCCTCCACCCTTCGAAGCCGCCTTAACACGACGAGCCACCAGCTACCGAGACCTACAGCGTCCGGCTCGTCGCTATGCCATCACCTCGCTCGTCTCACCGAGGTTCCCGTGCCTGCGCGCACCGACGTTCGTGGATTTACCTCCCGCCACGAGCGTAGTCAACCCCTCGCGTTCACGTCACCACGAACGCGAGGAAATTCAAAGAACCGCGTGCGAGATCTTCGTAATTCGGGGAACTCGGACAAATAGAGCAGAGGGCGAAACGAAGACAGGCATAGGGTGGGGAGAAAAAGGACCCGCGATCGCGAGAGCGTTACTTCTCTCGGGGACTCAATCGTAGGCCCCCGAGAAGGAAGGACGTCGTGACCGCTGCCGATCCGTGCAAAACGTTCCGCGAGAATACCGACATCTTGTCAAACGCGAAGTGGGACTTCTGGCCGAGGTCAACTCGAGAAGCTCCCGCAACTGCAACGAAACCGGTGAGGTCGTCGTACGTGTTCGGTTTGAGGCTAGAGTAAGAATAGAACAAACTCGACTCGTTATCGTGGGGACGGCACGCCTTCGCGCGCGAAACGCGGAATTTGTTCTCGGGGGAAAAATTCAGTAACATCCATACTTAGTAATTTCGTATAGTTTCCGTTATAATAATTGCCTGGAAGGTTCTCGTCTAATCTTCTGTTTCATTCAATAGTTTGCGCCTCGTGCGAGTCCATACTTTAATTTCATTTGCGCTTATCTAAATTCTCTTGCAATTAATTCCTACTTTAACTGTTCCGATTTTATATTTGTTTTGTTCGACTTATTTCTTTTTCCAATTTATTATTCTATATTTCTTTTTCCGATTTGTTTCCTTTTCCATTTTCTTCTTATATATTTCCGTTTCGAGTTTATGAGATTTCGCGTACTCCCGCTGCGATCGGGCTGATTTAAGAAAGCCCTGTCGTGAAAGGTACCGTGGCTGCGATCCACGTTTGTCGTGTCCGCGAGCGTTGAGAAACCGAACCTTGTCCGTCGCCGATTACCTGTTACCGCATTTATGTTACCGAATCAAGTTGAGAATTGTTGTTATTATTTTATTGTGCATATTTTGCGTTGTTAAGGGAAAGAGCGTGCACGCTAGTCGCTTCTCGACCACGCTCCCGATATTCGTTAAAATAAAATATCTTTGGAGTTCCCGTATATTTCGTCTCAATCTCTGTTTCCTCCTCGCGGAGGCAACCGAACCACCCCCTCTACCATTTCCCAAGGCTGAGCGACACCGGGTCGCTCTCGTCTCTCGTTCGGCTTTGAAATAAAAATTTCGTTGCGAGAGCTTTCGCTCTCGCAGCTGGCGCCCTTAAGGCCGAGTGAGACGGGTTTTGTAGCCGTCTCGATTGGGTAAATTCGGGTGTAGGGAAAAACGGTTACAATATATATATATATAAATGAAGTATTCCATCCGGTTTCGAACGGTCAAAAACTCGCCGCTCTAAAAAAAAATTGTAATTTCACTACAACTCAAAATTATTTTAAATGAGTTTTTGTATTTTGCTTCTTCATGGAGGAAGCAAAATTGTTTGTCGTGGTGAAAAAAAAATCCAGATTTTAATTAAAACGTGTTCAGAATGTTCGAAAACATCGAAAAATCACATTTAGAAAAAATGTTCGGATATATGTGTGAGTGTGTATGTGTGAATCAGACACGAAAAATTCAAATCGCTATATCTCGGGAATGCCTCGACCGATCAAGCTGAAATTTTGCACACATCATGTGTGATCAATAATCAACGTTTGGTCAAAATTTCATTGAAAGATGTTCAATTGTTTTTTTTTGCACGCGATTTTGGAAACGCATACATAAATGGAATATGATCACCCGATGGTCCCATTAAAATTTCACGAAAATTGGTTGAACCGTTTTAATATTATGCCATTTTGCATTTTTTGAATTTCATGATTTTTTTTAGACGCATTTTTTTTTGTACCAAATATTCATCTACGAATAAAATAAGTGTCAGATTCGTGATCCGCGTGAAAAAATACATGGAATTACAGTCCCGGAGCGACAACTAACGAAAAAGTTGACCAGGCATTTTTATAGCCAAAATTGCAAAAATGAGTGACTTTAGGTATTTTTTTAAACAACGATTTCTTTGCTTTCCGATTGCATCGTGGAAAAACCCAGGTGCCTATCGTGATCTACAGCAAGACAGACACAAGACGATGGATATGACGGGTTAAAAAAGCTAGATAAAGAGGTATCACTTGGATTTCTTGAGTAGAAATCGAAAGTGCACAAAAAAAATTAGGAGCGCATACTTCCATGTCTTTTTTCGCGCCAAGCGCAGATTCGACAAGGTGAAACATTTCCATAAAAAATACCAAAACATGTTTGCAGTCAATGCGTCCCGTTTGTTTTTCCTTAAAACATTTCGGAGGATACTCTATCTTCTGGAATTTTTTAAGAAAAATGGACGCGAAAAAATAGGTATTGGCTGAAAAAATATATTTTTGTCTATTTTTCATAAAACCTTTTGCATACAAAAAAATGTACAAAATGTGGTTTTCGAAAGTTGATTTGAAACTGCAACCTTTATGTTCCAAACGTTTTTTTACCACCAATCGTTTTTAAGATACAGGGGTTAAAAAAAAAAAGTTTAATTTTTTGATATAAAAAAATACGATCTAAAAATTCTGCAAAAATTACAATAACCCCTTATAAATAATTATGAATTGTGGTCAAATTACAATTTTTTTGGAGAGGGTCGATTTTTTCACCGTTCGAAACCCGATGGAATATCTCATAAATATGCAGCACACCGAGGCGTCTACCGAAGGGCCAACTCACAGCACTGTTTTTATCAGTGTTAATGCTCCGTATTCCGGAGATAGTTTGAGACCGAGACCTCGTCTATTAATGGTAGACCATGATTATGCCGCAGCCTCGACTTATCTGTGTTGGTCGATGCACCGACGTCGGTGATGAAATGTGAATCGCGATCAATGGAGAATCGATGAGCTCTCCGTCGAATGGCGGTGAGCCCCCGGCCCGTCATCGTGAGGGAAGATGGCTTCCACCACGAGGCGATTCACTCCGATCTACAGGCGAAGATCGTGAAACGTTTGGCGGGCCTTTTGCCAGAATGGATCCGATTACCAATCCACGGAGATGCCAGACGAAGCGGCCGTTGTTTTATTACATCTTTTCGCGTTAAATACGCTCAGCCGATCTGTGAGTTCGAAAAGCCAATTATCGTGGTTGCCGACCATGGCCATGTCGACCATGTCGACCTTGGATGAATTGTACAAATATTCCAATGATGTAGACATATGAAATAAGTTGATAACATACCTGGAGCGCACACGCGCACGCGCACGCGCACGCGCACGCACACGCACACGCACACGCACACGCGCACGCACACGCACACGCACACGCACACGCACACGCACACGCACACGCACACGCACACGCACACGCACACGCACACGCACACGCACACGCACACGCACACGCACACGCACACGCACACGCACACGCACACGCACACGCACACGCACACGCACACGCACACGCACACGCACACGCACACGCACACGCACACGCACACGCACACGCACACGCACACGCACACGCACACGCACACGCACACGCACACGCACACGCACACGCACACGCACACGCACACGCACACGCACACGCACACGCACACGCACACGCACACGCACACGCACACGCACACGCACACGCACACGCACACGCACACGCACACGCACACGCACACGCACACGCACACGCACACGCACACGCACACGCACACGCACACGCACACGCACACGCACACGCACACGCACACGCACACGCACACGCACACGCACACGCACACGCACACGCACACGCACACGCACACGCACACGCACACGCACACGCACACGCACACGCACACGCACACGCACACGCACACGCACACGCACACGCACACGCACACGCACACGCACACGCACACGCACACGCACACGCACACGCACACGCACACGCACACGCACACGCACACGCACACGCACACGCACACGCACACGCACACGCACACGCACACGCACACGCACACGCACACGCACACGCACACGCACACGCACACGCACACGCACACGCACACGCACACGCACACGCACACGCACACGCACACGCACACGCACACGCACACGCACACGCACACGCACACGCACACGCACACGCACACGCACACGCACACGCACACGCACACGCACACGCACACGCACACGCACACGCACACGCACACGCACACGCACACGCACACGCACACGCACACGCACACGCACACGCACACGCACACGCACACGCACACGCACACGCACACGCACACGCACACGCACACGCACACGCACACGCTTCATTAAATTATAAACGCGTATAACGCGAAAACAATTGCCAGAGTCGCGGATCAATTCCCCGCGGCTCGTATCAATCATTATCGTAAACCATGGCTAATCACAGCACGCGTGTGTCCTCCATTCGTTATCGGGATCGGCTGGGAAGAGAGGTGGATCATATCTTCGGACCGAGACTGGGGTTCCTTGATATCCCGAATTAATGTCGCGCTTCCGACTACATGGGGACACCTGTAATGAGCTCGTTCGAGATTGAACTCTCCTCCAGTTTTAATTGTTTTGAGCGTGAGAGCGGCACGCTGATCTCACAAAGCGTTACCTGTTTTTCAAAACGTTTTTTTCGAAAATTAGAGCGAGATGCAAGATAGCACTTAACGCTACGTCATTAGTAAACAGGTGGCATGTGTAGTCTGATTGAAACTTCAACTATGAAAACATCAATATCTTTTTTTTAAGGTGATAATAGTGTTTTACGATACTAGTGCGCTAAAACTTTTTTGACGAGTGTCAATTTACAGCGCGAGCCGAAGGCGAGTGCCGCAATCGTACGAGTTCCGAAAAAGTTGTCCGCCCGAGTATCGTACCAAATTTTACTTCACAAGGTGTGACAATGGGGGTTTTGCTCGGGGCATGTATATAACTACAATTTTCATCCCGAGTGAAATACAGTATTTTTACTTCATCTACAAATTTATACAAAAAATTAAACCATAATAGTATATTGTGCAACAAGAGCCGTAAGTTGGCGATTGCAACGAGTGTGAGGTTTGCTTCCAGAGGAAAGTGAGGGCGGCAATCACACGAGTTGCAATAGCCAATTGCGGATCGAGAGCTACAACGGCACGAGGTGAAGCCGAGTGACGTTTGTAGCTCGAGAGGTGGCGAGTGCTGCCTACTTCCCAACCGCCGTTAGGAGACTGCTTTTTCATACAAGTTTCGCATACTACTTTTTGTGACAAGTGCACGAAAATTACCTCTTTTCATGCCTGTAAAATGCGTACGGGAAAATACGTCCAATGCCAGATAAGTGTGAAAAAAGTGTGCGCACAAGTAGCTAGAGTGTAAAAAAAGTGTGCGGAAGGAAACTAGCGTATAAAATAATATCTACAGCATTTTTTGCGCATCCTCTGCTAGAAAGTGCCCCTTACGCCACACTTTACAGGCACGAAAAGCGGGACTTTTGGTGCACGTGTTACAAAACAGTACATTTCGATACGAGTGCGAAGAATCTTTTTCTGACGAGTGTGAGTTTGCAGCACGAGCCGAAGGCGAGTGTTGCAATCACACGAGTTCAGAAAACGTTTCTTCGCACTCATATTTCGAGTATCGAACGAAATTTTATTTCACAAGGTGTGAAAATAGGGGTTTTCGCACGCGAAACGTGCGCAAAAATCACCATTTTCCCACCGAGTAAAATATAATAATATTTATAATTTTGGTGCACATATTATGCTCAACATTTTTTTTTACCGACAAACATTACGCCACCTTCATAGAAAAATACCAAAAATAAACATGTTCAAATCCGACACGGGGACTTGGTGTTGAATTTGAGCACATCCCGCTTCCCAGGAAAAATGATCATATATTCGTTTATATGTGGTTTAGATATGAAACTGATCGGATTATATATAATAACGATCATACATGAATCTATATTGTAAGATGTTAAAGGATTCTTTGAGTATTTGCGGCAATGTCATGCACGATGAGAGCCTACAATCTCAGCACTCCGAACATAAGGTAGAAAAAGAGGGCGAAAAAATTTGGCGTCACGAGAGGCGAAGTGACGAATTTTCGGAGATAACTCGACCTCTTTCGCTCTGGGGACGTCGAGTGGACAACACGCCAACGGAATCCCAGAAAATAGCGAGGCGTACTCGTGCCCGACGTCCTGAATCGGCGAGGCCGGCCGATCGATTCCATTCCGGATGAGAGCGAATTTTACTCCACGATCTGCGAGCCCCAGAGACGAAATGAGTCATCGATAAGCAACGCATCCCCGATAAACTGAGTGCCTCTCTTTTTTTTAATATAATTGTGTATTTGACGAATAAAATGTGTGACGGTATGATATTACCGGAGAACGAGGAATAATTATTTTGTTGTGATTTTTTTATACTAATTAGTGAAGCCGAGAAGTCGTCGGTTCGCGATATTGTATATTAATGATCGTGATCGATAATAATTGGCGGAGCGAGTTAAGCCTCGAGGAGAAAAGACTATTATTTTCTTCATATTTTTGTCTTGTGCCTACATACACGGGAATATTTCAGAAATGTTTCGAAAATATATATTTTTTAATATTGAAAATATTTTACCAATATTACAAAGTGTTTCTGAAATGATCAATATTTTAGTTAATTATTTTAAACATATGTACTGCCTCTAGCACTTCATCTATGGGATTCACGTGAACCCCTTCAAGAGTGTATGACACATTAAATAGTCGAACTGTTTTCTTTATTTTTTATTTATTCGTTCCTTCTGAACATTTCAGTACACATCTGTTAATATTTGCTTTCAAAATATTTTTTCAGTGTTTCAGAAATATTTCAGATATATGAAAGATTAAATATATTTCTGAAATATTTTAGAAATGTTTCGTTAGACTATTTTCATAGAATATTTTTAAATATAATTTTCATATTTTTCAGAAATATTTTTTAAGATTTGACATTTTTAAAATATGTATGTATGTATGTATGTATGTATGTCTTTATTTGCCTTTTGGGGTAAATCCCCTTGGCAAAGGGTGAGCCATTTACAATATTTTTACTTAATATATATTATACAAAGGACTTTTACAAACTTATGAATAAGATAGTTTAGCATTGTACACAAATTCTGGTCTTAATTACTATTATTAATATAGATTTTTTCCTTCTCTACTACAGATAGATTGCGCTGTGGTGAATATTTATTCATTTTAAATCGTTGAACGGAAAGCTAGCGCACTAGCCATTGTAAGATGTACGTGCGAAAACCGTCGAAAACTGCCGCTCGAAATTTAGATGCGAATTCGAGGTGCGTAGTTATGACCTACGACAAGTCCCGAGTAGAAGGGATAGAGAGGGTACCTCACGGCGAGGAAAAAATATTCATCCTCTTTCTCCCTGGGATCACCGAACGCTCCACCTCGATATCGGCACGGGCGTGTAAATTGGAGCGCCGTGAATTCGTCCAAGGTGGTTCTGCAAGCTTTCGCTAGTGCTCTCGGTTTTGGCCAGCCGAGAGACGAAAAGACTGTTGTTGAAGATTTCCTACCCCAGGGAGAAAGTAGCCATCCCGTCGTGAGTGGGACTCGAACACGAAAATTATTGAGATAAGTACCTCGTTTTATTTTGACATCTAAGTTTGGCCTGATCAGGAAGCAAACCGTGACGGCCGAAAAGAATTATAATAGGAAAGGAATTATTTGTATGTGTGTGAGTGGACAAATACTTTTTTTTTACTTTGAGTTGTAAAACTTCGGTATGGAAAATTAATGGATGAATAATTTGTACTGAGAATTAATATGATTTTTGTATTGAAAGCGCGAACCCGCAAAAATAATTATTGCGTTATAATATCATTTGTTGTTATTGTCCGATGAATTATTCGCGAGAATAAATCTCGAGTTCGCTGTTCCGGAATAGAAGGAGTTATCTATTTATTTAATTTTTCTACAAATTTGAATGTTCTGGAAAATACTGAATCTTACACCATATAAAAGAAGACTGCTTTTGACGCCTCAATATTAGGATTAGTTAAAAATGTTATCCAGTTACTGCTCTCGGTTAGATATGTACGTAAATACTTATTTTGGTAGCATTCGTAAATTGGGTAATAAACAATAAAATGCTCTAGCCTCTCAGGTACATTCATGTTGCAAATTGTGCATAATTCGTTTGGAGATAGTCTATAGGTTAATTCATTGCACGCAAGTCTAGAGCTATATTTGTTGAATAGTCGAACTTGAGCTTTCATTCTTATAATAGTTACAGCGCATTGAGAGGTGAGGTAACTTGTTTCGATAGTATTGAATTGTCTGGGAATCGGAATTTTACATCTCAGATTGTCCCAGTCTTCTATGTCCTTTGTCTTAAATAATACCGCAAATTTCTCAATAATCTCCCTTGTTCTACTTTTCCAGTCTTCCACGGATATCTCATGTAATATGCACAGCCGATTTTTTCCAGTAGTTCCGCAGTTGTGCCGCAAAGTTATATTTCGGGTTAGGATTTGGCCCATTAGCAAGGTGCACCAGCCTACGGAGGCAAATCTCAGGCAGACTTGCTTCGTCCTTTTTTAAAATTCTTATAATGAAATTCAAAGTCATTTCTAACGCCGTAATTGCGACTTTGGAGCATCCGAGTTCGAGCCTGAGTGCACAGTTCGCAGTATTCGTAGGGAGTAGTAGAAGACGCTTAAAAAAATGTGTCTGCTATTTCTAAGTTGTCAAGATACCTAAGACCCCAGGTTGGTACAGCATACAGAAGCGTTGCTTTACTTATCATTAACATTTATTTTTTAATTAGACATTTTAAAAATATTTCTTAAATGTTGCAGAAATGTTTCGTTGCAATATTTCAGGAGAATATTTCAAAATATTATTTCCGTATGTTTCGGAAATATTTCGGAATATTGTAAAGATTGAAAATATTTCTGAAATGTTTTCAAAATATTTCGTGCTATATGGGTTATTGAGTGTTGACCAAGTTGATAATTTCGGGTACGAGGAAATTTTCCACATATTCATATTGTTGTTTATTCTTGTAAAATTGCACCCTCTCGTCTCGCGGTATAAATTATGCAGCAAAACTCGAAGAATGTGCAGATGTAAGAGCTCGAGAGTACGGCCGAAGGAACGCAGATTCCGAAATTATTGAAAAAGTAAACGACGATTCGTACCTCGTTTAATAAACAATTTTAATTTTTTTGTTGTCACCGTATTTTCCATTACCATTTTGCCGTCCAATTATTCTATAGTTTCACAATATAAGTTCATGCATAGTCCGATATTGTTCCATATTCGGTCAAATACGATCCCGCATGAGCAGATATGTTCGGACATGATTTCACGTATGGTCAAATATATGACAACGACATATGACAATACATTTGCATGTGCCTGTGTCATAAAGAGCCATCGCCGTCCCCAGACGGCCTCGGGGATGTGGTGTTCCAAACAAGTTTGGCATGCTAGATTTTACGTCGACAAAAATAAAAGTTTATACCGAAAGTCGCTCGCGTGAGGACTATTTATCGTCCGCGGATAGTCGCAGAGAGAGGATTACGGGCGTGCGTCAACGCTAGAGTGACAAGAGCAAGGCCAGAGTTCGATCCGAGAAACTGTGGACTCGAGGTGTATTTCTGTACCTTCAAAAAATAAAATCATATACAATATCACACACTATTCCCCAAATTATCGCCTTCAGTTTTATTTTAGTTATCCGCATAATAATTTCTACCCTGACACAAGCGATCTTGTATCGAGCCAGTTGCTATATAAGATTCTCACTCCGATTTCAATACATGCGAGTTTATGTACGCAAGAACGACTCGCATGTTCAGGAAGCCAAAAAAAGTCAAATCACTCTGCAAAAGGGCGTCTCCCATTACAATCACAACACGTCAACAAAACGGATTATTAATAACAATATGAAAAATCTACGTCTTTTTCTACGTAATTTTTCTACGTCTATTACGTAGAAAAACCTTAACTCTTGTTTTCGCAATGGACATATGTGGCCCATATGCGGCTCGGGACTTGAAAAGTTAAGAAGTGTGTAAAAAATCGATATCCGAGGGAACACGACTTATGCGTTACAACATGAACACGTGAGCCATTTTGTTGGAAACGAACAGTAAAAAGTGACTACACGATTAATACGACTAAGGCGGTTTGGAAAAGGACGCTTGTTTTGTGCGTGTATTCGAAAGGAGTATGTATACACATACACAATATAGTGACGGATATTAAAAGCTTTGCGGGCTGCTTCCATATTGGTCTTTTACGTTTGAGCTCGGCCTGATTACCACGACTCTTTTTATGTGAGCAATAAAAAAATATTCTCTGGAAAGGGCATCCGTGACGCTGATTGCCTGAGTGCCTCATGTCGTTATGTTTTTGTTTTGTTTTGTTTTGTTACTATTTACGGGCCGTATCCCTTTAGTTGCTTCGTTGCACCCACAAGTTCCATCCATCACACTCCGTGCCAATGCCGGAACTCGGGTAACGTGCATTTGCGGCTGTGGCCGACTTAAGATTCAATAGAAATACTCGCATTCGCCTGAGACGTAGGGAAACCACAGAAAACCTACGTCGAGTATAGCCGGCTACAGGCTGATCCCCGAAGCTTAAGTTTATCGACCTTTAAAATGGATCGGGTGATTTGCGACCACACCCTTTGGTGAGAACATCAATCTATTTCCACAGGATACATTGATTGAGTTAGTCGAGGGATGCTTGCCTCATTGTGGCTCGGTGGTCTGTGGAAGGGCATATTGCAATTAGCGCCCCTGGCGAGATCTCCGATTAATCCGGTTATTCCTTTTCACCCTCTTCGCAGCAATGGCAAGCTCGCTCGTTCGAATAGGGGGAAAAAATTGTTCTGTGTCACTGATAACAGTCCCGCCTTAAGGTAGTACTTGTGGTACATTCCCGCCAAACGTGAGTTTCAGAAAAAATTTCGAACACTTTTTTATGAGATAAAAATCTAAAAAAAATTAAGTGTACAGGAGTTACTGCAAAGATTGTTTTTGCGAAATAATAATTCCACTTTGTCATTAACAAACTGAAGATTAAAATGATTATTCAATAAATTACCCGGAAACTTAACTATTTTATTCTTTTAAAATGATTCGTTTATTTTTCTGAATACGTATGAATTTTTTCAGAATTTTTTATAATTTTTAAACATGGCGCTCTTTCACAGCTTGAACGTAGGAAAAACGCGGTTTTCTAAGATCACAAAAAATTTTGAAAAAATTCATACGTATTTGGAAAAATATACAAATCATTTTTATAGAATATAATAGTTAAGTTGCCGGGTAATTTGGTGAATAATCATTTTTATCTTCAGTTTGTTAATGACAAAGTGGAATTATTATTTCGCAAAAACAATCTTTGCAGTAACTCCGGTACACTTCATTTTTTTCGATTTTTATCTTACCAAGAAGTGTTCGAAATTTTCTCTGAAACTCACGTTTGGCGTGTGTGTGTGTGTGTTTTCGGGGTTCTACCGCAAATACTACCTGAAGGTAGTTCTGTCGCTTGGTATTCATTTCGCATAAGTTCCAGAAAAATGAGATAAAATTGCAAATACTTCTCGATGGTATAAAAACCTGAAAAAGCGTGCAAAGTGGTTTGCACAATTACTTCCTCATGTTTTACGATTTTGCTCACAACTTCCTCTATGATAATTCCGTTGTGCCATTTTGGCTTCCTCACAGAGGAAGCTATAATTAAAACACAATAAAAACAAGTTTTCCGGCAATTTTTAATCTAATATTGAGCGCTGATTACAAAATCATAACTCATTTAACTCTTTGCGTGATGTTTGATTCAGAAACTCCTGTCAAAAAAATTGGAAAAATTCAAAATTTTCAAAATCTCATTTGAACGGTTGAATCAATTTTTGCCAAATTTAATACGAAACATTGTACAGTGCTAGTCCATTCCTGTGCCAAATTTAAGCTCGATACCTCCATGTTTACTCAAATTAGACCATTTCTTGTAATAAAAAAAAAAAAAAATCGATAAAATCTGATCAATTAGGTAGATTTGGGCCAAATTCAATACCAAAGGTCTTTGCTCATAGTATTGTATTTATATGTAATTTTACGACGATAGCTCAAAATTTACGAAAGTTAGACTTTTTTTAAAAATATTTTTTTTTTTTTAATTTCGAATTCGCGTAAATTCTCGAAACGGGCCTCAATCTTCATGAAAATTATATAGAGTGAAGAGACGTCACCACTCTACTAGTGTACAAAATTTCAACCCGCTATCTCACGCCGTTTCCGAGTTATAGTCATTCTAAGTGATGCACGCTGTCACACACATACTTCCGAACGCCAGCTAAAAATCTCATTTCTCGAAGTCTTCGACCATTTCTATACGCTGACAAGCGACGGAACTACCTTAATGCTCTGTCCGCGTTGTCTTCGCGCATCTGTAATAATACAGGCGTGATAAGAATGGCTTCGATTATCATTACTCGTTGACGAGAGCCGTCATACGAGTGTATTCTGGGTAAATGTTCAATTCCCTCGAGCGTGCGAGAGATTATAGCCTCTCGTGTATAAGTTCATCAGATGAACCACTCCTCGATAAAGTCGATCGTGCCCCGATAAGCTCCCTCCTGGTATATCATCCGTCGAGGACAGCGTCAGGTTTTCTGGGTCAAGTTCAACCGGTGGTTCCATCGAGTCATATCGAAACTGGGAGCGGTCCTCACTGACAATGACACTTTAGAGCGATGCTCTATACCCACAGTGCTTGCGACACGAACTCTTATCACTAAAAGTAATAATTCCATTATTTTTGCCGGCGATCACGTAAAGCTATGACGGCATTCCGAAATAAAGTAAAAATGGGAACACTCCGATCGACAAATGTTTGTGGACATAATTATAAAATTGTTCTTTTTCATATTTTGAAATTCGACAATCGTCCATTAACGAAATAATGGATTATTTGAAGATCAACATGTCTTCCCAAACAGTCAATCGGGTTGTTGGCTTTAATTTTTTTTTTGGTTTTATTCCCATTATTCATGCCGAAAACTGTGAATTAAAATTCTAATAAATTCTCGTAAATTCATGAGGAGAAGATTATGTAGAAAATTCTCCAAATATCTTGCAGGCAGTTCGAATGATTTTATATTATATTTTATACTGATAACATATAGACTGATAACTTGAACCCTGAGTCAAGCACATAGCACTACCACTTTGTAAGACGTTAGTTAAAAATGATGGTTCCAGTAGTCTACGTTACCGAATAAATTGGAACTCATTGGATGGATTTACGACGGTTGTTTATTTCATTATATAGTAGACCGTGGATTATATGAAGTTTGGGATAAAGTATAATCAGGTGTCTAGTCACTACTTATCAGTTATAATCGTAGTTATACGCACATAAGCCAGCTATGTACGGGATATCAGTTTGACACTTTTTGCTTTTGCTTTTTGCTTTTTTAATCGATCTCCCTGATCGTGTTTCTTTTTCTGATAAGCACGGACGTAATAACTGCTTCAAAGGAGCCATTATTTACCTGCTATTCTTTAATTACGTAATTAAAATTCGTTTGAGATTAATTTACTGGGAACGGAGAGCAGATAATACATTTCGAGAGAGGCGAATCGATTAAATTTCAAGTGCGCGTCTCATTAAGATAATTACGCCGATGAAATCACGGACGTAAGTATTTTTATTTTTTGTATCTAATGAGTGTTTTGTACTGTAATTATTATTATTTTTGCTTTGTATTTTTAAGTAGTTAGGAGTTGTCATCGTGAGGAAAAGAGCTTGTAGCGTGATTACGGGGACTCCGTGACGACCTTCGTCATCAATGAAATTAGAGTAATGCTCATTATTAATTGCACGTCTGCCTAAGATTAGATCCAGCTGAATTACACGCAATAGCGATAAAAGAGTCAGGCAATTCAGCAATATGGATATAACGACGGTGACTGCACCTTTTCGTGCCTGGAGTTTAACGACCCCTCATACATAGTTCGTGTTCGAACGACTTTAAGACCTTGCGTTTTAACATATTCTCGTAAAATGTGAATTCAACGGGTACGTTCAATATCAGTATCACCGTTCCAAATGTAGACTTTTGAAACCGAAGGATATTAAACCACATACTGTTATACGATCCCTCTATCTTTTCGAAAAATGTGACACGAAAGAAGAAACAGTGCTTTGATATTTGCATTTCATGATCTCAGTTATTTAATACGAGTGACATTATAGCAGCTTTTTAATAATCGTAAAAAGGACTCTCTGGAAACGTTAATCTTAACCTAACACGTCTCAGATCTTTACTTCCTTCGGGCTTTTTATTGTGAATATTATCGTACGAGCAAAAAATTTTAACTATTCTATATTTTTATCGATATAAAAAAAGCAATCCAATACGATTGTCACCGAAAATAATATTGGTACATTCAAACTTAGTCAAAAATTGAACAAACTTAAAGCTACCCAAACGCTAAAACTCCCCGGTTGTTTCGCGAGGATTGATTAATCTACAAAATTATTTCTGCATTGAATTTCGTGACATTAATTTCCTAGAAAATAAACATCAAGGATAACTAGTACCGTTGCTATCGTTGTTATTGTTCGTTGCATTTATTTTATAATATTTTTCTCTATGCAAATGAGTACGCAAACGAATTTTCATGTCATGTAATAAAAACTTAATAAATGTACGTAACTACACTTTAGATCACGTTTTCTAAAACAACGAACGTATGAAATGCCGTGGTTATTTGTTGCATAATATAACTTAACATTATGATTTTATTTTCAATTTACGAATGATGAAACATGAGGCGTCTATATTATCTGCTTCTAAAAAAATCTTCCATGTCTGGCCAATTCCATTGCATGCAGTAAGTCTCCAAAGTTGCAAGATCGAGTGAGACAAGCAGATGTGACTTTCCCTTTCATATAAATGACGGGATAAGTAAGCGAGAAGTTCCGTTCCAAAGTATCGTGAGGTAGCTATCTATGCAAGATCGCACGGAGATGGCCATAAGACTTGGTAGCAAACGACAGAGCGACGCTTCGATCTTTGAACTTTTATTCGAAGCTATCAAAGTGCCAGGTCATAATTCAATGGGCATGAACGGTTACTTAAGGTACTCCTTCCGAATTGTGTTCACTTTGTATAAGTTTCAGAGAAATGAGAGAGAATTCCAAACACTTCTCGATGATATTAAAATCTGAAAAAATCAAGCATATTAAAGTTGCTGAAAAGGTTAATTTTGCATAATAATAATTCCAAAATGTTATTGACAAATTGATGAAAAATAGAATTGTTCAATAAATTTCCGGAAAGTCGAACTTTTTAAAAATGATAATGATTCGTTCATTGAATACGTATGATTTTTTTCAGATTTTTGAATTCACTTTGAATTTTGTAACTTTGTACTCATTTTTCCCTATATAAAAAGCAAAAAATTTAAAGTTATTTAAAAAATCTGTAAATATGCATACGTATTCAGAATAATTAACGAATCATTTTCATTTTAAAAAAAATCAATTTTTTCAAAATTCATAAAAAAAAAAAATTCTCATCAATTTGTTAATAACATTTTAGAATTATTATTATGCAAAAGTAATGTTTTCGGCACCTTTAATATGCTTAATTTTTTCAGATTTTTTACCATCCAGAAGTGTTTGCAATTTCCTCTGATTTCTCCGAAATTTATGCGAATGGTGTTCACTTCGCATTTTTTCTTTTTATATGAGAAAAATGTGTAAAAAGTCACAATATTCAAAGTGAATTCAAAAATCTAAAAAAATTTATATACATTCAGAAAAATGAACGAATCAATATCATTTCAAAAAAGTTAGGTTTTCGAGAAATTAGTTGAACAATTCCATTTTTCATCAATTTGTCAATAACATTTTGGAATTATTATTATGAAAAATTAACTTTTTCATCACCATTAATATGCTTAATTTTTTCAGATTTTAATACCATCGAGATGTTTGGAATTCTCTTTCATTTCTCTGAAACTTATGCAAAGTGAACACCATTCGCAAGGACTACTTTAAGTCTCGACAATGGGTCTGCGGAGCGAGATGTGTAGTCTTTGCGTCTGTGAAAGCTGGAGTATGCGTAATAAATCTAATAATATTAAAAGTCACAACGCTTACAAAGGGACTGATGGACGCGAAATAGTGGTGACATGTTGCTATGGTAATATTGGTGGTCACTTATAAAGGGTTAATCAATAAACATTGTTAGGACAGTCTGGTAGTGACAGGTACTACGTTCACACGAATACATACCAGAATCCATTATTCTGAAGTGAAGGTGTTTACCCGTTGTATTAATTTTTTAAAATATGAAAACGCCTGTAGCTGAGTTTCTAAATGAAAAATGTCCTCAAAGAGCGTTACGGTTGAGTTCTGACTGCATTAAAGTCCTACCTCCAAAAGCCGCCCCAGGACCTAATTATTCCAAGTTCTTCTAGGGACTCGGGAAGCCTCTTGTAACCCAGTTAATCACTACTTTTTTCACTCAATCTCCGCTATCACACAGAAACTTGGAAAAATGGAAAACATGTTTTTAATTATCCATCTAGCTTCCGCTTGGTGATCCACATTTTGACAGATATTTTAATGCATCTGGAGCAGGCGTACATCCGTTTTATTTAAAATTGGTATTATTCACGGAAAGACCAGACGAGATTGCCGCATGCCGCAGTTTCACACAAAGTTTGAAACTGCGTGCTCCACATACAACTTTGCACGTATCGCTGAATGCAAGGCCGCTGCGAACAGAATTGGAACCACAACTCCGGTTGACGTTGGCGAGCGTGGAGCTAAAAAAAGAGATCTGCGACGACTACATTTTCTCGGGCGAGAGTCAACGACCTCTTGGCCTACGAAAAACTCGTGTAGCGATCACACGAATTTTTTCGCCCCACTCTCTTGCTTTGACGCGAATTAAGCGAGCGATTTTTATTTATATTTTTGTCAAACCGCGAGTCGAAAGGAGCAAACCGGCCACTCCACGAAGCAGCATCAGCAGCAACAGTGGAGGCTATATGCGACCCGGCTGTCGTAATCATTTATCCGACCGAGATAATGAGCAACCTACTGTTTCTGATAATTTGTAGCGTTAGTCGCATAATCAAAATGCTGGCAAACAAATATTCGAGTGCTGCGACACATTGATGTCCCATATAGTAGTCCACATAAAAAAACCGTTTGTAACAGAAATAAAAAAAGCTTTGCGAATAAAGGGACATTACGAGAAAGTGTTATACAAATTTCAACTTTCACCTTCCAACTTTCAAAAATCGCAATTTTCAACTTTGATGAGGAAGCGATTATGTACTGTTAAATAAGTAACTCTAACTGAAGAACATGTGAGACTCGATCGAATGCGAGAGTGATGGTATTAGTGGCGCTTGCAGAGGAGCGATAGAGTCTGAGAACAACCTGAGAACACGTTTCATATTATGTTAAGGTAGTACTAGCACAATGACTGACACCGCCTAAGTTCGAGAGAAAAAAGACAAAGATTACAAACACTTCCCGATGAGAAAAAAATCTGAAAAAATTCTGGCATATAAAAGGTGCTGAAAAGATTGTTTGTGCATAATAATAATTTCAGAATGTTTATAACAAATTACTGAAAAAAAAAAATTGTGCAACAAATTACCCGGCAACCAAATTTTTTTTTATTATGAAAATGATTTTTTAATTTTTCTGAATACGTATGAATTTTTTCAGAATTTTATCTTATACTTGAAAATTACGATATTCAACAAATTTTAACATAAAGAAAACGAATAACATTTTGGGATCATTATTATGGACGAACAATCTTATCAGCATGTTCCATATGCTTGATTTTTTTTAGATTTGTATCCGATCGAGAAGTGTTTGTAATTCTCTTTTATTCCTCTCAAACTTAGGCGGCGTCAGTCATTGCGCTAGTACTACCTTAAGGCGCTATGAAACCTCTTCTCCCTCAACCAGTCGGCAACAAAAACTCTAATACGTTTTGTTTTTCGAGGGTGCTCAACTTTTCCGAGGAAATAGTACATTACTCCACGAGGGCGAAAAACGTTTTTCTAACGAGTGTGAGTTTTCAGCACGAGCCGAAGGCGAGGGCTGTAATCACACGAGTTAGAAAAAGTGTTTCGCACGAGGGATGTACGAAATTTTTCATCACAAGGTGCGAAAATGGCGGTTTTACGCACGCGAAGCGGGCGGAAAAATGGCCATTTCCGCACCGAGTGATGAAAACTATATTATTAACCTGTGTTCGAACTAATGATACTTATGATTTGCATTTAGCCCACAATGTTGAAGATCCTCAATAAAAAATAATGATAATTTATGACTACGACTTACACCGCATTTCTTTTCGAATTTTTTTTTCTCTCTGAACGTGTTCTCCTTTCAAGGTTAACCGCTTTTGAAAAATATAACAAGATAATGTATTTTGTAGTTGGACAACAATTGCCTGCCAGATAAAGAAAATCCTTTTGAAAGAATACGCTCAAGGTTGAATTGAAGAAAAATAAAAGATTGTCATACTGATTACGTGACGCCGAAGAAGACGATGACGAAACGATGACGATTCAGTGGCCAAGGCATTCCGAGATATCGGTAGATCGCCGTAGCGAGCGATGAGGAAGAGAGGACTGAGATCTTGTAAGTCTCTTCCTATGGATCTCTCCCTCGCATACGGAATTCCTCGAAGAATCATAGTATTCCCGACGAAAGAAATACAAGCTCGCGAAGTGTTGATAGTGAAAGGAAACTCGGTGGGTATACAAACAACACAGCTTGCCAGTGACCGATGCTATGTCTGTACTATAACCAGTCGAGTGTAGAGGAAATTAAAAAAAGGCATTCACCGACAACGCGTTAGGATCGAACATGAACCTCGGTGCGGCGTCAATGAACGAAGGGATCCTTCGTTTTTCTATTGATTCTTTCCACGCGCATACGAGGTTACGACCAGTTCTATTAATAACGTAGTGCATGCTAAGCGTAACGTAATGGATTATGTGTGAACTTTACGCGTCTGATACAACTGAAGCGAAAAATATTCACGTTTCATGGTCGTTCCCACACCCAATGTACTCCACGTCACCAGTTTATTAACATAATTATAGCGGAGCCAGCATTACCGGACTTACCGGTATTCACACTTTTGTCTCAGTCTATAAAATAAACTTTTATTAAATGTGTATATAAAAGGATAATACAATTTTCAAAAGAGACATGTCGATGTTTATATTTATGGACAATTTATTGTCACAGAATGGGAAAACACGTATTTCAATGCAATTTTTATTATAATTTCACTGCAATACATACTTTTTTCATCCTTTTAATTTAATCTTGTTTATTGTGAAAAAAGGCGCAAAATCATTTGCACATGGTTTCCTCATTTTTCAACGTTTTGCGGATATCTTTCTCTAGGAGAAAGTTCGTTTACCGATTTTAGCTTCCTCTTTAGAAGTAACTATGATTATAATATAAAATTTGAACAGTCAAAATTTATCGCCAAATACAAATTTATTGTAAAAATTCGTTAAATCATATTTTCGTAACTCGTCGTTTCAAGGACATTTGCCAATGTATTTTTCCCCGCTGATTATAAATCTGCAACTAATTTCACGTCTAGCACGATACATCATGCGGAAACTCGTGTCGGGCGTATAATACAAATTTTTCAAATAATAAAAGATGTTCAACCTTATAAATTTCAAACTGTTAAATTTCCCATTCTCCCAATATTCTCCCAAAATGTAATACCAAATATTGTGACGTGTTATTCCATTCACCTTCCAAATTTCAGCCCAACCGCGCCATGTTTACTCGAATTAGAGCATTTTTAATAATAAAGAAAAAAGTAAACATTTTATAAAATTTACTGAATGGATACATTTCGGCCAAATTCAATACCAAAGATCCTTGATATATTATAGTTGCGTACTTTTAAGATTATCTCTAAATTTACTCTAAATTTACAGAAGGTAAAGAACGCACGCGCTTAAAAAAATTAAATCTCATAAAATCTTAAATCACATATTAATTTTCATGAAATTTATACTGAAGAAAGGAAAGTGACCACTGCGGCTGTGTAACAAATTGCATCTGGTTGATTCAAACTCACTCACATATACACACCACACACACATCGGATGTCAGCAAAAAAAAAACAGGTTCTCCACACTACAAACTAATTTAAATACTCTGACACTAAAATTCCGATTTTTTTAACGAAAATATAGCTTCCTCTACAGGGAAGCGAAATTATGGATTAATTTGGAAGGAACGTCGGCAGAAATATGAAGAAAATACAGTGTAAAACTGAATCTGATCTTAGGATGTCATAAAAATGTTGCGATTATTTATTTAACCTCTCAAGCCTTCCAAAATATAGGGATATGATACTGAACTTTAGAGCGTTAAGGGAAGGTTATTTGTACATGCTTTTAACCCTCGATCGTTGTCAATAGTACTGGGATTCACAAGAATGGAGAGGTCCTCAACATATTTCAATAATAATAATTATTATTATTATTATATATAATAAAATTAATAAGTTTTCGTGACCCCTATATTTTTTTGCATTTTCGTATACCGTCCGACTGGGGAACAACGAATATGAGTGCCAGACCGTTGCCAAATGTACCAATCCGAAAAGCTCAAAGTTGGAAAAAAAATTTGATTTTTCGCCTCTCCAGACAAATTGCTCGCGATATATGTCAATTTTGGCACTCGTGTGTGTGCGAGTACACGCGAGCACACTATTGGATGCATTTTTTTCCCGCATGTGCTCCAAAATTTTGTTTTTTCGCCATTTATGTTTTTTTCAACTTCGGCGACACCCTGCATTTCGTGATTCCGGGCGAAATACGGGTCAAATCTGGCAATTTTTTGCACTCTCGAGTTGCGTCCGGCGGGGGAACGACGAATATGGGCGCTGAACCGCTGCCGAATGTTTTAATTCGAAAATATTCGCTCTCGAAGTTGAAAAAATGTCCGGCGACATTTTACTTTTTGGCGTCTCAAGGCGAATTACGTGTGAAATATGTCCATGTGTTCACCCGTGTGTATGCGACTACACACGAGCAACCTATTGGATATATTTTTTTCCCTTAATATGCATCGAAAATTGAATAATTACGGTTTTTATGTGTATTTTATAATTTTGTATTTCTTTTGTGTCCCATCTGTACGAGATTTTGGCACACCCCACTTCCCCAGGATTGTTGATGATTGCCACGTTATAATAAATTTTTAGTCCAGGTATAAATATATATTTTTAAAAATTAATTTCACATTGCTTTCCCCTCTTTTTTTAAAGCGGGAGCCGAAATTTATCGACAAATTAATGTGTTTATTCGATTTATTTAATTTACAAAAATAAAGGCAATTTCGTTGTTTGTTCGCTCATAAAGCAAGGTTTGTTTTATGTCAAAGCGTGTTTTCGAGATAAAAAGAGGAAGCAATGGGAAATTTTTAACTTCCACTTAAAAATTTTTTTTTTTTAATAACGTCCAATAAAAAAAAATTGATTCAACAATTAATTTGATGCGATGTTGACACCCGGCAACCGCATTACAAGTTGTAATCGAACAACGATAGATATAATGTATATCTTGAGGACAATACTTCGGACCGTTTCAAATTCACGCGGAGTAGTATATTCATCGTTTAAGGATGCATCACACATACATTCCCAATCAAAAGTTTAATTCGATACAAATTTTAGTACTTCCCGACATGCTAAAAATCTGAAAAAAAAATCAGCCGTACTATGTCAAGACTTTTGATTTGGCATAATAATAATAATGCCAAAAGTTGTTAACAAATGATTAGAAAAATAAATTGTTTTAAAAAAATTTGACAACTTTCGATTTTTTCATTTTAAATGAATTCCTTGATTTTTTAGAATTTATATGAATGTTTTCAGAATTTTCTAACATTTCAATTTTTGTTTTTTTATTTTTTATTTTTGACAAATCGATGTAGAGTTACGAATTTCGGATATTATGTTTCCGTATCTCGATTATACAGTACACACAAAAAGTTTCGAGGCCATTGCGCCAACCATTCGGTAGTTATGGCCTTAAAAAAATTTCAAAAACTAAAAATTCAAAAATGTTAGAGATAAAAAAAAAATTCACGTGGTTTCTAGAAAATTAATGAATTCATTAGAAAAGCAAAAAAAAGGTTTATTGATTATTTTTTGAATGATTTTTTAATCAATTTGTTAATAACTTTTTGACATTATTATTATGCAAAATAATTAATGTTGTTGGCACAATTAATACAGTTGATTTTTTTTTTAGAATTTTATACCATTAGGAAGTGATCAAATGTTCATTGAATCTCACTTTTGGCTGAAAATGTACGTGTGAAGCATCCTTAACCAGCTCTTATTCGTTTATTCTGCAGATCTTTCCGTGTTTTTGATTCTCTTCTCTCTTTTGCGAAGCAAAACTTATTGTTCAATAAGCTTTGCTTTCAATATCTCGTACATCATCTTCTCTCGGAAGTAGGGCATGTCCTGTTGCGTGAAAATAATTTCTTTTCCGGTGAATATACATTCGGCGAACATGCATGTAAAAAATAACAAGATAGTGTAGTTAGGTCGTGATGAATACTTGGATGTACCATGGGCAGTTACATCCGAGGATAGTTAATATAAATATTTTGTCGAATCAATAAAAGAAGTAACATAATAAATGTTCCGAGTGGACATATGTAGGAGACGGAGGACATTCCGATGGAGATATAAACGTCTCCATTTGTTTCCTCAGTATGGAGGATTTAGATGGAACCAATAATTAAATTAAATTAAACTAAAGTAACCTAGCGTTTGGGCGCGAAGCACCCGATCGCTAGTAATAATAATAATAATAATAATAATTTCCGAGCACATTTGGTCACTTGAGTGAACAGTTTAAAGTTTGCGGACTCGCTCGCTCCGTCCTCGTCAGTCCAGGACTGTGCGAGCGAGTGTTACATTAGTTTTATTTTTTTAGCTATTGCAGAATGATAAAAAACGTATTAACAAAAAAAAATTAAATGATAGAATGTTATAATTCGTTTGGCTGGATCAATTGTTAAGTGGGTTGTAAAACTCATTTAATGCGACCGTTTGCGATGCGAAAAAAAATCGATGCGTTCACTTCAGTGTCAATAGAAAATATTGTACCATTTGGAAACATTAAATGTGGCAACGCAAAAAGAAATTACCATCGACAGAGTTTTCAAACATGGTTCTATATTACTTCGTGTCATATTTCACTAATAAAAGATACTCGTACCTTCATTGTTTGCCTTCACTTTGTAACATAATACGCCTCTCTACATGTACGTTGTACGTCTCTCAAAAAGTACCATTATCGTAACATTTTTCTTAAGAATAAATACAATGTTGGAAACCGAAGCTTGTCGAGAACAGCTTCGTGACTAGGAACTCGTAATTTACAAATCACCAGTGCGATTGCTGGTAATTCTTACGATAATAAATTCATTAGTTCCGACAAATAGGCACTCTACTACATGTAACTAAACAATATATATAAACGATTCATTGATTCATTCACAGAGGCACGAAGGCGGCATTTATCAATGATTCTCTCGAGAGCAACGATGCACTGTAGGATTTACCCACGTGCTTCACGACGTCAGTGCGTTTATCCCCTCTCCTTCGAGTCCCGAACCGTATAACAGCCGGCAAGTGTCTATCGCGTTCGACATTTTTTTAAGTTCCTTATCAGCAAGCCAAGCTGATCAAAAAGTGAACACTGTCTGTATCGTTAATTTTAAGTAGTGTAAAAGTGGTCAACATGGCCCGGTCCACACAGAGTATCTCCGTCTCTAATTAAAGAAAACGCCCGGAGTCTCGTATGATAATTATCGCCAGCGCTTGTCGCGTAGTCGAGCGATATGGTAACTTTAGAGGCTCTCGGCTCTACGATGGCACACTCGTTGAATAAATCATCGCGCGACAACGAAAATAAGTGTGGAACGGTAGACGAGCGTGAGACACGTAAGAGTCTCGATGTCCTTGAATGTTCCGAAAACGGCACCCGCTTCACCCTCCCGGAAACACTTAGCTAAAACTTTTAAAAAAGTCATCCGCTTGTAAAAGAAAAAAAAAACAAAAAATAAAAATACGACTCTCGAACGATCCTCAGCCTATAGTACATTACTCCACGAGGGCGAAAAACGTTTTTCTAACGAGTGTGAGTTTGCAGCACGATCCGAAGGCGAGTGCTATGATCACACGAGTTAGAAAAAGTGTTTTGCACGAGGGATGTACGAAATTTTTCATCACAAGGTGCGAAAATGGC
Organism: Ichneumon xanthorius; assembly: GCA_917499995.1. Classification (NCBI taxonomy): domain Eukaryota; kingdom Metazoa; phylum Arthropoda; class Insecta; order Hymenoptera; family Ichneumonidae; genus Ichneumon; species Ichneumon xanthorius. The sequence continues at coordinate 2,441,735 of OU824201.1, forward strand.
GGTTTTACGCACGCGAAGCGGGCGGAAAAGTGGCCATTTCCGCACCGAGTGATGAAAAATAATTTTTATCAGGGATGCTTTGACTCGCGACATATATTAAAAAAAAAAACACACTGAAAGTAAGAACGCTGCTCTTACTCGGCCTGCCTGCAGTTGAATGCGCTGCAACACGACGCCGGTCCGTGCCGACAGAAACGCCGGTAGACCGGTATAAGGTCACGCCGGTAGCGACGCGATGGTATAACACGCACACACACAGAGCTCTCCCTGTTTTGCATATTCGTTACATTAGCTTGTGTTTACGTGCTAGTTTCTTTGTTCGATATTACTTTGAAATATAATTATTGGTTCTTTTATTTTCGGACTCACATTCCGGTACTTCAGAAACGCCGGTAAACCGGTATAAGGTCGCGCCGGTCGCGACGCGATGGTGTAACACGCACACATACAGAGCTCTCCCTGTTTTGCCTATTCGTTACATTAGCTTGTGTTTACGTGCTAGTTTCTTTGTTCTGTATTACTTTGAAATATAATTTTTGGTTCTTTTATTTTTGGACTCACATTCCGGTACTTCCTCGGTGCAGCCAGTGAGGCGACACTCAGCGCACGGGTGATCTCGAGCCTCAGGACGACGAAGGCACGACACGAAACACCAGCGGCGGCCATGTTTAGCCGCGTACACGGGTACAGCCACTGCCTTCGGTGGACACCGACACCTGTCCGCAGCACGCGCGTTCCCGATAACCCTCTCTTTCTCGCTCGCCTATAACTCCGTCCGTCTTTTTCTGTCTCTCCACGGTCTCTATCGCTCGGCTTGTCGCCGCGTAAGACCGTCTCCCTCTCTACAGCTGTGCGGCGGAGCACGCTATCCCTGTAGCCCGGATAAAAGAGGGACCAACGGCCGCTCTCGAGCGACTGCGGCTACGGACGCGGAGGCCCGAGTCTCGGCTGTCCGGACCGGTGCTCTAGCTGGCGAGTCGAGACCCCGCGCAATGCGACTCGCGCATCTCGTATACGCCGCCTCTCCCCCCCCCCCTCCGCCCCCCCCCCCCCCGTGCATCCGGTTCACGAGGCGGGTAGCAGCCCAAGCCGTAACGAAATATCGTTCATTCCATAATAGTATTGGAGCGCAGCGACGATTCGGAATCGGAGAATTCACGGTGGGGGATCTTCGAATATCGTGGCGCGCAAAGCCTCGCGCTCTCCTCCTCTCGAACAAACATTTATTATTTATTTATATTTTATGTTTTATTTTTTATTGTTACACGATTATTGGTGCAGGAACAAAATTGGAATGAGAATGATTTTTTTTTATGTAGCGTGCGTCAATGTCGACTGTTAAAAGTTAGAAGGGTGTGGCCCGGGTTTGATCGTTTAGGGTGACTCACACCCCAGAAGTAGAACGGTTCAAAATAAGGGCTTTTTTTATGTACTTGGGTGTCGAGATATTTGTAACGTGAAACTCATTGGTCGCACATTGCTTGTGACCAAAAGGAAGTTATTCACAGAACTATTACTTCAATTTGTTTTAAGGTTTCCATAAGGTTTGCGTAAGGATTTCGTCCAAAAAACAGGTAGATTTTCAATTTTTTTGTTTTAACGCGAGTATTATATGGACAAGGTCTGGTTTTTACACACAGTTAATACAAGATGTTATGAAGTTTGAGTTTTAAAAAAATGAAAAAATATCAATTAACAACGGATATCGTATGTCCGATCATCTCGTATGTACCGTAACAACGATCTATTCGTCCGACGGCGTTGAAATTTAGACAAATCCTTGATTGCAACATTTTCTGCAGTGACTGCATGATTTTTTTATGTTCATTTATTTGTTAATTATTTGTTAATGACAAAAGGCCGTAATTGTTTGCCATTAATAAATAAATCTATCGAAATTTCAACTCAATCGGACTAATAGATTTTGAGATACGATGCCCGGTGCTAATTGGTATTTGTTAATAATACCGTTGTATGGGTAATAACACCTTGTACTACCTGTGTGTATAAACCCGACCTTGTCCTTCTAATACCCGCGTAAAAAACATATTGGAAATCGAGATATTTTTCGAACCAAATCCTTATGCTAGTGCCTTAAACAATTTTGACACTGTTCAAAAATCCAAGTCTTCGAAATTTTATTTTTTATAATACTTTCCCAATATCTGAGAAAGCTTTGACCATTGAAGTCTTATCAATAATAATAACAATGAGAACGTACAATTTTATTTCGTGTGACGCGGTATAGCGCATGGCTCGGTTCGCGTGCCCCGATTACAGCATTCTGAAACTTTAGAAATCGATTCTTTCCCCTCTAATAGCTCAAACTTTAACAAACTTTAAGAAATTGCCGTACGCGACGACGTGATCTTTGTAATGAAGAAGAAAAGTTAATTTATAAACCCCAAACACATTTCCAAAAAGTGTGTGAAATTGGAATAAAAAATATATAGCAGATTCACTAGAAAAAAAATCATTCATACCGACTTCGTTTTTCGTCTCTTGGCGTGGTGTAACCGCTTGATCGTTGAATGGAGTAATGTTATTCGTCGATAAGTTATCACGTACCAAATAATCACCCTTGAAAACATTGATCGAATTATTTGTTCAGAAGAAATACTTTAATGCTCATAAACTACGCGGTCGGTAATTAAAACTGTAATCAACTCGTTTCACGGGAGCTGGTATGTACGGTCACGCGAATAGTCTCATCGAATGGGGTTATCGTGTCAGCTTTCGATGAACTTTTTTTTCAATCGTACATGCCAGCACTCGTGAAAAAAGTTAATCGCAATTTTTATTACCGACCGAGTCCGGCTCGAGTGGCGAGGAAGAGTCTTGACTCTTGCTCGCCACTCGAGCCGAACACGGTCGGTAATAAAAATTTCGATTAACTTTTTGAGGCGAAGTGAAACAGACTCAGTCGGTATCGAAAATGGTAATGAACATTCTTTAATGGTGTGCATTTTCCCATAAAAATCGTCCATCCGAGCCGGATGCGCGCGGTAATTTCGTATTCGGCGTGATATTTAATTTTTTCCCAAAAAAATTAACGCCATTGAAAAAAGAAAAAAATTGCAGCTGTCTCTTCAAGAGTACCAAAAATATGTATATTTCAGAAATATCTCGGAATATTTGAATATTTGAAAGATTAAAAATATTTGGTGCTGTATGGATAGGAATCGGCAGCGTACTTCAACCGGTAGCCAAGTTCACATCGTCACAGTATAAATCGAGCGAGCAATCTTTTGACAACATCTGTCAATGTGCCCTTCGGTAGCCTTGAACGTCGTTGGCTCGCAGACGTTTGGTACCGGCGATCCTACGCAGTGATTCCCGATCGTCATGTCTATATTCGATCGCGAAGATCTTTACATGGACAACTATTACGAGTATCCGGGTTTTCAAGATCACAATCGACAGTCGAGCCGTAACGTAACATCGGGCCTATCGTCCGACGTTTACCTGGTTCACTCCTGGACGGCGATCAGCAGATTCGTCCTGACGATACTCCTGAGAATCGGTTTCCTCCTCGTCCAGATAGGAAGCATTCCCGTGACGAACGTTAATCTCATAATGCTACAGAACATGGTTGATTTTTCATGCGTCACGCTTGCGTACATCCTCGCCGGTTTTGTTATCGCCTACACCGGTGATATCAATGGTCTCATGGGCGAAGGTCATTGGATAGGCCACGCATCGACGGACAAAGAAGAAGCTATCATAGGATGGCAGGCGATAGTGATAGCCTCGGCAATTTGCACGTCCTGCCTTGTCGGCAGAACTCACACCGTGGGTTATCTCTTCATCGGTATCGTAATGGCCGGATTGCTTCAACCTTTTGTCATCCATTGGGCATGGACACCGAAAGGCTGGATGGCGCATAATATTCTTCACGATCGACCCGTCGTGTTTCGCGATTACGGTGGTTCTTCGATCGTTCACATCGTCGGAAGTTCGACCGGTCTGATAGGATGCATCATACTGGGCAGAAGAATACTCAGACTCCGAGATATCGACGACGCGAGCGTACCGGCTGATTCAGCGGGAAATGTCTTCGCCGGTTACTCACTCATACTTCTCGGTCTTCAGGTATGACCGTGATAAGTTTCGAAATTATTCGTTCACTGAGAAAAATAAATGGTTGGATTAATTTATTTTGAATAAATTTAAGTAAATCAATCGTTAAAAAAAAATAATGCTTTATTTGTACCAAAAAAAATAACAGCTTTGAACGTATCCCATATAGCACGAAATATTTTGAAATCGTTTCAGTAATATTTTCAATCTTTCAAACATTCCGAAATATTTCTGAAATATATGAAAATAATATTTTGAAATATTCACCCGAAATATTCCAACGAAAAATTTTTGAAATATTTCAAAAATATTTTCAATCTTTCAAAATCTTACAAAATATTTCTGAAATATACTTATTAATATACTTAAGGTAGTCCTTGCGAATAGGATTACCTTAACTAACCTGGTCACTTCGCATAAGTTTCAGAGAAATAAACTTTTCTCGATGGTATAAAAATATGCAAAAAATCAAGCGTTTTAAAGATGCTCAAAAGATTAATTTTTCCTAATAATAATTCCAAAATGTTATTAGCAAATTGATGAAAAATAAAATTGTTCAACAACTCTTCCGGAAACATAACTTTTTTTTTTATGAAAATTATTCGATCATTTTTCTGAATACGTATGAACCTTTTCAGATTTTTAAATTCACTTCGAATTTTGTGCCGTTTTTTCCATATAAAAAAAAAATCAGAATTTAAAAATATGAAAAAATTCATACGTGTTCAGAAAAGTGAACGAAGGACTTTCGTTTTTTTAAAAGTTAGGTTTCCAGGTACTTGATGAACAATTTTATTTTTCATCAATTTATTAATACCGTTTTGGAATTATTATTATGCAAAATTAATTTTTTCAGCACCTTTGATATACTTGATTTTTCGCAAATTTGTATACCATCCAGAAGTGTTTGCAATTCCCTCTCATTTCTCTGAAACTTATGCGAAGTGAACACTATTCGCAAGGATTACCTTAATCTTTCATACATCTGAAATATTTCTGAAACGGTGAAAAAATATTTTGAAAGCGTGTATTAACAGATGTGAATTGAATCACGTTCAGAAGGAACGAAAAATAAAAAAATTCCACAGTACCTGGATATATTTAAGTACAGTTCGACTATTTAATCTGTCATAACAAGAGTGCCAATAACACTACATGTTATTGGCACTCTTGAAGGGGTTTACAGGAATCCTATAGATGAAGTGCTGAACGCAGCACATAAGATAATGAACAATATCTAACAGCACTAAAATATTGATAATTTCTTGAATATTTCAGGAAGATATCTATTTTTTTAAAAATACCAACGTTTTAAAATATTTGTAAAATCTTTTAAAAACATTTTTGCGAAATATTTCGGAAACATTTCAATGTAAGATTTATGAGCGGACAAGAAAGTATTTTCCAAATGTTTCAAAAATATTTTGTTATATTGGTAAAATATTTTCAATATTAAAAAAAAAATATATATTTGCGAAACATTCCAGAAATATTTGCGTTCTATGTTGGATGTCACCGCGACCTTTGGTTAATCCAACAAATTTTTTTTTCTCAGTGTTTACTTTAAAAATTAAGCTCACTTATTATCCGGAGTTTTGCAGAGTCTGTGTTTGCCGAGTACCTCGGACAATCATCCGAGATTAGCGGGCAAGCACACGTCCCTCGTCGTCGTGAATAATCTTCTAGGGGCCTCAGCCTGTAGTCTCCTCGTCATCGGTCTTCATTTTTTTCTAAGCAGAGAGCCGTTCAATCACTGGACCGTCATGAGATGCGTGCAGGCATCGGTCGCCGGGACGATTATAGTTTCCGCCGGTGTCGACGTTTATTCGCCGATTATGTGCATCGGTCTTGGATGTACGGGCGGCATTGTTTTTTATCTTGTCTCCAGACGCGTCTTCGAGAGCGCGCTCGAAGATTATTGCAATATCGCCGCTACTCATCTAACCTGTGCCCTGGTCGGCAGTTTTGTCGCACCCTTTTGTCGCACCTCCACTGCCGGTCTCTACGACCTTCATACCATGATCCTCAACGTTGGATGGCAAGTCATATGTCTGGTTACTATAGTTATTCTGGTCGTTGTCACAATGACAGTCGCGTTTGTGCTTCTCGAGTGCCTCGGTCTTCTCAGAAACAGGTCGGAAGTCATAAATCATCTGAGGGCTATCGTCGCGCTGGAAAGGGGACCATCGAGGTGAGATTACTAATCGTAAAGCTTAAAACCGCCGGCGCGCTGCATTTAATATATTTTTATTTTTATTTATTTATTTATTGTTTACTGTGACGATTAATCATCGTCCCTAATAAAAACTATGCTACACGGAGAAAATAAATTGTTTGTACAACAAGATTTTCGTTACCGTAATAAATTTAGTTCGTTAGTATCGGGATAACAAAACCAGCTTGTATCCATAGCAACATTTTTCGCTTGGAGTGATTTGCTATCACACCAAAACAACCTTTGTTACTGTAACAAAAAAATTGTTATATGACTGAGTGGGACGCGTATATGTGCTAACAACTACGACGAGCTTGGTACGCTCGACGTGCAAAATGAAAACAAAGCGACGCGAGGAAACAGATCCTTTGTATTCGGGTTAAAATAAAAATAGAGTGGAATTGCGAACTATTGAAATGTGGTGCATATGAATGTACCACAAACCGAAAGGTAATACCTTTCGGAGTTTAAGGTAGCCCTTACGAATAGTGTTCACTTCGCATAAGTTTCAGAGAAATGTAAGGGAATTGCAAACACTTCTGGATGCTATAAAAATCTGAAAAAATCATGCATATTAAAGATGCTGAAAACATCAATTTTGCATAATAATAATTCCAGACTATTATTAACAAATTGATGAAAAATAAAATTGTTCAACAAATATCCCGGAAACCTAACTTTTTTATGAAAGTGCTTTGTTCACTTTTCTGAATACGTATGAATTTTTTCAGATTTTTAAATCCACATTGAAGTTTTTTATGTTGGAAAAACGTGTAGAAAGTCACAAAATGCAAAGTGGATTTAAAAATCTGAAAAAATTCATACGTATTCAGAAAAATGAATGAATAATTTTCATTAAAAAAAGTTATGTTTCCGGGAGATTTGTTGAACAATTTTATTTTTCGTCGATTTATTAATAACATTTTGGAATTATTATTATGCAAAATCCATCTTGTCAGAATATTTAATACGCTTCATTTTTTTTAGATTTTTATACCATAGAGAAGTGCTTATAATTCCCTCTCATTTCTCTGAAACTTATGCGAAGTGAGCACTATTCGCAAGGCGTACCTTAATGCATCCATATACAGCAAATTTCAAAAATTCGCGATCGCCAATACTGACATTATTTTCAATATAATGATAATATACAAACGCGGTGAGTTAATCTTCAAATAAATGTATGTATCTATAATTATCCTAATACCAGTCCTGGTAAAAGATTAATCAAAGATGTCGCTATTTAATGTTCTCGCTTTTAAAATTTAAAATTTTTCAAATTTTTTTTAATAAAAAAATCATACTCAGTTCTTTTTTGTTTTCACGGTGGAGCAGATATCGTGAAACTGGAGAATTCTAATTCACCCGTTCCAAGCCCAATATTTCGTTCGACCATTGTTTAATTTATCGTAAATTTATATTCACTAAATACTGATCTCACAGGCAATATGATTGAGAAGCCTCCATAATTGGCCACTATAGTCGAAAATTATCGATTGATCATTGTTCGAATGTTTAGGTCGTATATGGAGCGTCTCTTCTGTCCGGACGGCGAAACCCTTTATCTTCAACCAGGTACCGCGCCCGTTGAGCGTGTCGGTAGTATCGTTGGTCCTCGTTTCGCAAAGTATCAACGTGCAATAGCCAAACTCGAGAAGTCTCGAGAACTCGTTAAGCCCGAGGAGATTGTACAGGCGACAAACAAATCCCTAAATCCCGAAATAAACGCTGCTGCCACCAATTCAAGTGCCGCACTTGAAATGCGTGTGAAGAAATTTCGGCAAATCCATACCATCAGACCAACGAGTGATACAGGCATTCTTGAGGCTCTCGGAAAATCCGAAGCTATGGGTGACAATCGAATTTCTCTCGACGACGAGAAAGAAGCTGGTAAAGCCGTTGAGGAATGCTCAAAAGCTTCGAAAATAAAATCAACTGCCGAGTGTTCCGGAGACTCGTCAGCGAATCCCGTCGAAGGGGATGATGATTTTTTGGTTGAACGATTTGCCGAACTTAATTGCGTAAATAATCAGATTGCGGTCGAAAAAAATCTGAAGAGGCGGCGAGAACCTTATCGTCTACACAGAACCCAAAAATGTATGAACTTGCGTCTTGAAGCTATTGGCAAAAACGATAAGAGCGTACAATTTTTGGTGGAACTGAAGCCGCGAAGTTTTGCCAGCAGCCAATCGGACAGCGAGGAGGATACATTAGTTATCAGCAAAAAATATCCGAGAAACTTTAATGCATCGGTTCCAGTTGCCCTCGTTCGACCAACTTCCGAGTCCTTCGTCATTAATTCACGAGCAGGAAGAAATAAATAATTAAACGGAGACACTGACATTTTTTAGTGTTTTTCTTTTATTAGAACTTATCGCCTATCCGTACAGTTATTACAGTATTTTACAATATATGTGACGGTAAGTTAAATAATTAAGGGCGTCTAATAAAGTCTGTCGTGCACGTAACAATGGCGTGAAAATGAAAGAAAAACGAAAAAAAAAAAATGTATTACGAATTCGCAACGATAACCGATCATTTTTTCGTCTCTTTTTTTATCTCTTACATTGCAATCGTAATTATTTCTTTCTCATTGTCGGAATTGCAGCCTAAACTTTTTTTTTTTTTTTTTTGGTAGCATCGTTTATTGTCAGACGACGACGGTCTGGACGGTGCCGTCATCGCTGGGCCGAAATTAAGTATCGAATTTATATATATGTATATATATATGGGTGTGTGTATATATATATAATTATTTCACAAACTCGCAGAAATATAGTATATGGTCGTACGCTTCCTCTTATCACGAGATGAAACTCAATATGAGTATTTACAGCACTGACGCAATGGCACGTTCGACGACGAGCGTACACACATCGATATTACTCGTCGTCAACAATTATTAGCTTTGTACATGATTCACGATAAACGTCTCTCTCTCTCGCTCTCTCTTTCTCTTTCTCTCAATTTCTCAGTCGTTATACAAGGTATATTTGTAAATAAAAAAATGACGCAAACAAATGTACAAACTTAACAAAAATAAAAATAAAACAAAAAAACGACGATGAATGTTCCATCTACGTATATGGCGGGACCGCGTGGTCGAGGGTAGTGGAGTCGCTTTCTCTCGCGACTCGATAAATGATATAACGCATGCCTAATTGTAACAGTGTAACAACTTGTATGGTAATTTCATAATAAACATTACGCCGTTGTTCCAGGAGTGCGACATTATACAAGAGACATTCCACGTAAAGTCAAATCCTATTACCACTTAATGTGAAAAATGTAATAATCTACTTTTTAATTACAATTTTCCTGTATCGAGAACATCGACAAATTATATCAGATTTCTTTTTTTTCCAATGAGAAAGTTAACAGAATACTTCAAAGGCAGAGAAAAGTATCGAAAATTATATAGGGTAAACGATCCAATGAATGGACACTTTCCATAAGAGCACGTGCATAAAAAACGTCTATTCATTGGCTTTTTCGTCTGCTTAACTGTCCATTCATTGGCCGGTTTACCCTACTCTGTGTCAAGTAGATTACCCACTTTCAGACCCATTGTTTCAATTCATATTTTCCATCCGTTTAACACTTTTTGAAAAATTCCATTTAGATTTAAGAATTAATTCGAGGAGCGGAGACAGTGCGCTGTGTGTCTCATTTTTAATTCAAGCTCCATTGATCAAACATACAAAAGCAACGACATAAAATGGTTTTTAGGATGCGTGTACAATCCGCAAAAAAATTAGCTCTATGTGGAATTTAAGACCCACTTGACATGGAATGCCCCAGAGAACATCGACACTTTATTTTATATATCGAAGGAGTTTTCTTTTATACGTATAGATATTACAAAAAACAAACGCTTTCGTACTGTACAAATGACACTTGGCTGCTTTGATAACATTTTTGCGATCGTTTGTGCGAAAAACTAGCGAATTTCGCACACATTATCGTAATCGTCCTTGATTTACAATAAAAAAAAATCATTTTAGTACACCAATGCCAATATCTCATGATTAACGCGTTACATAAATTTACAAATGGACGCCTCTACATCTGGCGTTACAATCGATACCAAGAATAGTATTGTCAAAATATACACGGAATTAACATCGTCATCCATAGTCTCATTATTTTTACCATTATCGTTCGACACGCGTGTACAACGAGAATAGCGTACACTGTAACCGAATGCGGTGACGATCGCGGAAAGTTAAACCGCGCTAGTATGTACGATTCCGTCGTGTGCTATTGCGACGAAACAACGATTAAGGCGGTCCTGGCATTAAGACGATTCGAAAATTGGGTTATTAGAGCACTCAATTTTTTATATGCCGTTGGCGAATCTTTATTTTTTAGGACTAGCAATTTATTGCCATTACGATGTGTCTCTCCCTAACACAAGAATAGAAATACGACGTTAGAGTTCGCAGCAAAAAGTTTCTAAATTCATATTCCAATTATCCGAATCGTTCGTATATAAAGTTTCAGAAAGACCGAGTTTATGTGATTTTTTTCATAAATATTTGAACACATTTGTTTTTGAACAGCTGATATGTCAAAGTTTCAATTATCGTCTTTTGGTCGTGCCGTTGTACGTGATACGACACAAGAATGAGTCAAAAATGTTTCCAGGGGAATTAATTTATGTTTGTTATAATTCATTTTCGATAAAAATGTTGCGGTTTATGAGAAAAAATATTTTTAATGCCAGAACCACCTGAATAGTATTGTTGAAAAATAATATAATCGAATCGTCAAAACTTGTATATACAGTCTCATTTACGCGATACGTGTATCAATGTCGTTGGAGAAGCCGTGACGCAATTTGTGGACAGATGCGGTTTCAAAGTTGGACTCTTTTGTGAATTAACGAACTTCTCACAGCCCCTCTCCCCTAGCAAGTTGTGCGGCCATCGGTTTTTCGGGAAAACCCGTAAAACGGACCGAAAACGGACCCGTACGTTGGGGGACGACACGGAATGCATAAAATGGATCAACGGACCGTATCTTTTTGATTTTTTGTTTAGCGCTCACTTCTGTTGCAAAAACAGCAAGAGGATTTTTTCTAACTAATTTCAACGAAAATTGAACATTTTTTTTTACGAAATTCGATACGGTTCGTTTTTTTCAGAGCCAAGAAAGGCGTCAATTCCAATTGCGACATTATGCTTCCCCGCTGTATCCTTGTATTAAGGATGTACACGTACATTCCCAACCAAAAGTTCTTTACAGAGAAACAAAAGAGTTCTTTTGTTCAGTTCAGAGTTCAGTTGAGAAGTTTTTTTTACGAAATTCAATATCTCTCGGTCACAAAAAAGACCATTCGGCCCGGTTTTGGTTCTCGCGACAGGAAACAGAGGGAGCGCTAATAAAAAACGTTACGGTCTGTTTTACGGTTTTTTACCGGTCCGTTTCTTTTCCGAACGTACGGGTCCGTTATTCGGTCTGTTTGACGGTCCGTCAACTTGCTAGGGTCGTCGACTCTTTTTTCGGGTATACTTTTAGTATACGATATCGAAACCTTCTTTTCTCCTGTAGGACTCTTTCCGCAATCGATCCTTCGAAGATCTCCGCTGACATAAGTTTACTTTGCCGCACGAACCACTCGGTTCCCTATTTAAGAGTGTTTTAGAGTCATCTTCGCTTATCTATTACCCTTATCTTGAGTACGCTGTCAATTTAACGATATACGACACGAGTTTTCTCACAAAATCTTTAGGCCACTTATCGGAGACTCGCTTCGAGCTCTACCGAAGACTTGACGATCGTGCTATACACGCACGGTGAGCGGGTCGAGAGAAGCTCGCGGCGAAAGAGAAATAGGGGAAAGCGGGTAAAAACGGAATCTCGAGGCAAAACGCACTATTTTTTACCAATTTTTCGCGGAGAATGAAAAAAAGTCTTATCTGAATAGAGGACATGGTTCTGTTTTATCTCTCTGTCCCTTACACCAATGGCACCTGCGTACAAATGTACGCAACATAGTAACTCCCGTCGATTTCTTTTTACTCTGCATCACAACAGCGGTACAATAACGACGTTAACGACAAGGTAGATGTCCCAGTTATCTACACATGAAGTTCTCAATAATGTTGGAATTTGTAACTTACAATGAAAATGATATATTTTTTACTTTTTTTAGGAAATTCAATATTCACGGTGTCTATAATAAAATGCATTATTTCCAGGTCTATACGCAAATAATGCCATTTCTTGGATAATTGTTCGCTGAAGTTGAAAAATAAAATATATCACTCATCTGGTAATTAACGTGATAAAAGATTCAAATGGCTTCGCTTGCACTTATTTATTTTTTCTTCTTCATTTTATTTTTGGCTGATGGCTAACGCGTTAGTCTATTTTTCCCATTTGATCATCACTATTTACTTAAATAATGAGATGTGACTCAAGATTCTTTTTTTATGAGATGCGCTAACACACACGCGCATTCGGTAATTTTGTTTCTTATAACGCTTCTTGCTTTACATAGCTGAGCGGATTAAAAAGTCTATTAACAAGTAATAATACATCTAAACTGTCGCGAGTTAGCGACTGGGACATTCATCTTATCGGTGATTTTACAAGTTTCTTTCCATCTTCGTACCATCGCTTCGATAGCTTAAAACATCTATCACACCTCACAGCAGCTGCTCATCGCCAGCCGCTTACCAGTGACTAGTTTGGCTGCTCGGCGCACTCGGGCAGATATTTAGGCCAGTCCGTACCACTGGATGCTGACTTCATTAAGCCCGTGCTGTCCTCGCGAATCTTTTTTGTTTCTTCGTCTTCTTTTTTTTTAAGGAATTTACAGTCCCGTGCGGAATGTATATAATGTACAATTAATTACAGATCTTCCAGAGGCGTGCTCGCGCTAGGCGTTATCGATGCCTCGGAAGTCAAGCCTGATCGTAGAAACGTCGGTACATTTCATGCGCCCGGCGTTTGCTAGGTCATCACCGTGTCGGTGAGGTCATCCTTCAACCATTGAGGAATCGTTCGCGATCCCAATCTTTTTAGGAGCTTCACCAAAGCTGTATTATGCGACAGGTAGTACCTCTGCAAACAAACAAAAAAAATCTCATCAATCACCTTAATTTTTAATTCATTGGTCGTCCAATGTCATTACCGCAATTATCGATTTCTGAAGCCGTCTGTATTTTTTTATGAAAAAAGTAGTATAAATAAAAAGTAAGCTAGTGTTCCAATTACTTATATGTGTTGTTAAATATTTAAAGAAATACAAAAACACACTATGGCGGTCAGGTGTTTTAATTTTTCGTTAATAAACTTTCAGAAAATGGCTTAAGTTTTAAATGAATGTATATTTGACTTCGTGAATTTATTTTTTAGACAGAGGATATATCATTTATCTGAATTATAGAGAACATCTCTGAAAGTAATGCCCTTGAGAATTGTATCGTCGAATTAATACTTATAGTTGTATACATTGGAAAACCGATATTAAAAAAATGCAATCCTTTCAATTTCCTATTGGACGCACAATATATTTTTGTTGTCGAAAAGTATTTAATATGAGTGAAAAAAGCGTAAAAGCTGCAATTTTTACATAACTTCTTCGTGTAATGTCGTTTTGTTTACAAAGCTTCTATGAAAAAGCATTTTCTATGATTATATGAGGCTTCTTCATAGAGGAAGCGCCAATAATGAGGGAGCAATTTATGACTCTAACAACCCGAAAGGAAAATTATTTAAAAACCCCGTCATCTACCCACCGTCTGTATTTTTGATCGTACGATAGGCACCTGGGATTTTTCGCGATTCCGTCAGGATGCAAAGTTTTGTCCGTTTTGAAATACGAAAAATCGCTAATTTTGCAAATTATTATTCTTTTTCATATATAATTATTTTGGGGGTACGTGTAACGTATTGTTTACGGCCCCGATAGGGGGGGGGGGGAGGGAGAATTGTTGAATTCACCAAGAGTGGCGTGTACATACGTTCCAAATCGTTATTTGATTGACAACTATAGTATTAATTTATTCAAACCAACATTATTGCTATACGAACTAAAATACGGCTTTAACCGCATATAGTCGCCACTTGGTTAACACGCAGATACATTTTTCCTAAATGTGATTTTAGCACGTTTTTCTGACATTATTTCGTTGCAAGAAAATTTTGAAAAAAAATGTCATGATCACAAAAGTCCTTTGCGAAGAAGAAAGAAAAACGATTCTACGATGAGAAGAATTATCGGATCCATAAAAACTATTTTGCTTTTGTTGTATATAAATATTTTTAATTAAATTAAGAAAGTTTACCTGCAAAAGCTTGTAGGATCCGTCCTCCATCGGTGGATATTGTCGACCCTTGCTCTTGCCGAGACACTTGGTGCGATCCTCGTTCGTCACCTGACAGAAGAATCCCTTTTTCGGATCGTATCTTAGATGCGTCGAGTAATTGAAGGTCGGCGTGATTTTCAAAAACTTCTGTAGCTCGTGCAGTGTGTCAATGGGATTCTGTCTCAATTGTTCACCATCTATAATGTGCAATTGTTGAGGTGTGTAGTACGACAGCCATCGCTCGAGATGCTGAGCGTATTTGCCTGGATTGAGACATCTGTTCCGTAGATCGCGTAGTGATTTCGGGGCTGTATCGCTCGCCGTTATCACCGAGTGAAATGTGTAATTGTTCGCCACGGGATCACCGTGCACGCGAGTGTGCTGATACCATGAGTATGCTCGCCTTGCCGGTGACAACAGTATCGTTATTAATTTAGCTCGGGGCAGAAGTGCGTGGGCCCGTCTTGGCACTAACTCTCCATCGAAGTAGGTCGCTGATTTCTCGAAGAGGTAACGCGAACTCTCGTTTTTCGCAGCGGGGAAGAAGCTCATGTACCTGTAAGGAATGTGACATCATGAATATCGTAATTAAACCTTCACGTAGTGAGGAACTGGGCAAAACAGATCTCTGGGACGAAACGGAACAATGACCTTCATTTGAGATCAGACTTTTTTTTCATGTCCGTTTTGACCCCGGGTTCGGTTTGTCTCGCTCTCCACCAAGGGAGTCCTGAGCCGAAAACTGTTCCAGTGGTTAAGGGAAAGTGAAACAGCTGTGCGTGTGAGAGAGATAGTTGCAATTTTCAAATTAACTTCATTCAATGGTGCTAATTTTTGTTAGAAAAAACTGAATTTGGGCCGGATGCGAAATTACCGTGTGCACATCTCGATAGAATTTGTTTTTTGCTCAAAAAAATTAGCACCCTTGAGAAGAGTTCATTACAGTTTTCGTTAACGACCGCGATATTTCACTTCCCCTTAAAGGCTACGAGACCGCGAAAATATTATTTGAACCACATTCTTTTATATCTTCTTCGTTTCTTTTATACCCTAGCAATTTGACGGACGGCTGCTTTTAGGGAAAAAACTAAAAAAATGGACCGAAAAACGGACACGTCCGTTGGGGAACGAAGCGGACCACAAAAACGGTAAAACGTACCGTACGTTTGGATTGGTCCTTTTTCGGTTGCGGAAACCGAGGAAGGGCCGAACGCTTTTTATAAAAAATTTTGGCCAAATAAAATTTTTTTTTTGTTCTTTTGCTTTGAATTCTGTTTTTAATGAAAGGACCGAATAAAAATACTATTTTGGTCCTTTTTCAGTTGCGGGAACCGAAAACGGACCAAAGCAAATTTTTCGACAAAAACGTTCGGTCCATATTCGATTTACGCAACAGAAAACAATACCAAATGAGAACAAAAAATGTACAGTCCGTTTTGTCGTTTTTTACGGTCGGTTTTGTTCCCCAACTGACGTGTCCGTTTTTCGGTCTGTTTGCCGTCCATCAACTTGCTAGGGTATTTATTTCACTTTCCTCGGATTTCAACCAAATTCTGATTTTTTTGCAATTATTCAGATAAAAATAAGCCCGACAATAAGGTGGAATCTCGTGCGTATAGGACACCGACCTCGTACTTGCAGGGTTAACAGATATTACAACGAAGTTACGAGACGATTTTTTTACCAAATTCTTCGCCACTCACCAGTCCAAGCCTTTGTAGTAATTCTTTCCGTTGAAGAATTGAATCTCTTCGAAAGTATCTGGACTCGGCAGATTACTGTTTATCGCTGGATGAATCGACAGAAAAGTGTACAGTGCTGTTGTGCCCGTCTTCTGGGGGCCGATTACCAAAAATCTTGGTAATTGATCGCACGTTTTGTTTCTCGACCAAATTTTTTGATGCCTCTGATCGTCGCACGGATTCTGGAAAATTATCCATAGTTAGTATCGTAGAATTGGAGTGACAATATATATATATATATATATATATACACATAAAAAAATATAAGCCCTTGTTATTCTAAGTCTTTCCCCCCCCCCTTATTATTCCAAATGCCCTTATGCTAACCATTTAGCAATAATAATAAGGGCTTAACTCCATGCTTAAAGGGCCTTGGAATAATAAGGTCCTAAGTCCATTTAGCTTAAAGGGACTTAAGCCCTTATTATTCTAAGTCTTTGCCCCCCCCCCCCCCTCGATTCTTGATACGGCGGCGGCGGCGGCGGCGAAATCGTTTTATATTATAGAGAGATATTTTAGTTTCACTGTGGAAATATCTCAGGAATTCTCAGTTGGTTAACTTTTACGAATGACTTACCCCCCAAACGGGATCAGCTTCTTCGGGATACAGTTGAAAGTAACGTTCGCCTAATTGAAGAGGTGGTGCGCTTGACAGCCTGAGATTGGTCCAACACTGAATGAATTTGATAACTGACTCGAACGTATAGAGCGCGAGACGGTCGTTTCCATAATTCGACATGTGCGTCATAAAGATGTTTATCTGTAAAAAAAAAAAAAAATGATTTGTTCAGAAGCAAAAAACCATCTCGGCGATTGAACGAAAAAAATGTAATAACAGAAAACACCGTCGAATTGTCGAAGAGCAATTACTCACGGGATTGTAGACGATAGTTTGAAAGAGCTCTCCGCCTTGAATGGACTCATCCAACTTGTCCCTACCGCCGGGATATCGCTCGATGAAAATTGTGTGAGTGAACAGACCGCAGGTTTGTCGCGGAAGGACCTGAGGGAGCAATTATGAATAATTATTTCTCGGTAACTCGCCTCGAAGCATGGATTTAATCGACAATAGCTCGAAGAACGATGAAGTTTTTTTTTTGTTTGCTTTCTTCTTCTTTGTTTCGATTTCCATCGGACTGACGGGATTGGATGTAAAGTTTTCATAGAGCCTTCGACGCTCGATTTGCTATCCCAAACAGATGGCGGGGCTTCTAAACTTTATTGTACTTCAGGCAAGTTTGTGACGTTCCGTCGCTCCGTACAAACGATAGACCGAAGCGAAAGTTAAGCGAGGAGCACGAACGATTGTTCGCTCAGAGTTTCATTGGGGGTTTTTGCGTGTGTACCATTATGTTACGATGAATGAAACCCCGTCGTAGACGTGCTGGCCTCAGGTGTGGGTACTCCTCGGTACTCGTCACCTTGATGTTCCAGACCTTCTTCCATGCTTCGTACAACCCCTCGTGTACCGGATATACCCCCGAGTGATGGGGACTTACGCTGTAACCGCTTACGGTTGGTATACCGTGGTCTTTCGCGAATTGCTTGTTCAGTGCCATGTCCAACTGCAGATGCGTTACATTCTCGTAAAGATGAGGCTGTTGATGATTCCACATGTGGGAAAACCACGTAAATCTGAAGAAGAAAAAACGATACAAATTTTATTATTCGTTTTTGCATTCGATATTATTCTTATAAAATAAGTATAATGTTTCCTTTGAGTGTAATTTTTTGTGCATTTTGTTTTTTTTCCTCGTAGAGGAAGCTTTTAAATTATTTTTTTAATTTCGATTTTCATGCCAAAGTACTTAAAATAGTTTACAGCGGCTGTTATTCGGAAACAGGTTGAGATAGCGAGTTGAAATTTGGTACACTAATAGAGTCGTCACGTCGCTTCGTTCAATGCAATTTTCATGATGATTGACGCACCATTAGCCATTTTACGCGATTTCGAATTTTTTGAAAATTCCGTGTTGTAGCTCTAGCGTTCTTAAATTATGAACTATCGTCGTAAAATTGCATACAAAGTTAATATTATGATCAAAGACCTTTCGTATTGAATTTGAACGAAATCTGTCCAGACAGTTAGATTTTATGAAATTTGGATTTTGTAAAAAAATTACTAAAAATGATCTAGTTTTCGAGTAAACACAGAGGTAAGAAATAGATTTAAAATATTTCGAAACGCACCGACGAATTATACAAATAGCAGTTAGCGGTTTTGTACAATAAATTTTGCGGTAAATTTTGACCGTTTCAATTTGATGAGATAAAAAATTTTGTAATGTTCCGAAAAAAGGATCAAAGTGATTTGCGCATGGCTTCTTCATTCATTATAATTTGGCGCATAGCTTCCTCTATGAGGAAGCCAAAATCGATCAGCGAACTTTCTTTGCACCTTTTTTTCTAATGTAGAAAGTAGAGGGAAAAAGTTTTCTCTCCTTTTGTTGTTAATGAACCATGTACGATAGCTATTGTAAAAAAAACTGGCACGCCAAGTTTTTGTATGCCGGCTCCGTGTACTATTGTTCGATTGATAAATATAATAAAACATTTTGTTTTTATTTTCGTATTTTTTGATCACTATTGTCTGCATAGTCTTCAGTTCATATACTTCATACTTAGTATGTATACCATTTGTATACCCCTACTTGGCTCACATGATTTCACTTTTGCCCGATTTTTTTTTTTTTTTTGTATTTTCCATCGTATACCCTTCTCGGGTTTTTACGTAACCCGTCCCTTTCCCCCCTATCACTCCCTACCCGCACTTCGCTAAGCTACCTAACTTCCACCAGTGCGTCCGCAGCCGACTTAGCTACACTGTACCGCATTTGCCGAGGACACGGGGAAACTGCGGAAAACCCGTGTCGGTACAGACGGCCCTATATTTTTCTAATTCCTCGATGTTTTAACATCAAGAACTCAGAAAAACTGGCCTGCCGCTCAACATTCGATGTGCAAGCCGGTGTGGGGCTAAGCGGTCCCATCCATCTACTGGACGCAAGCAAAGCTGCTTGACTCGAGAGACCGCCGAAGCCACACACCGACCGCGCACCTAACGCTGTCGGTTGTCCGATTTTTATTTTAAGCGATTATTTTTATGACAATTTTTTGAGATGACCAATGTTTTTACTTTTTTTAAAGATTTTTTCAAAAAAACTTTTTGGGTACTAATATTATACTTCATACCTAGTATGTATACATCTGTTGACCTCTACTTGGCTCATATGATTTCACTTTTTTTGATTTTTGTTTTAAGCGATTATTTTGATGAACATTTTTTGGGAAGAGCAATGTTTTTATTTTTTTGAAGATGTGTATATCACTTCTTGACTCATATCATTTACTTTTTTTTGATTACTTTTTTTTAAAGAGATTGTTTTGATAATTATACTTTCTGAACGAGACAACACATTTTAAGTACTTGGCGTAACATTTTTACTTTTTTAAAAAAAAGTATTTTCTGTTTGATTTCATTTATTTTTGAAATCATGTAAATATGATATGGGTCTCGCTTCAAAAACTGGGTTTTTAAAGTACTTAAACTCGAGACCCTACCGCGACTCTGGATTGAGTACATTTTCGCAAAACACAAAAACGCGTGCACAGATGGAATATTATCACCCGATGATCCCTATGAAATTTCGAGAGAATCGATAGAGACGTTCAAATTTTACGTCATTTTGAATTTTTTGAATGTCAAGAAAAATGAGTACTTTACTTTAGACGCAATTTTCCTCATTAAATACTCATTTATGAATAAAATAAGTGTCAAATTCGCGATCAGAGTGAAAAATACATGGAATAGAGCCCCAGAGCGACAACTAACGAAAAAGTTTATCGGGCATTTTATAGCAAAAATTGCAAAAACGCATGATTTCGCGTATTTTTAAACAGCGATTTCTTGACTTTTCGATGGCAAATCCGACAAAGTACAGCGTGACGATGGCGTATTTTTACGCGATGGACCTGAATCGGCCAGCCGTTTTGCATAAAAGTCTAACACGACGTTGATGGTTAAAAAGTTGACAATTTTTATTTTCATAATGCTTCCTCATAAAAGTTGAAAATTGCAATTTTCATATCGATTTTCCATAAAAGTTGAAAATTGAAATTTTCATATTGCTTTCTCATAAAAGTTGGAAATTGAAATTTTCATATCGCTTTCTCATAATGTTCCTTTATTTGTGAAATTTTCTCTACGAGGAAGCCAAAAGTACAGAAAATGCTTTATCATAGAAGAAGCTTCGCGAATAAAGGAATATTATGAGAAAGCGATATGAAAATTTTTATTTTCAACTTATTACCGACAACATTGTTCCGTTACTTAAAAAAACAATATTGACCAAGTATGGTGTCAATCGGTTTATAATTGATAATTTATTGTTTAAATAATATTTAGTAACCATTTTTAACCGACAATTTTGTTCGTTCACTTAAATAAAAAAATTTACCAAATTTTGTGTCAATCGGTTTATATTTGACAGTGTATTGTTTAAACATTGTTTAATCAATATTTAATAACAATTTTTTTACCGTCAATCAGTTTATATTTGTCAATTTATTGTTTAAACATTGTTTAAACGATACATTGACAACAAAATATTTAATAACAATTTTTTTACCGACAATATTATTCCTTTACTTAAATAACAATATTGAGAAAATTTTGTGTCAATCGGTTCATATTTGAGAATTTATTTCGTCAAATAAATAATAAACGCGGAGACTCACCTCACATCACATCGAACGTCGTGACACGATGGTCATATCTCAACATCCATCGAACAGTTTTGATCGAAACTGGACGCGTTGGGAAGCTTGGGCCCGAATTATATTGTAAAAGTGTCATTGAAAATTTGATCGGATACTTCGTTTCCGAGAACGAGACAATCGGAAAATCAGATTTCGCATTACGCCACATTTCGCATCACACCACACATTCCGAAATATTTCAGAGATTGCGCGGGTCACAATCATCATATCTCAGGATCCACCGAACCGATATGATCGTAACTAGGCGCTTTGGAAAGCTTGGGTAGGCATTTTATAGTAAAAATGTTATGACCATTTCGACCCGATGCTTTGATTCTGAGATTATCGAGGGCAAAGATGATACTTCCGGCATATTGGCGTAAGTTACTTGGTAGCGCCGACCTTATTATTTCTTTTAAGTACTTGGCGTCGAGACGCCACCGCGTCTCTTGAAATATTGGAAAAAATGTGGTTTATTTTAGGTGCGGCTCGATCGTCATGGGCCTTAAACTGGTTTTTCTCAAGACGCCGCTGTCAGAGTTGGAGAGCGTTATATAATACAATACCAGTTATTCCAACCGACTCAAAATTGAGTATCGTAAGATTTTTAAAAATCGTTAACGTTGTTTTATAAATTTGTATTAACTTTATTTTTGGTGAATAATTATTTTTTAATGTTCAGAATGTTTTAATTGTCCGTCAGGGTATTGGTAAGTATTGGTAAGAATGCTGAAGTGAATTTGTAATTATACTTTTATTAAGGTGAAGCGAAAGTCACGTAACAGAACCAAGAGCGTGAAAGAGATAGCGCCATTGGTCTTAGGGTGGAGCGAGAGAGTGCAACAGAGACCGTGTTTCACTTCACCTTAACAAGAATATACGGATCGATGGACAGCGCACGTCTTACAGCTCGGGGACTCTGAGATGAACCGAAGAAAGACACCCCTGCAAGCAGGGTCGTGGCCGTTACTCACACATGGCGAGTACAGCGATCGGTCCGTTGTCGTGAGAGCGGAA
Organism: Ichneumon xanthorius; assembly: GCA_917499995.1. Lineage (NCBI taxonomy): Eukaryota > Metazoa > Arthropoda > Insecta > Hymenoptera > Ichneumonidae > Ichneumon > Ichneumon xanthorius. Next base: position 2,463,865 of record OU824201.1, read on the forward strand.
ACGTTTGCATGGAAGGTGCTGACGGCTTAGAGATTAGCGAGAACGGAGATTAAATATTTCGAGTTTCAGCTACTAGGTTCTAATATTAGCGTGTGAAATACAAGATACATTTGGATTTAGTTATACTAAGACGGCACTGTTCAAGTGTCTAAAAACATTTGTTCGAACGTGAAAAAAATCCTATGACGTTCGATGCATTTATCCTTATTGAATAGAATCCCGCTTGGTTTTACTTTTTTCATGTCTGATTAATATTGTGGCCTTTGCGACTCCCGCTGATTAGACAAAAAAATTATTAACATTTTTTAATGAAAAAAGTGTATTTTGGAGCTCAGACAGGTACCAGTGTATGAAACGATAATAAAAATTGGTTACCGATGGCCAACAACAATCCCTGAATACGAATTAACGGAATTTTATTCGGTCTGGATGGGGTAACTCTTGATTTAAATTATTTTGTGTTATCCAAACCTATGTACCAAGAAATGGATTTACGTATGTGTACGTCATACAACGGGTTCGTAGAGAGAAAAACTGTGCATGACGCTTTTTATTTTCGTTACAAAAACATTTTTTTCGAAAAGTCCAACAGCGATCGGAGAATCATTTCTATATATATTAGGGTGGTCCATAAATTGAAATTTTTTGATTTTTCTGGGGCCCCACCCCGTGTTACCGTGAGGTATAAAATAAAAAAGCGATGTGTGCAGGGTCCCCGAAGTTAATGCATTTTTAGAGGTCTCTACCGGCTACTTAAAAAATGCAAAACTTCGAAACATCTAAATTTAAAGTCAAAATGAAAAAATCGAGATTTCCTTGGAGCCACCCAGCACGTGCAAAGTATAACGTATAAGAAAAAAACTCTGCAAAATTCCTCTGAAATCGAAATATTTTTAGAGGTCGCTGTCGAGGGTTAAAAACAAAGGTTTCGACAATTATAGCTAATAGTTACAAAATGTTGTTGAAGGGGAATATGATAAGCGAATATTTTATTTGGAAATATATGTTTGTCGTAACAAAATTTAAATTAAAAAAATCGAACGTTTTACGTTTCTGGTAAAGGGAGTCGACAAATTCCTGCAATGGTCAAAAGGTTATCGACGAACGATCGAAGAATTTTATTTACCCAATTCTCTTCAACAGCTGAAAAAAGAGTACTCTCGTACCCGCTGTTGAAGAAAATTAGGTAAATAAAATGTAACTTTTATATTTAAAAATGTAACTTGTTTCAACAAACATATCTTTTCAAATAAAATATTCGATTATGGGCTGAAGGACTCAAGTCGATGGCCCTTTGCCAAAGTGTATTATCAACATAGGAATAAAACTAATATAAGGAGACACTTGTACAAAAATTGTTAAGCACTGGCAATAAATCTCTTTTACTACTATTCGATTATTTTCCGCGGCGGATTTTCACCTTCTACAAGATTCTTTAACTATTAGCTATTATTGTCGAAAACTTTGTTTTTTTAACCCTCGGTAGCGACTTCTAAAAATACTTTGATTTCATAGGAATTTCGCAGAGTTGTTTCTTATACATAATACTTTGAAAGCGCAGGGTGGCTCTAAGGAAATCTCGAATTTTAAATTTTGTCTTTAAATTTAGATGTTCCGAAGTTTAAAATTTTTAAATAGCCGGTAGAGGCTTTTAAAAATGAATTAACTTCGAGGACCCTGCACACATCGCATGTTTATTTTATACCTCACGGTAACCGGGGTGGGCCCCAGAAAATTCAAAAATGTTAAATTTAAGGACCACCCTAATACATATATATCTTTTTTTTTTTAAGAAAAATGAATTTTTCACCTGTCGACGTTCTCGAGTAGCATATCGTCCCCCAAATTCTCCTCTGACGTCCCGTGATGGAAGTATTTCCCGGAAAACCCCAAATTGAACTTGAATCCGGGAACCAACGCCTGTATCCTCTGCTGCGTTGCCAGTAGAGCGAGTACATCATCCTTCTTGAGTCTGGTACCCTTCTCACCGACAAATATGTCATCCACGTCCACCAGGATCATCCGGTTCAGGCTGAGGCTCAGCTGACCATGGGACAGGTAGGACAGGGAATCCAGAAGGAGAAGCTTGTGGAGCCAGAAACGGAGCCCGCCGCCGAATAGTACCCTCTGTATTCCGTCGTATCTCCCGTGATCCTGAAAGAAAATGTATGCACCGTATTATGTAAACCTTCTTTGGCAGAAATAAAACCTTTTTTGTCTCAAACACTGCTACAAGTCTTCGAAAAATTATTCGGTTTATAAGATCGATGTTTCTGTAATTATCGATCGATTAAAATTTAAGAAAAAATTGATATTTTTGCTTCCTCATGGAGGAAGCTATGTTTTCGTGAACATTTTTTTTCGAGATTTTAATGTCAGCGTACTAGAAACGGTCGAAAACGTCGAGAAATGCGATTTTTAGTTAGCGTCCGGATGTATGTGTGTGTGCGTATTATGTGACAGCGTGCATCGTTTAGAACGACTATAACTCGGAAACGGCTTGAGATAGCGGGTTGACATTTTGAACACTAGTAGAGTGGTCACGTCTCTTCCTTCGAATTTTCATGAAGATTGAGGCCCGTTTCGAGATTTTACGCGAATTCAACATTTTTGAAAAATTGCTGTGGTAGCTATAACTTTCGTAATATTTGAGCTACCGTTCTAAAAATGCATATAAATACAATACTATGAACAAAAGACCTTTGGTATGACATTCGGCCGAAATCTATCTAAGTGATCGGATTTTACCGAATTTTGAACATTTTGAATTTTTGGAATATTTTTGACACGAGTTTCTGAATCAAACATCACTCAAAGAGTAAAATGAATTATAGTTTCGTAATCAGCGTTCAAGAATATATTAAAAATTGCCTTAAAACGACGCAATTCGCAAATTTCGGTTTGCGATTTCCTATAATAAAATCTGGTGTAAATTTTGACGGTTTTAATTCTATGAGATGTAGGCATTTTTTTATGTTACGAAAAAAGGTGCAAAGTAATTTGCATAGGGTTTTTCTATACTTAACTCAAAAATACAATTTAAAAAGTTGGAAATTGAAATTTTCATATAATTTTCTCATAATGTTCTTTTATTCGCGAAGCTTCTTCTATGAGGAAGCATTGTCTGTATTTTTCATAGAGGCTTTCTCATAGAGGACGCTTCGCGAATAAAGGAACATTGTGAAAAAATTATATGACAATTTCAATTTCCAACTTTTACGAGAAAGCGATATAATAATTTCAATTTTCAACTTTTTTACTTTAATCCGAGGGTTACGAATCAAGCTTTCGTAGACACAGGACACATTTTATTGTCACCTATCAAAGTTGTGTCACTTAAAAAAAATGTGTCCCACGAATAGAAAACGTTAGTTTAAAGCTTACAATTACAATTACAATTACAAATGGACTTGGATTCCATATGAGATATTTGTCTTCGCCCGATGGGAACCGCAGCAATAAATCCTGTACTTGCAAGCAACCAATCAAGCTCTTGCAGACACACGATACATTTTAGTTTTACCGGGTGAGAAGAAAATCTACTTGTCTGCCCAAAAGATTTATGCGAATCTTAATCGAGATCGATATCGTATAAATTATTATACGTATTATATAAAAACTACTGAATCGGTAATGAGGATTGTAACACTTTGATTTTTAAAAAGAAATCAAAGAATAAATAAATCTTGAGATCAGGTAACAATTTTTTTTCTAACGTACAGATTATATTGATTCCGATTATTTTTACACATCCTAAATAATTTGTTGGCTCATACTACGACGATATATTTTTGGTATAGACGGAAAAATTGGGGGTTATAGACATCAGGGAAACGAGATTTTACACATCCGGCACATTTCGCGTCATAAACATAGAAAAATTGTCATTTACGAATTAAGATTATTGAATCGCTAATCTATTAGATATTTATGGTACATTTTTAACGATACTTTCACATTATTTCACGCGTTTTTACTTCTGCTAAGTACTATTTTTTTGTCACAATTCCTCACAAAGTTCGAGCATTTTTTTTTTTTTTGGTTCATATAATTTTACTTCCTTTGATCGATAATTACATTTCAAGTTATTCGATTGAAAAAAAGTGCGTTTTTGTTGCTACTGGCGTAACCGCAAATCGTGACTTCCTTATTACATTTGTATTGGTATGATGTTGTTGGTGTAAAGTAACCGACGTAATATTACGATGCAATAACGAAATTTACTGCGAGGTGAATCACCTTTGCTGGCAATGTCAATCAATCACCTTGGGTGATTGATTGACCGATTGCCAACTTAACAATAGTTGGAGACGTTTCTCAATCAGATTGTCTCGAATCGTGAGTGTAAAATATTTTGTTGCATTTTCACTCGTTATAGCTTATCAGCTCAATACAATAGAAACCAGAGCTGGGTAAGGTAAAATTGTTCAAATGAAAAGTACTCAGTATCACAAGTACTTGAAGTGTCAAGTACTTGTTGTGCTTGAAATATTTCTCAAGTACTTTTCGCAACTAGATTCGTAGCGTTAACCGTTTCAAAAAGTGCAAAGTGCACAAAAATTTGCACATGAATTCCTCATTTATTACAATTTCGCGCATAGTTTTCTCCGTGAGAAACTTCACTGATTGATTCTGGCTTCCTCATGGAGGAAGCTGTTCGCAAAATTGTAATAAATGAGAAAGCCATGTGCAAATTACTTTGGAGCTTTTTCGTATCGTAAAAATATTTCTACATTTCCCACAAAATGTATTATAGAAAATCGCTAACAGAAATTTGCATAATTCGTCATGTTGAGGCTATTTAAAATCTTTTCTTCACTGTTGATCAGAGCTGGGCAAAATACTCGAAAGTACGTAAAATATGAAATACAAAATATTATATGTATTCAAAATACAAAATACTTTTTGTATTTTAAATACATTTATAAGTACTTTTTTAAATACTTCGTGAAAATCAATACGGGTGGATGGACAGACAGGACGGACAGGGCGGATGGGACAGGGTGGGACAGGGTGGGACAGGGTGGCACAGGGTGGATGGATTTTGGACGGCTAAGTCGGTTTGGTCGCCCAGATGGATGTTCCATTCGCCGCCTTAAGTAGCATAGTCGGCTTGGCCGGCCACACCGTACAGGGGAGACCGGGGCAAAATTCAATTTACCAATAATCTTTGGATGCCACATTTTGTCCCAACGATACATCCGGATTTTCAAACCCGTTTTGCCCTACGTACCACCATCACCACCATCCAAAAGTTATTGGAAAATTGCGTTTTCTCTCATCATCCCGTTTTGCCCGGCTGTGCCATTTTGTCCCGCTCTCCCCTAGCTCTACTGTATATTCGAAACTTTTTCTCACAACTTTAATATGGAGAAAACCACAAGTATTTTGTATTTTGTTCTTAAAGGCCCGAAAAGTACTTAAAATACCAAAATACGTATTTGAGTACTTGAAATATGTACTTAAAATACTTAAAATACATAAAGTATTTAAAATACTGCCCAGCTCTGCTGTTGATTACAAAACCGTAACTCATCTCACTCTTCGCGTGATGTTTGATTCAGAAAGTCGTGTCAGACGTAAAATAAATTTTTCTCAGAATATTAAAAAATTTCATAATCTCATAAAATTTAAACGGTTAGATTCATTTTCTCAAAATAAAAGACAAAACACACAGACAGAGTTATACAGAGTTTTGTAGTCTATTCGCTTGCCAAATTCGCGCTCAATAACTCAATTTTTATTTGAGTTAGACCGTTTTTGGTAATTTAAAAAAAAACGCAATTCCATGAAATCTGACCGCTTAGATAGATTTAAAATTGAAAATTAAATTAGATAGATTAAAATTGAAATTTCCATAGCGCTTCCTCATAAAGTTGAAAATTGAAATTTTTATATCGCTTCCTCATAAAGTTGAAAATTTAAATTTTCATATCGCTTCTTCATAAAGTTGAAAATAGAAATTTACATATTGCTAATAAAAGTTGAAAATTGAAATTATTATACAGCTTTCTCATAATGTTCCTTTATTCGCGAAGCTTTCTCTATGAGGAAGTCAAAAATTATAGACATATAATATAGAATATGGCTTCTTCCTCATACAAGAAGCTTCGCGAATAAATGAACATTATGAGAACGCGATATTAACATTTCATAATACTTATTGCAAAGTTTAGACAGTAATGCTAACGTGTACTGAAAAAGTACTTAGTACTTGAAATCGTATAAAAGTGAAAATTACCCGTGTACTTCAAGTACATACTTGAAGTACCAAACAAGTACCCAGTACTTCATGTTTGGCATAGCTCTGCCCGCATGAAAATGGAACCATTACTCATCAAATAGTTACCATTGACTTTGAATGGTGTACTGAATGGTGCATTCGTGGTAACCATTCGCTCTGAATGGTACGAGTGGTGAACCAATGGCACTTTTAATGGTTACTATTTGTCCTTTGACCATTCGCGAATGGTAACCTCTCAAAACATTACCATTGATCAATCGTAAGTATTGACAAACTATGTATTAAGCAATTGTAATCGTTTGAAGTATTACAATCGATCAATTTGTAGTGTTTACAACACTACAATTGATGATTGGTAACTATTTGAAACACTACCATTGACTAATTGTAACTGTTAGAAAATTACCATTGACTGGTTGTCACTATTCGGGGCACAATGATTGATCAAGATTTTCGATTTCGATCTTTACTTTTGAGCACTTAACTTGTACTAAACGGAATAATTTCTATCTATGTCCCCCGACTTTTAGGTCCCAAGTTGCTGAAATATTTTCTAGGGGCTCTATAGGGGTTCTATATTCCGGAGAGAAATGTACTTGGATCAACGTAAAAAATTAAACTCTCTAAGTATTTGCCTGCTTATCCGACCCGTATCGATATCCTTATGTATTTCGGGATCACTGGTGCACGTTGCAGCAACCATTCAATTTCATTAAACTCAAAACGATAAACAGAATCTGACCATTCTTGTGAACGTTTGTTATGAACATAATGATTTTTCACTCAACAAAGAACTCTTTAGTCTTCGATTTTCTGGTATTTCTTACGATTACAAATACCCACGAATAAAAAAATTTCTATGCAATATCATATGTTAGTGGCGACTCAGCCATTAAGTATCAAATCAACTTTTATATAATACATGTCAGAACAATACCGGCAACACCAGTTGAAAGTGTTTCCTAACATAATTAGATCAAAGTTTGGCTCGTAAGCAATAGTAACAAGGACCGGTGCGGTGGTCTAGTGGTTAGCGTGCTCGCCTCTAAGACCTAAGCATCGGGAGGTCGACGGTTCGATTCCCGGCTTTGTATGTTTCGACGAGAAGGAAAAAAAAACATGGACGAGACGATGCTCCAAATATATACATCGGTCACTCGCACACGGTAACTCCAAGTGTGAGTGTCGGATGTATATAGCTGTACTCCATTGTTTTCATTCTCGGTGAGACGCGACGAAAGTCCGACGTCGGGAATCGAACCTGAGACCGAATTGGCGTAGGGGACGTAGCGTACCCATCGCCCGGGACGCTGAGTCTGTGTGTATCAGACTCGATGCTCCGCAATAGCTATCCCTGGCCAGAGTGTAAGCTATCGTGCTCGGGCTTCATGGCACCGGGGTATGGTGCGTCATAACGATGCTTCTAGGATTCCAGGCGACTATCCTAGAATACTTGCAGCCTTGCCTCCTTAACCTGGGGCTCTGAGGAGGCCGACCATGTTTCCCTAGCTTGACTACAGATAGGGATGCTGGGGGACGGGGGACTAGGTAATGATACCCTGGCTATCGGCAATCCCAACAAGGGGGCGCTGGGAACAGGGGAGAATGGCCATGATACCCTGGGCTACCCCAAAAGAAGGCCTGCTGGGGGACGGGGGACTGACCAGGACACCCTGTGCTACCGGTAACCCCAAGAAGGGATGCTGGGGGACGGGGGACTGACCATGATACCCTGTGTAACCAGTAATCCCTACGAAGAAAGGTGTCAAGTCAAGAAAGATTCGAACAACGCCTGTCGGTTGTGTTCCGCGTCTGAGGAACACAACGTGGGCAATTAAGGCATCGCGAGTGCTCCACAAGGCCCGAGTACAATGGTCCAGCAGGACTGAGTGCTCGTATCGCTCCACCAAAAACCAACCAAACCAAACCAATAGTAACAAGGCACTCCAATGCAAGAATACAATCTGGATTCTTTTTTTTTTATTTTATTTGCTTTAAGATAATAACCAATGGTGAGCATTGAAAAATGGTATGGTTACCATTGGGAAATTGAATTGTTGTCTGAATGGTGCGCCAATTTACCAATGGACATATCCAATCGTTATCCCAATGGTTTTTTCTTAATGGTCACCAATGCTTCACTTTAATGAGGATGATAGTTCGTAAAGAGATCATGGTAAAATAATTGTTATTTAAGTAGTAATAAAAATTTGCGTAGTATCTTCACCGTTATCAATTCAACACAACTGCAATATTCAACTTGAAAAGTATCGAAGGTAACTTGCATTGGGCCCGGTGACAGATAGCCGAACATTTGAAGGTCCCAACTCCAGCGCTCCTCGCCCAGAATTGTGACCAGTGAGTGAGGTTTCTACACAAGCTAACTCTCAACGGTTACTTCGATAGTTTGACAAGTGGCGTTCACGTTTCGTTATTTTTCATATTAAGGAAACTAAATCATAATTATCGACAATTACAGTGAGTACATACGAGTGACTTCATAAGATATAATGGTGTCACCACTGTGACTGTACTGTAACAGTAACTTTTTGGTTGTGACCTACCTGGTTGTAAATCTACCTACCGAACAAACAACCTTTTATTATAATTTTATTAGTATTACAAAGTGGTGCTCATTAAATTTTTCTACTGTCAAAGTCTTCCACGGACAAATTCGTCCTCAGTGGGACTTTGACTACACCGTTTGTCGAGGTCACGCTTTACTTAGATCTCCTGCTAAAGATTTGTTCAAATAAAAAAATACTACACTAGGTCTCGACAGCGGTGGATGCGCAGTTGGCGCACGGCTTCGGTGGTCTCCCAAGTCAAGCAAGATCGTTCGCGGTCCGTGCTTGGATGGGTGACCGCTTAGCCGTGTACTAGCTGGCGCAGCGACCGTTGAGCGGGAGGTCCTTTCTACTGAAACTTTGGTGTTTCTACATTTTACTCTAGTGCAAAAATACCGGAGGATCAGTTGAATATGACCGTCTGTACCGGCACGGGTTTTCCGTACTTTCCCCGTGTCCCCGGCAAATGCGGTACAGTGTAGCTGAGTCGGCTACGGACGCACTGGAAGTTAGAGAGCTTAGCTGACTGCGGGTAGGGAGTGCTAGGGGGGAATCGGGATGGGGTTCCGTAAAAACCTAGAAGGGTATACGGTGGAAAAATGGAACAAATACTACTACACCATGTCAATGACAAGAACGTCCAATCTCTAATAGTGTCAAAATATCTCGGAGGTTTGCGCAAACCGTAATTGTATGCCGCTAGCTTGTCTGCTCAGTGTGAATAGTGCAAGTAGACGGAAATAGAGATCGTCGAGATGAAAACCAGTGAAGACGGGAATGCGCTATCCGTTAATTGCATCGACCGACACTAGCCGCACGGGTAGTGCTTTACCCCTAACGCTCTTTCTTTCAACCCCCTGAGCGTCCGACCCAACCCACGACTGCAGCCACCCTTCCAGCCGTTAGCGGCGTCGAGTGAGCTTGTTAGCAGTAAACAACAATAATAATCTCGTTGATAACCTCATTACCTGCTCACAGGTGTGCGATACAGGTCTGGATGAGCGGCATCGCTCCGTGGCCCCCCTGCGTCCCCTGCGTCCCGCTTACCCCTCGCCGATCGTGCCGACGACCCAGCAGGTAATTAAATCAGTAGCCAATCAGCCGTAGGTTTATTCGATTAATGAGCAATGTCGCGGCTCACTTCGTTCACCGTTCATACCGACGGGAAACAACAATTTATTTCCACTCACGGTTCGTTCATTCTATTCTGTACAAATTATCAACGATATATTTGCCATTATGAAATAAAAACGGAGGAATAAAAAAAAAACAGAGAGTTGCTATTCGAGACAATTCGAGCGTAAGATAAATGGATTATACATAAGCGATTTTCTAAGTTTTGCTCAGTTGTGGGCACAAAATAATTGGGCACTAGTAATTGGAATATTTGTTTGCTTTTGAGGGACCATTTCTCATTAGGTTGTACACGTTCTTAAATTTTGCAGCTTCACTTGACTTGTTTTTTGTTTTGTTTTGGATATTTATCAGTGACGTTTGTTCAACTTTCGAAGTTTTTTTCTCATACTTTTTATTAAAAAATTGGCTTTGTATGGATTTATCGGTTTTCAAAAATCAGTCGAATAATGACTAGAGCGATATCGATGGTTCATCAGTTTTTAACTCCCGGCTGCCCGCTACGGCAAAAAGTTTTCGTTATCTTCAGTGTTTGTCGGAACGGCGCAATGTCTCTTGACAGAATTTGGCACACTAGTTCTGTGTATGTGGGAGTATGTTCGTAGCAAAGGATTAAGAAAATAAATGTGAAGTGGCAGAGATAATTAACTTTGAAAAAACGGGCCACAAGCCTATTCAGATATATCGACAGGCGGCCGCTATTATCTACTATTGCCTTTGCGATTATTTGTCGTCTGCTATAAAAATGCTGTAGCTGTGTGCTATTCTGTAGTGAATTGGATTCACTCAACGTGTAGTATAACCTCGAATACGCGTGGAGCTGTGTCTATGATAATTTGTTATATATATATATATATATATATATATATATAAAAGTTGTTTATGGGTGTTTTTAAAAATTATTATTAGTTTTTTTTATTATTTACTTATAATCTTAGTTTTCTGGCGTTTTGGTTATATTATTTTCGATATTTCGTAAAAATCTTTTTACCCATAAACTTTTTACTACGTAGATACATCAAAGCAATTTCTTTTTCTTCGTGCATTTATCGATTTTATTTCGCGATAAAAATGTTGATTATAATTGAAAAAGATTCATTGTGTCACTGTCAAGACTATAAAGAATTTTCGAGGAAAATCTCTGACGATAGATTTTTTTATATCTGCCTCGTAAAGTTCGTAGCTCTATATAGCGTTTGCGATTCTTGTGCTAGTACAACCCACCCCATTTTCGTCGGTATAGATACTCGAGATTTCTCAGCACTGTTCTTCCTTTCCAGAGTACGATGCCGCAAACAGCAACCCTCTCGTATTCGCTATCTCGGGATCACGTCGTTCCTCCGAGAACACTAGCGATCGTTGCTTTCCGTTCTATCCCGGAATCTCGCAATCGCGAATTCCTTCTCGAATGTAAACGCGACCCGGAACAGCTCTGCGAATTGTTTTAGTCCTGCGAGCCAAGGAAAGAGTACATGGCAGCTGAGCAGTATAGGAATTCTGCCGGTATCCGCCTTTTTTTATTCACTCTTTCAGTTTTCATCACCCGCAGGGTGACCTGACCTGACCGTACCAACTCTCGCGCGACCTCTCGGAACTTTTATCGAGCGCGAGACACCCGTCTGGCGTTCAACTGACAATACGTTGGGGATTCCCTTAAAAATAAAAGAGATAAGAAAAATATTTATTTGTCAGAAAAGAAACCTATGTCGGCAAGGATAGCGCCGACTATCGCTTAATAACGGCCAGTGATTAAAAAGAAATGTTTGCAGTATTGTCAAGACGAGACTCGATTTACCTTTTTACGTATGTCATGACAAAACTTTACGGTTTAATCTTATAGGTTCTGTCGCTTAAAAACAAAATTTAGAGCGATGTATAATATATATAGATTTCGTTTAAATTGAATTTTCGGCCAGATATTGCGTATATATGTGCGTGTGTCGGTGCCAGGCCTGTAAAATGCATACCCCTATAGCTCAAGAATGGCTTTATCTATTGGGCTGAAATTTGGCACGCAAGTAGCGCAGTCATGCGCCTATTTGTTACAAATTATGCAAAATATTAAACACTCGTGCAGATTTTATTAGCTTTTGAATATTTCGTTTTATTAGAATTTTAAGTTATTGGGCTGAAACTTTCTGCAGAAGTAGAGTCGTATCGAAAAAATGTTTGCCATTGAATTTGATAACGATCGCTCAAGAGGTCTACATTTTGTGACAATTAGAATTGTCGAAAAATATGTTTTACGCACTCTGGCTCGTACAATTTTTGCGATATTGGTCTACACAACGTTGTACACAATTTGACTATTATCGATCGATAATCCCTATTTTGATCTTATAAGATTTTTACTTTTTACTTTTCATTTAAATGAGTACTTTACTTCAGACCCATTTTTGCGTATCGAATATTTAGCTCGGACAAATCAATTATAGCGAATATTTATCTAACGAATCAATATGATAACACATCGTTATAGCCAATTGTTACATCTCATGTAACTCCCGATATTAATAATCTATTAATAACAATAAATAATCCTTTAAAATATAAATTCGCGAAAGGCTCTGCGGGGAGAAAGGATGCATCATACGCACCATTAGTCAAAATATGTTCAACTCTCGTCGCACCCCGTTTTATTGCCGTAGAGCCATTAAACGTGACGCACAGCACCTTGTGGGCACAGAAGCCTTGTGGGCACAGAAGCCTTGTGGGCACAAGGGTTCTCTGTGGGCACAGAGACCTAGTTTCCGCGGTTGTCTCTGGACCACGAATACTATATAAATCGAGGGAAACAAGCCTCTACAGCTCAGTTATCATCGAACTAGTGTAGCCGAAAGGGCTCTAGTCTCTACGTTCTAAGGGACGCTCTCCGTCAGTCAGAGTTCATAGCTTGTACGGCTGTAACGGAGAGTTGTCCTCTCCTAATTCAAAAGTCTCATTTGTATTTGATCAAAAAGTATACGTAGTGTAATAAGTGTATTGTCAAGAAGATTGGAAACGAATAAACGAAGGACAATTGTGCAACCTGAAAACCATAATTGTACCGACAGAAGTTACCACCGATAATAAACAATATCTAACCATCTACGTGAGTACAGAAAAACCTTTCTTCAACCAACACATCTACGTATACCTGTTCTTCGGCATCACCTAAACTCGCGATAATCGTCTCCACCATAAAACTATTAGTGCTAAAGGCGAGATCTCCGTCCCCGGTGTAAAGCGCTGCCCGGCGTTGACCCGAAAAGAGAGATCGACTGTGTTACTGACTCCCTTACACTCTAACGAGTTGGGTAGGATGTAACACAATGTTGCAAAATGTTTAATTGTCGGATACATGAGTATAAGTGTGAGAGCGGCAGAGGAGTGCCGGTGAGATGAGTGCGAGCGAGATCACGAGACAATAAAGGATCGTTGTTATAGACTCGAAAACCAACAGGAGTCAGTCGAGACTCGATCGTCGTCACAAAAAGTTGAAAGACAACTATTAATAAATAAACGTTTCCTTTAACATTTCAATCCATCATGCGTAAAGGATTATTTACCGATTAAATGCTCCATATAATCAACAAAACATTGGGTTTATGGAATGGTTTAAAATTTAAAAATATAAACGCTTTTTTTCTATTGCTGGTCAAGCTTCCTCTTTTACGAAGCCAAATAATCACGGAAAATGCGTTTTCACGGAAGCTTCGTACACAAAAGTGCATTACACGACACAGCTATGTGAAAATCTCGATGTTCGTGAATTTTTCAACATTTCAACGCAACGATTCGAATGACACGTCTATACGCTACGGCGCTACCTTTCGATGTGTTAATGTCAAACATGTGGAAAACGATTCCCAGATAGCATTTTGCCAACAACCCGCCAGCAAATAGGCAACGTATGTCCGCACAGGATGACTGCAAAATTGCAGCATGTGTGTCCGCTTTTGACTATGTTATTGCCAGCATTCAATGCTGAAAATTCTTTGGAGCATATTGTAAGCGAGTTGTCAGCAAGGCTTGCTGGTGCTTTGCCTCTCACTACGAAGAAGTCATGGTAATCTTGCATGAAATTAAAAAAAAAAATGATTTCTTATAAAAGGTTACCGCCTCCATCGATTTTCACACAAATTCAATCCCAAGGATCGATAGTGCTAGTCCATTTGTGTATATTTTAGAAAGATATTTCGACACTAAACGAACCTACAATTTGACACACATTTCGAACAAATAAAAAATTCAAAAACGCGCATCCCTTTTTATTGTGGTTATAGAGGTTTCATTTCAGCGAGTCGCGTCACATGCATACACTCGTCATTGAGCTACAATTTACATCATTCGTAGACCAATTAACTCACTTTTATTTCAAAAAAATTAATTGTAGAGTATTATAAGTTAATGCAATAATTGTTGCGTTATTCATTATCAATCAAATATTACACTTAGGCAAACAAACTCTTAAGCAACTCATTATCATGTAACGTAATTCATTATCAACCCATTGTCGAACTCATTCATCGCATGAAAAAACAAGATTTCGTTACCGTTAGCAATAACGCTGATTGAGGAAATGTGTAATCAGAGGTCGGCTTCTGATGAGGAGGAATTTTGATCTCTTTCGCGGCTGTTAAGAATAAGAAATCAGCTTATAGCAACCGTTGTTGAATTTTTGCTACCAAAATGCTGCAATCTCGTGCTAGAAACTATTATTGCATTATTGCTGGCAAGCGAACGCCTAAGGTTGGTGGCAAGCAGTTGCTATTGTATGCCTGGTCTATGGATGGCTATCTGTGTTGATATATGTTGTTATGCCGCAGAAACTCAGGTAGCTAATCTGGCTTCTGTGCGCGAGCCGTTAGCTCGTAAGGTTAGGGATGTGCTCAGTGAAGGGTTGGAACCCAAGTGAAGTACAAATGTATTAATCAGTATTTAACAATGTTTATTTAACAATATATTTAGTATGTTTAACAATATATTTATATCATCAGAGATTTACAAAGGTAACATTGTTATATTCATTATATAACAATGCTTACCACGAACCTTCGATTAAGGTTCCCTTTTTTGTCCGAACAGTGTGCGTTCTACCTGACGCTGATTTACGCGAGTTTTCGAAAGGTTGGGAAACTTATCGAAACGACGGAATTCACGGCCACGAATTTTCATTTATCACGGAACAATGGCGTCAAAGTGAATGAACTGCTCGAGGGTTTTCGGCCTTTTCAAACTCAACACGTCCCAACTCGTTGCCGATGGTAATACTTCGGTAGAAAGCAAAGCGATTTGGAGGTAAAAAAAAAATCACAAGCCCCGGGAATCACGGAGAATTCAACGAATGTATGAGTCCGGGTGACCCTCGGACTTTCTCGGGATTGAAGAAAGTTGAGTGATGCATAATTGAACTTTGGCATCGTTAGAGCCTCGAGTGTTTGCTCCAGCACACATGAGAGTTTCCGAATGGATGCTTGGGGCAAGTAGACGTTAATATACGCGGAACCGATAACGCCGTTTTCCCCTCTCTTTTAGCTCTTTACCCTTGATGGACGATTGAGGACCCAGCTCTGCCTGTGTCAAGCAGATTCTTCGTAATTGGCCTTTACGGAACGCGATGCGGGCCGTGGCGTTGAACGAGCTTTCGTGGAAAAGTGGATGGTGGCGTGGAGATAGAAAACTGGCTTCGCAGGCCCGAATGCTATACAGGCTACGGCAATAGGAGGTTAGTGGGATGCAGGGGCATCGAGTAATTGATTCCCGGCGGCATCGATGAAACTCTCTACTGCATCGCCTCACCTCACCGTCGTTATAATGCGTCGCTTTTATCTTCATCTCCATTTCGGTCGCTCGCTTTTCTCACTTTGCTTAGCTATTGCCGGCGGAAGTGACGATAATTTCTCTCATCCTTGTTACACAAAGTATCCAAATGTGATATTGAGACAACACTCGTACTAAATTCTCAACCAAATTGAAACACGATGTGATTGAGCTGCGTATTCGCAATATTTTCATTAAAATATAATTAATATTTTTCTGATGACTTCACTTTTTTAGATCGTCGACGCGGGGAAAGGCCGCTTATAATGACCAATAATTGCGGACGTAGCAATATCTGACGAATGAAACGGTTTTAAGGAACGGCTTGGCGCAAACACTTTCGCGTGATATACTCGGCGTCAGAACATGAACGTAAGGTGCAAGCGTTGAAAGCGTTTGATACCATTTGATATATTTTTGTCGACTCTTTTCGTAACGATCGCGCCGTTCCCATAATAGTACATTACGACACTAGTGCGACAAAACTTTTTTTGACGAGTGTGAGTTGACGAGTGTGCAGCACGAGCCAAAGGCGAGTGTTGCAATCATACGAGTTAAGACAACGTTTTTCGCACAAGTATCGTACAAAATTTTATTTCACAAGGTGCGAAAGAGGAGTTTTACGCGCGCGAAGAGTGCGTAAAACTGCACTTTACGCACCGAGTGAAATAAAGGAAATTAATGCAATTGCACAGGATTTTTTGAAAACATTATTCAGTGACGCAAGTTTTTGTCTCCACAATAAGTTAATTTTTTTGCTCCTGGATGCTGTACAATGTTGGATTTAAGTAAAAATGGATATGCTTAAATAGTGCATCCTTCTTACGCCTGACTTGAACCATCCTGTTTAATTAACATAGTTCAATTAATACAATGCTATGGTGGAAATAACTCTTTCAGCCATCCATTTAGGTTTGGAATTTTTATAGAATTCATCAAGAATGTGAACAAATTTATCGAAAATGTAGACAACTACGGAAAAATACATTGTTTTCGCTTTGATTTCTCACAGAGGAAGCTTTGTATTCGGAAAAGAAAAAAAAATGAGGTTCTTGAGTCAGAGTGTTCAAATTTCTTCAATAGTTCCAAAAAGCACAAGTACTAAAAAAAATGTCCGGATATATGTGTGCGTGTGTATGTATCATCCGAAAAATTCAAACCGCTATAACTTGTCTATAGCCGCTACAACTTGTTCAAGCGGTTCAAGCTGATCAAGCTGAAATTTCACACAAAGTATGTATCGTCAATAGTCAATGTTTCTTCAAAATATAATTGAAAAATGTGCAGGTGTTCTTTTCAAATGTCATTTTAAAATATTTCAAAAATGCTGTTCGTCCGATTTTTAAGCTATCAGGGTAAAAAAAAGTGATCTTCCAACGACCCCTATTAAGGTAGCTATGTCGGTACGCAGGAGTCATAGACATCAACGTCTATATGACATAAAAAATTAATTATATGTGGTACTTTGTCTGCATCAATAATATTATAAAAAATAATTGAGTATCTATGAAAATGTTCGTAATTATATTGAACCGATTATTTGTAAGCAGATTATTTGTCTAGTGTGGATTTGACGTATTATTTACGAAAATTAGGTTAGCAAACGTCATTTGGCCCAAAACCGTGCACTTTGATCGCAGTTTATTAGTCCGTCGACTTAACTTTTTTTTTGTCGCGCATAAATTCCTTATTGATTCGCGAGTCCGCAGTACAGATATAAGTATATTAATCCTCGATTTGAAGATAAATTTCGCCAGCTCTCCCGTAAGCGTCGTGTAAAAAGACCGATTGTCAAGATCTAATTATTCATTCGAATGGTTGGTAAAAGCATTCGATATTTTGTACAAGTAAAATTTGATGGTTAAATTACAACATGTCAACCGTTTATGCACATGACTTTGGGCTGATTTCGCGAGATAACTACTTTAAATGTAAGAAGAATCACTCAGATTGTTTAAATTTTAACGAATTTTGAATTTAAAAAATTTCCGGACGAATGAGTAAAAATTGAAGATTCTAAAAAATTTTCCGGCGCCCATAATTCCATGTATTCTTTCACGCCAAACATAAGTACGACATCAGGGATACCGGAAAGTCAAACACGACATTGCAAATTGCCAATAAAAAAATAATGGAGCTTTGTTATCAATTTATATAAGCATCTACCGGTTTTAAAGTTGTTTTTTCTTTACTCATGCATGCAAAATCCTCGTTTGCGCACCATTCACAAGCATGCAAAATGGCTGATTCCCGCACGATACGCAAATGCGATGCGCAAAATATTTTCACCGGTGCGCAAAATGCCTTCACCAGTGCGCAAAGTACTGTGCGCACTGTTACACAGCGGTTGCTATGGTAACATCGAGGCGACCGAGGCGCCATTGGGCATGCCCGTGAATGGTGCACAACTTGGATTTTGCATTGCCTTCGTAAAGAAAAATATGGTTCGATACACGAGGCCATCTCGCTTCTTGCGCACTGCTCGTTTTGGCCTCTAGTATCGAAATATACTATTTTGTACTTTACAGAAATTCTATTATCCTTCATCCAAGACGATTGTCTCTTGCCTAAAAAAAAATTAGGATGATAGTGACTCTGACATAAAAAATAGTACTTTGCGATACTCGATCCGGCTGCACGAGGCGGATCGAGAGCTACAACGGGACAAGGCGCAGCCGAGTGACGTTTGTAGCTCGAGAGTAGGCGAGTGCTGCCTACTTCCCAACCGCCGTCGGGTGACCGTTTTTTGTACAAGTATCGCATACATACTACTTTTTGTGATAAGTGCACGAAAATTCCCGCTTTTCGTCTGTAAAGTGTGTTCGGAAAAATAACTACAGTGACAGATAAGTCAGCGCGAAAAGTAACTAGAGTGTTAAAAAAGTGTGCGCACAAGTAGCTAGTGTGAGAAAAAAGTGTACGCGAAAGTAGCTAGAATGTGAAAAAAGTGTGCGCAAAAGTAGCTAGAGTGTGAAAAAAGTGTGCGCAAAAGTAGCTAGAGTGTGAAAAAAAGTGTGCGAAAAGGAACTAGCGTGTAAAAATAGTATCTACAGCATTTTTCGTGCATCCTCTGCTAGAAAGACACACCTTACAGGCACGAAAAGCGGGACTTTTCCTGCACGTGTTACAAAAATGAAATTCTTAAGTAATACAGACAGAATCTTAAATTCATAATATTATTGGGATCAGATGAAAATTGGTATAATTTTGTCGTGCAGTCTGAGCTTAAAGTTGAACATTCTGAAGCTCAGAACGGCGGGTGTAAAATGGAGAATGAAAATGCAGCCAAACGATTTACTGGTAAATGGGTACTGTCTAAAAGTTATCTCATTCATAATTCAAAACTCTCCGATACTATATTGATTTTCACGAAAACAAAAGTTTCATCTTCGAGGAAAGTAAAAGAAGAACGATGTTGGGAACGATCGATAAGATTCGCATGACAACGAGAGCGGTGCACATGAGTCACGAATGTTGAATATCGCACAGGATACGTGAAGGAACGTTATAAAATATATGACATATATGTATATATATATACCTGTATGACGGTGGCAAGAGGACTCTTGTTCGTCGGATAGTCGAGGCTGTCTCTGTGCGCCCATGCGAGAGGCTCGTACGTGCTGTGGTTAGCCTGAAAAATGGTCCAGTCACCGCCGGGCAAAGGTCCCCAGGCCGTTTCCCCAGATCTGGTAAGTCTGAGGATGGGCGAGGCGGCATTCAGCTGTGCATCCTGTTCACGAAGATAATAAAAATAAAGAAAATTGTATCACCGAGAACACTCTCTAACCCTCATTTATCGTTCGTACACGACAAAAAAAAAGGCGTTGACGAATACGTAAAAATGTTCTACTCTGCATGTAGTACATGTGACGAACCTTTAGCCTCAGATTGGTGTGTATGAAGAGTGGAAAACCCTTGAGCTGAGCACCCACTAGGCTCTCTTCACCCGGTGGTGCGAAGCCGACAATCCCTACCGAGTATTCTCTGCAGTATTTGTCGAGTAATTCGCGATTCCACTTGTCCATTTGCAGATACTTGTTGAGATTCTCGAAAACCAACACTCCGTATCTTCCCTTGTCAAGATTCGTGAGTACTGGGAGACTCTTGCCAGCAACTTCCACTTTGTACCTGAACAAAATAAATTCATCGAACTCGTCAGTAAAATACAATTTAATTAATCCGACACTGTCAATCGATTATTATTTATAAATGAAAATAATAAAAATTAAAATGTCTCGGTTGACGGAATATTTTGCCATTTCATTCTGGCTGTCAGTTCAACCCGCCCTATATACCAACTGCGCGCATTCTGCATATCTATGTTTTCCCCTTGACGCAATTTTCCACACTGCCGCCCGCTTCTACGTTCGAGAGTACAACCAGGCTTCATTCGTTAATGGCGCGTCCATCAAATGCCGCGAAGACACAGCCGCACCGGTCGAAGTTAATTAAGTAATCAAGCGCAGAGTGCTCACCGTGCAACGTTGCCGTTACATACACATGTACACATACATATACATATACATATACATATACATATACATATACATATACATATACATATACATATACATATACATATACATATACATATACATATACATATACATATACATATACATATACATATACATATACATATACATATACATATACATATACATATACATATACATATACATATACATATACATATACATATACATATACATATACATATACATATACATATACATATACATATACATATACATATACATATACATATACATATACATATACATATACATATACATATACATATACATATACATATACATATACATATACATATACATATACATATACATATACATATACATATACATATACATATACATATACATATGCATCCTCGCGTTGCGTACACTCGTTCCATCCGACGGATTCGCCTTCACGGTGCATAACGAAACTTGGAACACCTATTTCCGCGAAATCATGTCATTCGCAGTTCCACTCTTTCCTCATACATTATTATTCACGCATATGCGCCAGTGTGCGCATTATTATCTGCATATTCTTTTCGACGGGTTGCTCCACACCCTTTACCCTGTAACTTCCCTCTGGTGGAACACCGAACTCGGTGTCGAAGGCTTTTTCGTTCGCTCTGACAGTCTGATGCCATCGTAAAACGTCACTCGTCCACTGCACTGAGAAAAAGGATGATATTTCCTACTTTAGCGAATAATTTCCCGGTGGAACGTCTATATAGATACATTCTCATAGTATATATTCAATTGTTTAAACTATAATGATGGTTGCAATCATGATGTTTTGTCATTGTTGTAAGTATAAAATGTAAATGTTCCGCCTGAGAACTATTTTTTATGGTAAAAAATCAGTCTTGTTGCTTTAACTATGTAATTTTTTCTCAGTGCATGCTTCACGAAGCTTTCTGTCCCGTGTAATGTGTTTTTTTCTCCTCACTCTCTTACAATCTACATATTTTTTTCCATCTTTTTGCGATGGTCATCTACGGTATTGGAGCGCAATTATCACGGGGCCGTTTGATCTTTCTTTATTTTTCTGCAAATGAAATTCGCATAGCTCAACTTGGGAATTTGGTTGTGCGTTGTTGCGATACTCCGTAACGTTGTGCTTTTGCCGTCATGCGACCTACGATACGAATCTCATTTCACGAACGTCAAGCTTTCATTTCCCTATTTATATCAACTTTACGACACAGCACATAAACATATCTTCTTCGTTAATCTCAATTTATGCATTGTACGCGAACAGTCTCGCGCTCCTTTTGGACTTTTAAATTTTTGAAAAATTAGATTTTTAAACAAAAATTAGATAGGTAACAGGTATTTAAACCAAACTGTCTGCTATCCCAGTTAGAGCGAGTAGTAAATGTGGCCCAGTTGGTTTGCCATATACTTGTCCTACACCCATAAAATAATTTATTGGACGGCCACCGTTTATTTGGTTTAAGTAAAATATTTATTTGATTTGTATAAATATTTATTTAAATTAAGTAAATAGTTACTTAAATGAAATAAATATTTATTTAAATCAAATCAATATTTTACTTAAACTAAATAAACGGTGGCCGCCAAATAAATTATTTTTCTGGGTGTATTCTATATGCACCACTTTTATCTCGTACAAAGTGCATGGGGCATTACACCAGAAATGTTCATACTCTAACCCCATATTAGGTTTCTTAGGTAGCCTTAGGAAAAAGGCTACTTTTTAAACCGTGAATATCTTGGCAGTTTTGAATCGTATCGAACAATTTCTCAGACGAAATTCGTTTAGTTTAAAGCGAACCACATCATACATGTTTTTAAGAAGTTTTGTGGTCATGGTCTAAAGATGTGTTATACGACGTTCAACTGGTAAATATCGTTTTTCATCAATTTTATGATGATTTTTTTTTTATTTCAACTACTCGGCGTCCTTTTTTGCATTGTTGCAA
Source organism: Ichneumon xanthorius (assembly GCA_917499995.1). Classification (NCBI taxonomy): domain Eukaryota; kingdom Metazoa; phylum Arthropoda; class Insecta; order Hymenoptera; family Ichneumonidae; genus Ichneumon; species Ichneumon xanthorius. Next base: position 2,486,078 of record OU824201.1, read on the forward strand.
AAAAATGAGTTTGTGTTACCCCAATCGGCAATGGAAAAGTTATCACTAAAAGGTATTCACTTGCGGAAGATTTTGAACACTGAAGTTGTAACAAATAGAATGAAAGGTACGGGTAGCACACCCGGTGTATAGGAGCTTTGTGCAGGGTTGAAAAAATCCTCATGATGAATATAAAAAAATTGTAGAAGTTTCATTTTTTTAATAGAAACCATTTCAAAAAAGATATCGCATAACCGCCTCTCCCGCGAAGGCTAATAATAAAATGTGGTGGCGAAAAATGTGTGTGTTATTAACATATAATGTCGAGATATATATGTATCTAATCTGCTATCAACCGATACATTTTAACTAACCCGAGGAATGAAACTAGTAACGAATGTCACGAATTTTCATGTTAAAAAAGCTTCAATCAAGTAGAACTTCGTGGAAAAAGTCTTGCCATTTCGTACCTAGTCTCAAAATTTCCCCAATTTCACATAGAATTGATATATATATATATTTTTATTATTCATCATGACAAAGTTGATGGATAACTATATTTTTCACTGTAGCGTCGTATAACACAACTTTAGACTGACCAGAAAAATTCTTAAAAATATGTATAATTGATTTCACTTTAAACTGAACAAATTTCGTCTGAGAAATTTTTCGATACCATTGAAGTCTACCGAGATATTAATGTTTTAAAAAGTAGCCTCACAGAAAAATCAAATAAATAAAAAATTCATCCGGTTAAAAATATCGATCGGAGGCCCAAATAAAAAAATACGTGCTTTCTCTTTTTCAAAATAGTTTTCGAAAAAAAAAAAATTGGTGCAATTATTAAAGGGGATCGCGGGGTCAGAGCATGCAAATTTCTGGTGGAATGACCCGTATATTAAATGTTACGGCAAAAATGCAAAACTTTAAATCTCCGCTATAACACTTCAGTAGAAATCCAGAAGTTGATGGAGAATTGCGCTAGTCGATAATACGTTTTTTTCAAGAAGTCTTAATTGGCTAAAAACGTTCTTTTTGCCGGCATTGCATTATTCGGTCTACGAGCGACGAGAACGACAGACGGGTGACTCTCGTGGGATATCTCGCGGGGTGTGGCCTGGGTGACAGACAGAGGGATGCTGCCGTACAATCCCTGCTCTCTAACTCTGCACCGACGAGGTAGGAGAGGGGGGAATGGGTTAGCATCGGCGAGTTCCGACAAGGCAAAACATCGAATTACGCTGGTGAGCTCGTGAGGCACGAGCCGGCATCACCAGTGAAACTCGAGAGCACGATTTCGTTCGCGCGGAATAACGTTCTCGCTCCGGGATTTCCAAGCGACATGTTTGCCCGAATTGAACCTCTATGGTGTTACTAGCTCGCTGTATTTTAGCGCATTGCGCGAGCTTACACACAACCACGAAATATCTTCCTGCTCGAGATTTACCCTCGCCCGTTGAAGTCCGCTCGCGTTCATCATTATATCGCTCACATTATCGTACCAGCTCCAACAGTGCCCCGAAATTGAAACCTCCGTCCCACCCACCGTTCACCATCTTCTTTCTTCATTCATTGAAAAAGAATCAGCAATGAGGGAAATTCATTGTTACCGTCAAAAGACCAGTGCAGTTTATTAATTTATTATAATTAATAAACTTACTAATCCCTGGAACCTTCAGTTGTATAAAGTTTTAAGTATACTCTAGTTTTTTATATATCAATATACAATAAAGTGAGTACAGAAGTCACGATAATCGTCTTAAACGGGGGATACATACACCCAGAATAATAATTTATTTGACGGCTACCGTTTATTTCGTTTAAATAAAACATTTATTTGATTTAAATAAATATTTATTTCAATAAAATAAATATTTTATACATTTTTTCGCTGTAAAAACAATAAAAGTCGCTGTAAAAACAATGAAATAATGCGTTATTTACTAAAGAATAATATTGTTAATTAATAATAACAATTCATTAATCGTTTTTATTATAGTCGGGAGACGTCTACCGAAGAAACTTTTATTTAAGAGAAGACTACATACGCATGAGTGCGAGAGAGACAGAGCTAAAATTTTGCGTCCATTTTTCTCCGAAACGATTCTATAAAATGAAAAACGAATTGCTAAAAACAAATACCTAGTGCGCTCCGATATTTGTTTTTTACTATACAAAACCGTTTCGTAGAAAAATGGTTTCAAAATATTTTGAGGTTATGTTAATCTTTGGCCACACCTTAAGTTAATATATAGCATATGTTCAGTCTCAGTTTTAGGAACCCCATACGACTGTACATTGTTGCTGAGAAGGGAGCTTTCCCGACGGTAATGAAAGCGATTAACGATTTTTTATTATTAATTACCAATATTAATGATTACTGAATAACGCATTATTTCAGTATTTTTATAGCAATTTTTGTCAGGGCAATTTTTAATTCGCAGTTGGGAGTTTTTTTTATTAAATAAAAATTTAATTGCTTTTTAGACTCTTTGAAGTGCACTTGAATCTTCCGAAACTGCAAGAATATAGCGATACTACAGTGATCGAGACTATGCACAACATGTACACAGACTGTGGATGCTTTAAAATTAGATGTGAATAGCAAAATACATAAAAAGGGCGTAACCCCCGTATTCTTTAACACCAAGCAATCGCTGTCGCAATCGGCAATACGCTCTTATGTTTTAGCAGTCAATGTTATAAGAATGCCACCAATAGTATTTTTTATTTGCAAAATCTTATTGATATATTTTTCAATTTGTAAAGTCCCTACACGGAGAGAAGGCTCTAGAAAAATTACCATAGCACATACTAGTAAGGCATTAGAGCGCCACCTATGATGGAAAGGAATTTTTATCATAATGTCAACGAAAAATTCGTATAAATCTGGTACTTCCTACCATACGTGGCGCCCTACTTCACTACTACCATATGCTATGGTAATATCTCTCAAGCAATATAGTCATATTTACTAGATGCTTCTTTCAGTGTGGGATTTGGGAATTGTTTTTACGTTAGATATATCATGCAGATAGATAATTTTAATATTTCTATGGAAATCAGCGACCTACTTCAAAAGGGCACTAGTCCTGAATGATTGCCAAGTCTCCACAGTCAGCATAGTTGTTAAGCACACAATCTCGAAATTCTAGCCCCTTCATACACGTTAGAAATCTTTTTCGAGAGTAGCACATGGATCATTCCCAGGTCTTCGCACTCTCTACCTCTGCTAAAAACGAAGTTTTTACCATTCTAGTACTTTCGTAGAAGCCAAAATCTTTTTTCGAGAATTACGCCCGAGCAATATGGGGGTGAGTAAAAGAAAGACGCAGTCGATTTAACGAAAATTTAGTTGAATCAACAGTCTTTCATTCAATCATCCAAATATTTATTTTCCATCCTCAACTACACGTTCCGTTAATTGAACCACTCATTTTCTGAGCGACAATACTTGTTCTGTACAAACGTGGAAGATACATCTTTCTGATTGAACCGAGGTGATATCGTATATTTGACTACAGTAGAACGAATGATGTATCGTTTTAGACCGAAAAGATTGGGACTCGAGAACATCGCGAGAAAATGGTATTGGTAGTACAGTAAGTAGTATGACCCCGTGGCCAGCACAGAGAGAATTTCCACGGGTTCGCCGGTACCGCGACGGAAAAAAAAAAGTACAGAGAGCGAATGAAATAGAAACGAATAAATTCTTGTGGCGAGGATTGAAGGGGTAACCTTTTGTCGAGCCTAGATCTATGAATCTTTCTCACTCGTACCGCATTCCCTTTTAACTCCGAATGCTTATTTTTCTTCTCTTTTCCTCCTCTATCCACGTCACTCTCTCACCCTCGCGGGCGCTACTACTGAGCGCGGTTGTATCTTGAAATGAAATCTAATTTGAAAGCATCCCCAGGAGCCACAGCTGGTGTGTGCCCCGTAGAATCTCGCGGCGAGCATTGTGCCATTGCTATATAATCCTGAGAGAAGGACTACTACTCGTTCTCCAGCGTCCCAGCTACTGCTGCTGTTGCTGGAGTCGCGGAGCGTTCAAATTCACGCGCATTGTCGCTGGCCTCTCGCTATATGCCCGAACGATTTCCGCGATGAAGAGACCCTGGCTGGAATTCTCTGTAAGCTCGCCTCTAGTACGCTTCACTATACAACCCTCTCTCTCCCTCTCTCTCCCTCTCTCTGCCTCTTATTCTTTTATTTATTATTCTTTTGTGCATAGAAGAGGCGCGAAACGATCGCGAGGAACCGCCCTCCTCTTATTATACTGCTATAGAATAAGTCTAGGATTTTTAAACATTCAGACAGACGCCGAGTCCGTCGCAATTAGCATTCACTGGACCCTTAAAAGGAGCTTAAAACAGAATATTATTCAAATTAATATTCGACAACAAAAATATTTAGTAAGACTTTACCAATCTATGTGTTCTAAATGTTTGTATAGTAGCGGTTTTATGTACGCGTTTCATTGTGATCCACCGTAACTCCTATAATATTTACTATATCGTATATATATTAGGGTGTTTCAAAAAATATATAGTCAACGGAGTTCTACGGAGTGGGAGATTAACTTTTTATCATTTTTTGTATAAACACAAAAGACTTCGATTTATTAATTCGTATGTAGAAAACTCTAAAAATCTTCAGCAGGGTGAATTTGGTGAAAAAAATTCATTCCACCCTCCAAAAGTATAGATTTTAATCTGAAATTTAACCTCGCGAACGGCATGCCTAAGGAAAAAATCTTAAGAGATGCCGCATTGGTCGTTTGTACTGAAAAAGAATGGATACCCGGGAAAAAATGATCATACATGATCATATCTGATCAGATAAGAGAAATGGCGAGATCTGATCATATCTGAACATATCTGACCATACTTGGATAGATCTGTACAGATATGGTCACATCTAAAATGACATTTTTCTGGCGATCATAGATAATCAAATCTGATCAGATATGATCATATGTGACACAAGATTCTGTCCAAAAAATGGTTAAAAATAGATTTTAATGAGGGGTTTTCTCATGAAACAACATTTTTCATGGAAAAACTCATATTCGTAATAGAATGTGTGGAAAAAAAGAAAAAGAAGAAAAAAAAAAGAAAAAAGAAAAAATCAGTAGACGGGAATCGAACCTAGAGCTATCGCGTGATGAATCATGTAACTTACCACTCCGTTAGGAGGACTTTCGTGACAAAGTATTAAAACAACAAGTATATAGGTAGGTACGAATGAAGATTGAACTTAGAACATTTTTCTTTTTAGACGATAATAAATGATTTTCACTTCAACCACACAATTATTCGTTATGTTGCAAGCGTAATGCTTAGAAAATGTTAATTTCTTATCTTTATCAATGCACATCGTTCATGAGGATACGAAAATAAACTTGTTTAAATCTGACACCAGATAGCCGATATGTTCGGATATGATTAATATATGATCAGATATGTTCAGATATTATCAGATATGATTAATATATGATTAATATATGATCAGCTATGATCAGATATGATCGTATATGATCAGATATAATGTCCCATAAGTACAACGCGATTATATATTATCAAATATGATTCATACACAATCAGATACGATCAGATATGATTTTACATCAGCAAAACATGTCCAGATATGATCTTGCATGCGTAGATATGTTCGTATGTATATGAAACACGACCTTATCGTGCAAGAATTGATATATGTTCATATCTGATCGTATATGATCATATATTATCCGATCTGATTCATATCTGTTGCAGATATGGACATATATGATCAGATTAGATCCATATCTGATACAGATATGGGCATATATGATCAGATATGATCATTTTTTCCCGGGTACCTTCTAAATTTAATTGTTAGCGTTCTCTATTCGAGAAGTCTTTTTTAAATAAAAATATTCCGCGAAGAAAAGTGCATGTTCGAGCAAAACTCTCGACAATAGTCTTTTCAGAGTCCGGTTACGAATCCGGAAGAGTCTTTACGAAAGTCTTGATAGATTCTGTGCAGGCGTTATTCTGGAATCTTGTACTGGAACGCGAGCGGTACGTACATTCTTCTACGCAGGATATTTTTATTAATAAAAAATACTGAAAGACTTTTAAAAGACTTCGCGAATGGGGATGCCAACAATTAAATCTAGGACTTGTCGAATTTTTTGGGTACAAACGTTGAATGCGGCACCTCAGGATTTTTTGCTAGGGACCGCCTTTCGTGAGATTCAATGAGGAGATCGAAATCGTAGAAAATTAAAAAGACGCCCTTTTTGACAAACACCCTCCTATATATATTTACCACATCGTATATATATATATATTGTGACCGAAATTTTTCCCGAATCTACAATTTTTGGGCCACCAACGGCGTACTCCTCGACCGCTTGATTTTAATAATTTTATGGGCGCCAGCCGATTAATTGTTAATCGACGCGGTCGGTACCGATGGAGATGTGAGCACGCACTCTTCCTGCTCCGGCAGCTGCAGTAAGGCTAGGGTAGAGGGGTGTGGGCGGTGAAAATTTGCTGAAGGCCGAACAACACGATCCAACAAAAATAACGAAATATATCCAGCCGAAGCCGTCCGATTTATTACCATGTTACAACAACCAAAAATCCGCGTACAAAATTGTCCCTACTAAATTCGCCCCAGCTACTCAATTCACCGGTTTGAATTTCTACGCGTGATTGATCCTGGCCCGGAGAAAAATAATGAAGGAAAAATAATAAAGAATAATACAACGTCGCAGAGAATCGGTGAAAGTAATAAAGAGAAAATAAATTATAAAATAATACCAAGAAAACGTTTAAGAGAAATATAACGGGCCAGGCCTAATTTTCCCTACTGATCGCAATCATCGGCCGGACTGTACCGCTGTCCGATCGTCGGGCGAAGGGCGATGTTCCGCCGCGCACACTCACACACACAATCTCGGCGTGCAGGCTGCGCCTCGCAAACGCTTTCGGAGCGGTACCTTACGAAAATTCCACAAAACGAAAACCAACGACAGAAACGACGAAACGATATCGGCGGCGGTCTCGAGACCCGTGTAGTTTATATCGCGATGCTTTTTCGACGTCCTCGGCCGCGAAGGAAAGCCTACGTTTAATTACCCGCGCGAGCTCGAAACCCACACCCCGAGCAGAAAAATTTTCCGGCTGCCATATTTTTCATCAGGTCCACATCAGGTATGAATCCGGCGGCCTGTTCAGGCTCGCCGGACTATTGCCTGATGTACACCAGTTCAGGTACTAATAAGGCAGACGACATCAGGTTTGCCGGAGATCTACCGGAATTAGGCCGTTTCCGGGTGCAATAAGGCACGCTGGTGTACATCAGGCAACAGTCCGGCGAGCCTGAAGAGGCTGCCGCATTATTGCCTGATGAGCACCAGTTCAGGTACCAATAAGGCAAGCGTCATCAGATTTGCCGGCTTTACCCTTGAACTGGGCCATTACCGGCTGCAGTAAAGGACACCGGATGTGTTATCTTGGACGTCGCCGGATCCGACCCTGATATGAAATTCATTTCATTTGCCGGATCGCTAAAACTTGTTTTGTTTCAGTTCAGGGCCAAGTCAGGAAAGGATCAGGCATTTATAATTGTCATACAACATTTTTTTTATTATTTTTATTTGCTACCTTGACTGGCTAGAGCCGTATAGCGAGTATAAATGCAATCAGACTACCAGGCCAGGCAACATTGGCGATATCAAACTGGCGCTTATTCGTATATAAGGCTTCTATTTTTATAAATGCCGCTATGTAATTGTTTATTAAACACTTCCCAATGTCCGATGCATATAAAAATGTCTAGTGTCTTCAACTCATAAATCATTCTCACTGTCGCATGACCTCTGTGATGTAAAATAGTCTGCAAAATATATTAACAAAATAATTTCTTAGACACGATCTATAAGAAAGATAACCCACAAATCTAACAACAAGAATAAGACATAAATTAATACATACCTAAGAAGCCTTTCCCGTCTATATTTATCATTTATAACGTAATATCAGCAGAAATATGACTGGTGCAAATCTGGAAATAATCTATTCTGATTCTAGATTTGGTTAAAATGGCAGCATCTATTAGTCCAACGGTTGATAGAAAGTAGTTAATTTTAAAGAGTACTCCGAAAGTCACCGAAACGTAAAGTATATAATTTCTTGTCACTTGACATCAGCAACAAATTATTTACTTATTTATTTAATTTATTGTTCACGGTCCGGGCCCAATTATAGGACGATAGTTACCCTACCGACAATAAAGAATTATAAGGTCAAAAGGCCGTAACTATATCGTAGCGACAAAAGGAAAAATTTTCCTTCATTGGCCCAACTTGTCAACATATTTTAATAAAAAATTTCTAACAAAACAATTGACCGTTAGAAATAGCCAAGTAATTGATTGAACTGAATTGATTGAATAAGTACAATACCTCACAAACATAAAAACAGAGATATAACAATTGAATGTTATGTCATTAAATCACGATCCACATATTCAGCATTTCTAGCATACGTTATATACAAGTTCCAAAATATTATTCGCAAGTTCTGAATAGCCGAGTGGGTTGGTTCCCGACTACAAACTTAGATGACCGGGGTTCAAGCCCCAAACTGAGTAATAAATTACTAATGTGTTCCCGATATAAAAATGTGAGAATTAGTAAGGTATAATAAAATATAATGAAATAAAGCGTTGAACCCCCGGCTGAATTTAGTGTAAGTGTAATATTTTTGTAAATTTTGTTGTCAAAAAGAGGAATGGTGCGTGATCCGGGCCACGTCAGGCCCATATCAGGGCCTGAACTTGGACCGGATCCTGATGCCGGATCAGGGCCGGATTTGCATGAGCGTTACACGACGGATCATGGCCATATCGATATGCCATATCCGGGCCGGAGTTGATTTTCTGGCGCGCCAAGTATGGGCCGGATTCTGACCGGATTAAATTTCTGCTCGGGACGCCGCGACACACTCACACACTCTCCTCCGCTCGTCGTAAACCACGCGCAGGTGATCTTTCCGATTTTCACGGTACCGGTGCGGCGAGAGGCCGTCCAATACCCAGCACTTATGATCCACGAAATACACTAGAAAGAAAAGATAGTTCCCCGAGAAGAAAAGACACAAAAAATAATGATCGACGGAAACATAAGCTAAGTTTTGCCCGGGACGGAACTCCACGCCGCGATCGAGTCGCGGGCACGCTCGATAAAATGCGCGCAGAACCGAATATAGACCGCGTGTCCAACGATTTTACTCCGAAAATCAGAAGTCTTACCGCAAGAACTGATGGTAACTTGAGTTCTCCTTGCCGGTACCGGTTCCCTTCCGTCCTTCCAATGTAACCGGAAAAGAATAACTCCGCCGAACGACTCGGTAAAATGGCTCCACCGCCTCAATATTCCACCCGAAAGTCCACACGAAAAATCGGCGAGAACAATCGGCACGGCGAGCACACGCGTCCTATCTCCGTCGCTTCACGGAAGAGAGTCCCGACCTAATTTTTCGGAGTCGTGCTCGCCGCCTCGCTCGCGTTCTCTCTCGCTCCCCACTTTTCCCGATTTCTGGCCGGTGTCCGGTACCTGGCGACGCCCTACGACTATCACGAACTGTCCCACGCGCGAAATGAATATTCGAACGACAGCTACGCTGACGCTTCGTCCGAAAATTCGCGCGAGATTACGCCACAATCGTAGTTTACGAGGATCTGTGACGCGACCCAAAAAATACCGCGTCACAATATATATATATATATTACTAAGCCTGTAACTCCTATAATATTTACTATATCAATCGACACCATATCAGACGGACATAGTGCTTACATCCTGGCTACAACCAACCTGGAAAAATTAAATTTATTCAAAAATATGCGTGCTGAAAACCAAATGTGTCGTAAAAAATCTAAAACGTTTCACTTTATGTAGTCTGATAGTGATGAATAACGTCGAGTGTTAAAATGACTTACGAATCCTATCCGATTCCATGTATTCGATAAATCACAAAACGCTTTTTATATATAATGTGATATATGAAATGCATCTTCGATTAATTTGATGGTTGAAAACATTAAATTTTCATAAGCCTTCTGGCACAGTATGCGTAGTGTATGGTGGGTACAACGGACTTGTTCCGTGAGCAATTTTGAGCTAATCCAATTAACCCCGGGATAAGATTCGATTAACTTCCATTTGTTCGTTAGCGCGAGCGAGCACCGAAGAGCCAAAGAACCCTTGGGAACCCTGTGCAGCTTTGATGCCTCGCGCTGCGTCAGCATATCTCGCGTGTTTCGAAGTCTCCGGGTGTTCGTTCACTGTTGGTGTGAGACACATACTTTCCGCTTCGCGATTCAAATCACGTAGCTCAAGTGCTGCTTCACGATGTCCTGGCGCGTTCAACATACAATCACTTGTTTGTGGATAAGCCAAGAACGTGAAGGAAGATTGGCGAGGTGTCGTCTTCGATACCTTTTGTCTTAGAATTCTTCCTACTCTTCCTCCAATCGTTCACTCGCTCGCCGCGAAAAATACCAATCAGCACAGTACATACAATGAATGAACAATTAATTCCTGCGATATACCTATCATCGAGGCACGAGTGTAGTGCCTCGATGCACGCTTAATTTTATTTACATCGTATGGCTTCAATATTCGAATCACGCATCGTCCCATGTCGAACAGACCTGGCGCGTTTCTCATCATGTCGGCGCAAGGGATCGGAAATACATATATTGTTACGAATATGAAGATGAAGCTGTGTAAAGACACCCGATATATAATAGAAATTTTTAAACACACCGATGATCGTCTGGCCGAATGTCTCGGTCATCTAGTTCATAATTTTGCCCGACAATACTTAGAACACAGAAAAAGATTTCATCCACTGCGGGACGGTTGTAGTCGAAAAAAGAACTTGGAAGAAAACAAAACGTCAAAAGACGCTAAAATGTCGTGCAAACCATCGTTCAATATTAAATCTTTCATCTTGATTCATAAATAATGTATGAATCAATTTGGAGCCGAGAATTCGCCGAGATGAAATTCAATTCGAATGGAAAATAATGTCGATGCTCGGCAAGGGATAGAACCTTGAGGAAAAAAAATTATTGATTTTTCTGATTCCTATGTCCTACCGTTGTCCTCTCTACACAGTAAAAAAAGTTTGTACTTTTTACAACCAATCATTGTCCACAAACGTTCACAATTTTTTATTTGTTAATTTTTCGATCGTATCATGCGATACTAGTTTTACAAACAAATGTACAAACTAAAATTGTCAATGATACGGGGATGAAAAGGATAGGTTTGTATATACAAACCTTAATAGACGATGTTGTCACTTATTTAACAATATTATTTTTACGCAACTTCGTATTAAAATTTTACAAAATTATTTTTTTATCATGTACTGCTGTCCGACAGTACTTACAATGATCGTAATCCTTTCACATACTGCACCGCTTTTATTAGCGTCAATGAATAAATTTATAGCTCTTCCGCCAATGGCGAAACGATGCCATTAAACACTAATTCAATATCAGCGCTGCAATATAGGAAACAACGAAACAATGGGTTCGCAATAGGATAGCTTCTTTTACAGCTTATTTTTGCTTCTTCATAGAGGAAGCAATACTTTCGTAAAAAATAGCGTGCACAGGTCTTCCTCATTTATTACAATTTTGCGCATTGCTTTATCTGTGAGAAGCTTCGTTGATCGATTTTGGCTTCCTCATAGAGAAAGCGATGTAAAAGGAAGTTATGCAAAAATTCCCGTCAAAATTCACCCTAAAATAAAAATTTTGTTGTAGGAAATCGCAAACTGAAATTTGTGCATTTCGTCGTTTTGAGGCAATTTCTAATTTATTCTTCACCGCTGATTATAAAACGACATCTCATTTTACTCTTAGTGTCATGTTTGTTTCAGAAACAAAATTTCAAAAGGGGCGGGTTTAAATACCCGAATGTTGAAAATTTGAAGGCGCAAAAGCCTGAATGGAAACATCTCACTCGATATATTTTATGACAAGTCAATCCACCGAAAGTCTAAATAATCAAGAGAAATAATCGTATGATGATTACGACTACGAAGGAAAAATAATACGAAATTAAATTCCCATAAAAGGCCAAGTTTCCAAAGGTACTCGGCATGCTTATTTCCCAACAAACTATAATTACGATATTCGAAAACAAAACGGTTTAATACTCGGAAAAATGTACAAATTCCATATTGAATTTGAGAAATAAGGAACATTTCGGAAGTCTGAATTCCCGAATTTTAGTTCAAAGAACGATCACATACGCGAAATTCGGATTTCGAAAAGATGAAGCGCTAGATAACGCACTCCGATATGATGGATAATGCATTCCAAATCCATGTAGAATATTTAACTACCATTCTTCTGGCGGTAACAGGAAAATTAACCCCCGGAAAATTGGCCCCCGGAAAATTGGCCCCCGGAAAATTGGCCCCGGAAATTTGGTCCCCAATATCACGAAAATATTATTTTCGTGATATTTTCTCTGAAATTTGAAGAAGAAAAAAAATGCAAATTACAGTACACGACCGCGTTTCTCCCAACCGCATAATTCCGAACGACCGCGTATTTCCGAAAATGACGACCGCGTTTGTCCGTTTCGGCCCCTTCTCACGGTCTGTTACCTGCGCGGTGGGGAAACGAACGACTCCTTCCCTTTTGCTACCTGCCAATGAAATCGTCGATGCTATAACGACGACAAAGAAGGAACGCGGCGGCAAGCTTGATGTGAGACAAAGATCGATGAACTCTTCCACCTCTACATTTTCTCGTATTCGAGCACCGGACATATTCCGTCATTTTACCATAAAGGAAAAGCTATCTCGCCCGACAGCCTCAAGATGCGCCAATATTTATTATTGACCAAATTTTCCTCTTATATATAGATAATTTTTCCTAGGGAAAAAAATTAATATGCAAGCAATGCGCACATTTAGCTTGTACTTCTTTCAAATATCATATTGAATTTAATCGAGTTAAAATTGTGAACCGTGAAAATTCTTCGAAAAATTAACAATCTTGTGAAATAGTAACTTGTTGCGATTTTTTATGTGCAGCCTTTTTCTTAATACACGATAAAAAAAATTTTAATTTATTAATAATTTAAATTGAATACACGATATTGAACAAAACAATTTTTTTAAACAGTCAATATATTTTTGTCACAGATTGCGTAACATCGTGCAGATGAGTTGAATGTTGCACCATCCTTGTAATCGTATTGTCATCAACGGTTTCTTCGTGCATCGCTACATTGTTCGTCGCAAAATACACCGGAAATAAATGTTTCCAAGCATTTCTCAAATTTTCGCTGGTTAGAGTTTCCCAAGCCTTTGCAGTATATAATAAGCACTTAAGCATATTCCAATCTTTTAGAAACTTCAACAATGTTACTTCGCTACCTTCATTGAGCAGAAACTCTCGAAGGAAGTATTTCCGATATACTTTCTTTAGTTTTTCAATTACTCCCTGATCCATTGGCTGAATAAGAGATGTAACATTTGGTGGCATGTATATCATTTTGCACAAATCGCTCAGTGCATTTAATATCTCCACTGACGGATGCGTAGGAGCGTTATCGAGAAGTAAAATGCACTTCCGACCGCTTTCACGGTGCTTCGCCTCAATTTCTGGCAAAAAAAACTTGAGTGTACCACTCCATAAACTTGTGTTTATCCATCCAAGCACTTTTTTGACCTGTATACTTTACAGGGATCGTTTTTATTTGCTTGAAGCACCGAGGTTTCGCTGATTTTCCAATAGCGAACAGCGGAAGTTTATGCGTGCCGCTAGCATTCGCACAGACCATGAGCGTGATACGATCCTTCGCTATTTTGTATCCGTCTGCTCGGGATTCATCGTAGGCAACGAAAGTTTTCCTTGGCAATGTTCTCCACCATAGACCAGTTTCATCTGCATTGTAAATCTTGTCCATGGTGTATCCTTCCGCTAGCATCTGTTCATAAAATGTCGAGCAGAAATCGTCACTCGCTGTTTTGTCAGCTGAAAGTCTTTCTCCTTGGACAGAAACGTGATGAATGCCATGACGATCCTTGAATCTCTTGAGATATCCATCGGTAGCTTGAAATGATGAAGGTCCCTGCAGTTTTTCGTTCAACTGCAAAGCTTTTTCTTTCAGTACTGGTCCAGATATAGGGTCGCCTCTGTTTCGTTTCTAGTCTAATCTATCGATGTAATTGTGATAGTTCCACTGAAGGGACTTTCTTCTTGTTTAGAGATCCGTGACTTTCAGTGATAGTTTTTTCACCAGCCAATATATTCTCCTTATTTTTCTTGATTTTGTAGATTGCGGATGGAGTGACGTCGTATTTCTTAGCAAGGATATTAGCAGTTTCGCCTGAATCTAGGTAGCGCAGAATATCGAGCCGATGTTCAATCGTTAGACGCTTTTTCGATTCACTTTCAGAGATTTTCTTCTCCATGTTCACAAAATATTGTCAGATAATAACTTCATACAATTCTTCACATAAGTGACTCTAGTATAGACGATGAGATTTTACACGAATTCAAATGAGTTCTTGTTCGTTCTAACTCGTGTTCAGTAAAGGAACTGTGACGTTCATAGCAGCGCATCTCATTTATAAAGGGTGTTTTGGGCCATAAAATTTGAACCCCCACTCCGCAACCGCAACTCATTAATGATTGGACGTCCCCGTCATTCTTAATTGCACATTGCTTCCTCGTCATTTTCCTTTATTCACAAAGACTCTTTCATAAGAAAACGTTTTCTATCATTTTTCGGCTTCAGGAAGCTTTGTGAATATAAGAATAAAGAATACGATCAGGAATTTTTTGAAAAATTAATTATCTCAAACCAAGCGAGGAATTTTTTTATTTAACAACATTTTATTTAATTTTAGCTCGATTTATCCGGTTTCAGCTCGATAGATAGATTTTGCTCAAGTTTAAACTAAGATGGTAATTCTTTATAAAGTTCAAAATTTTATAAACTTTAAACTGCTTTATCACTTCTCCCCAAAAGCAATGCCAAACATCCGTGATAATAGCCTGATATATACACAACATTTCAATCCGATAACGTGAGAAATGCAGCGACAATTTCTTTTTTCTAATTCGAACCAACTAACTCGATTCGAGTGCAAATTTTCAGCTCAATTGTAAAAAATTTACGAAACCGGCAGCGCATACACATGATTTCTAAAAATCTTGCAAATTGGAATTTGCATATGACTTTCTCATAAAAGTTGAAAATTGAAATTCATATGTGTTTGTAAGAATGTTTCTTTATTCCTGAAGGTTCTTTTATGAGAAAGCATTTTCTGTATTGGCTTTCTCGTAGAGGAAGCTTTGCGAATAAAGGAATATTATGAGAAAGCCGTACGAAAATTTCAATTTTCAACTTTTTCAACGTCAACGTCGTGTTTGACTTTTATGCAAAACGACTGGCCGATTCAGGTTCTGTGCGAAAAAATACACCAACGCGCTTCACTTTGTCAGATCTGTGCATCTACTTCGTTTAACGAAAATACAGGGTCTTAGAAAAAGATGTTTTCCATTGATCTAATATTTGCCGGTTTGTGGTCATGTCTAATGTATTTTTCCCCGCTGATTACAAATTTCGAACTTATTTTATTGCTGGAAGGATATTCAATGCAGAAACTCTCGTCGGACGTAAAACAAATATTTTCCGAAAAATTAAAAAATGTAAAAATCTTGTAAACTTTTCGATCCATTTTTGCCAAATTTAATATGAAACATTGTACAGTGTTAGTCCATTCCCGTGTCAAATTTCAGCACGCCATCTCCATGTGTACTCGAATTAGACCGTTCTTAGTAACTTTTCAAAAAACAAAAAACTCAAAATCCCATAAAGTCTGACCACTTCGATAGATTTTTACCAAATTTAATACCAAAAGTCTTCGATCAAAATAGTATATTTGTGTGCAGTTTATGGATGACAGTTCAAACTGTATGCAAACCACAGGGAATTTTCAAAAAATTCAAAGTCGTGTAAAATTTCCAATTGAGCCTCAATCTTCACGAAAATAGCACCGAACGAAGCGATGTGATCACTCTATTGGTGTACCAAATTTGAACTCGCCGTCTCAAGCCTGCATGAAACAAATATTGCTGTGGCTATATTTTTAATATAGTTTTTATACTGTTTCATTCTGCGTCTGGTAGTCAAAAGTAATAATCTTTATTGTCAGAACCGAGAGATAGAAACATTGTATTAATTAATAAAAGTAATCTTTCTCATCGCTTCCACGAAAACCCACGACGGGTTTTAACGCTCGGTGCAATTAAGTGATTACCGGTCAATGGGTTCAAATAGTGGCAAAGGTTTTGTATCAAACAAAAATATAAATTTTATTATTCATTGAATATAATCGAGGCAACATTTAGATATTTCGTTCACTTCCGAAGCTGAATGTTTTAAACGATCTAAATAATCGTAAACGATGCTACACTTAATAGGCAACCGATATATCCACTAGGCAATAAAATATAGCATGCTCCGTAGCTCGCGCGAGCACCGGTGCATCCGATTTATTGCCAATCACTTTATTACAGCTTACATTGGTATCGAGCCATAGGCAAAAAATCGAGGATACCGTTTATATTACTTTGGATACCTGACTCGATGATTCATGTTTGCGGCGTAATATGAGAAAAACCACAAGACTGAAAATTGACATTTTTGATTAGAGTAAAACCAAATATTATTTTGTTGTCTGAAAGCGGCAATTCAGTTTCACGCAAATAAATTGCTCACATAAAAAATAGCATTTGTTTACTTTAGCAAAGCAAGTCATCAAATAAATATAAAATGCGTAATTTATAAAACGGGATTTTTACGCGTCTCCCTTAAACCACAGAATGCATTGCATATTCAAATTAAGAATTCAGCTTCGAACTATATGGCTTGAGCTGTGAAATACATGGAGAATATTTCTGCACGCTTATATTACGGTCATTTTTGCGGCTATACGTATCTCCACGCGCGACGCGTAACGGCGCTCGGAAAGGGAAAGTTGCGCCTGGAAAGGGACGGTGGGCAGGTACTTGGGCAGGTAGTGGGGTATCGGAAATACGCGGTCGTGCCTAATTGGATTGGCTCCCAAGGAACGGAGAAACGCGGTCGTGTACTGTACCTTGAATTCCAAAATAAATAGTATTTCACCGAAAATTTGAAAAAAAAACTTACAAATTACCTTGAATTCTAAAAAAGTAGTTTTTGTTTGTGTGTGCGTGCACACGCGTGCATGCGTGCACACGCGTGTGCGTGTGCGTGTGCGTGTGCGTGTGCGTGTGCGTGTGCGTGTGCGTGTGCGTGTGCGTGTGCGTGTGCGTGTGCGTGTGCGTGTGCGTGTGCGTGTGCGTGTGCGTGTGCGTGTGCGTGTGCGTGTGCGTGTGCGTGTGCGTGTGCGTGTGCGTGTGCGTGTGCGTGTGCGTGTGCGTGTGCGTGTGCGTGTGCGTGTGCGTGTGCGTGTGCGTGTGCGTGTGCGTGTGCGTGTGCGTGTGCGTGTGCGTGTGCGTGTGCGTGTGCGTGTGCGTGTGCGTGTGCGTGTGCGTGTGCGTGTGCGTGTGCGTGTGCGTGTGCGTGTGCGTGTGCGTGTGCGTGTGCGTGTGCGTGTGCGTGTGCGTGTGCGTGTGCGTGTGCGTGTGCGTGTGCGTGTGCGTGTGCGTGTGCGTGTGCGTGTGCGTGTGCGTGTGCGTGTGCGTGTGCGTGTGCGTGTGCGTGTGCGTGTGCGTGTGCGTGTGCGTGTGCGTGTGCGTGTGCGTGTGCGTGTGCGTGTGCGTGTGCGTGTGCGTGTGCGTGTGCGTGTGCGTGTGCGTGTGCGTGTGCGTGTGCGTGTGCGTGTGCGTGTGCGTGTGCGTGTGCGTGTGCGTGTGCGTGTGCGTGTGCGTGTGCGTGTGCGTGTGCGTGTGCGTGTGCGTGTGCGTGTGCGTGTGCGTGTGCGTGTGCGTGTGCGTGTGCGTGTGCGTGTGCGTGTGCGTGTGCGTGTGCGTGTGCGTGTGCGTGTGCGTGTGCGTGTGCGTGTGCGTGTGCGTGTGCGTGTGCGTGTGCGTGTGCGTGTGCGTGTGCGTGTGCGTGTGCGTGTGCGTGTGCGTGTGCGTGTGCGTGTGCGTGTGCGTGTGCGTGTGCGTGTGCGTGTGCGTGTGCGTGTGCGTGTGCGTGTGCGTGTGCGTGTGCGTGTGCGTGTGCGTGTGCGTGTGCGTGTGCGTGTGCGTGTGCGTGTGCGTGTGCGTGTGCGTGTGCGTGTGCGTGTGCGTGTGCGTGTGCGTGTGCGTGTGCGTGTGCGTGTGCGTGTGCGTGTGCGTGTGCGTGTGCGTGTGCGTGTGCGTGTGCGTGTGCGTGTGCGTGTGCGTGTGCGTGTGCGTGTGCGTGTGCGTGTGCGTGTGCGTGTGCGTGTGCGTGTGCGTGTGCGTGTGCGTGTGCGTGTGCGTGTGCGTGTGCGTGTGCGTGTGCGTGTGCGTGTGCGTGTGCGTGTGCGTGTGCGTGTGCGTGTGCGTGTGCGTGTGCGTGTGCGTGTGCGTGTGCGTGTGCGTGTGCGTGTGCGTGTGCGTGTGCGTGTGCGTGTGCGTGTGCGTGTGCGTGTGCGTGTGCGTGTGCGTGTGCGTGTGCGTGTGCGTGTGCGTGTGCGTGTGCGTGTGCGTGTGCGTGTGCGTGTGCGTGTGCGTGTGCGTGTGCGTGTGCGTGTGCGTGTGCGTGTGCGTGTGCGTGTGCGTGTGCGTGTGCGTGTGCGTGTGCGTGTGCGTGTGCGTGTGCGTGTGCGTGTGCGTGTGCGTGTGCGTGTGCGTGGCGAACGAATAATACGTGTGGGTGATTGCGCGTATGTGTGTGTTTTTGTGCGCGTTGGTAGCGAAAGAGTAATACACGTGGGTGATTGCGCATGGGCGTGTAAATGTGTGCGTGTGTTTGAGGCGAAAGAGTATACGTGTGGGTAATTGCGCGTGTAATTGTGTGTATGCTGTTGGTGTCGAAAGAGTATACGTGTGTGTGTGGGTGTGTGTGTGTGTGTGCGCGCGCGCGCGCGTGCGCGTGTGTTATAAACCAAATTTGGTTGCTATTCATAGACATTTCCAAGAGTTAATGTGTTATTTTGATCACAAATATTTTTTTCACGTAGCCACCAGTATTTGTGTCATGTTCTGGGTAAATTAGATGGATGATTATTGAGTAGATTTCTAGTTTCCAAATGATTTTTCAAGGATATACTTAATATTTTTGGAAGGACTTTTCTTTTGCATTTTATGGGGGCCAAATTTCCGGGGCCAATTTTCCGGGGGCTATTTTTCCTAGACTCCTTCTGGCGACGGTGAAATGTGAAATGTAGTGAATATTACCGTACCGTTACGGAACAACATATGCAACATATTCGACAGATATATTGTCAAAACTGTATTACTACCTCTCTTTTATACGTGTTAAAGCGAGGTCAAATATCGCGATTGATAATCAAAACCGTAATTAGTTTATTTCCAACCACGCCGGCCACTTACGTTCAAAAGCAAATTCTTGCATCCGCTTCACACCCAGAATTTTTTTAAATTTCACGGCCACCGTTTATTTGGTTTAAGTAACATATTTATTTGATTTAAATAAATATTTATTTGATGTAAATCAAATAAATATTTTACTTAAAGCAAATAAACGATGGCCGTCAAATAAATTATTTTTCTGGGTGCATATAAAAATTTGCTTTTATCTGGAAGTGGTTAACAGCTGTGAAAAAAAATTAATTACGGTTTTTGTTATCGACCGGACTCAGGTTGGGCGGGGAGGAAAGAATAGCCTCAACCGCACCTATACGGCCTATACGCGAGTGCGGCAATCTAGTAGTCGCAAGGAATACCACTTTTCCTGATAGCCGTTTGGAAACTTTGCTTCTTCTTTATTCGTGTGCATGCCGCGTCGTGAATTGCCTCTTGACTCACGGAACGGATCACTCCGATACGTCATAATTCCATTATGTGAATACCAGCAGTACTTGAGTGAGATGACGACGAGATACACAGAGGTCACGACGATCGAGTCTCGCGGCCTCGAATCGTGTGCAGGACGTTGGAAAATTTTCTTGTCGATGATAAAATTAATAACTTTCACTTTCAGTATAGGCGCTACAGCGGCAGCGGAAGATTTAAAACTCATAGTCACAAAGTGATGCCCCTTCGGCCAGGTGATGTCAGTTTAGGAAAATTTACGTACAATGTATCGTGCTTGACCGATCTCCCAATTCAAGCATGACAAATGCCACAATAGTTTCCCAAAATATTTTTAAAAATCTCAATAGGAACCTCGACTTCGTCACCGTGGTCAGAGACTTTCCAATTACTTTGTCAACTTCACGAGGGAACTCCGTGCGCACGGCGACCAAAGGCTCGAGATGAGAACGTAAAATTTTGTCGAAAAATCGGAATTCAGCTAAGGATGATGACATATAGCACTATTGATATGTTCCGCGAAGCGTGATTAAAGTCTTACACGGGTGTTGGAGCGATTATAATAATTCATTATAGAGAGAAACTGTTTCTCCGCGGCACTTTGTACTCTGAAAAAAAAAAAATCGTTTCAATAGCACTAATATACTTGAAATAAACTTCATTGATTCAATAGCTGTTGTGTTTTAAGAACGGTGTAATTGCAATCAATAGTACTATGCTATCGAAAAATGCATTTGACTCGATAAATTGTACTATCTCCCGAAATACATGTATAATTCTTTCAATGAGACATGAATTTAAAAAATGTATAGTGCTGCAATTGGAAATTTGAAGATATTCCAAACACATCTGCTAACCGATCTGATACATTCGATGCTTGCGTTATTACTGCAATTTAATGACGCTTTTGAGAACATTTGAAGTATTGCTTCACACACATCTTCCCTTGAACCAAGTGGTTATTTTATCGAATCAATACATGTCTTTCTAAAATGTTTCATAGCAGCATTTTTTAATGCAGTAATTTAGCGTTCAATCGAAACACACAATATTTTGAGTCAACGACATACGTAGTTCATTGAATTTCGAATTTGATTCATGCACGTACGCAGGTATATTCAATCCGACCGGGTATGTCATCTGTTCAATGAGTCGACGCTGTTGAATGATCTTAACATGCTTTTCGAAGAAAATAGTTCATGTTACATAGTATACGAAAATCTCACAGGCATATTTTCTTGTAGTGAATGTTTATGTCACCGTGTACTGGTTATTTTCCACTTACTCGATAACAAATAGGGATATCGGCTAAGTTGCCGGGCAGATACCGTTAGGCAACCTAAAATATCTGCTTAGCATAGGACTCATATAATACTTTTTCTTTTCAGTAATTATTTCAGTACATAAATAAAATATTTATTGTCCATTCACTTCAGATAAGAAAACTTTTGCTGCTTTCAAATCTTGCTAGTAATGAGAAAAAGTCAAATGGTAAGTGATAGCACAGCGTTAGGGTTCTAGGCTAATATGCGTAATGTCCCAGGTTCAAGCCCAACTTTAGGTCGTTAGGTTTTTCTTTCTCCGAAATGCGTAATATAGTATCCGAATGTATCCTAAATTGATATTAATTCGTGATGATGATAATTCAAGCCATTTTTTTTTTTTCAATTTTACTTTTATACGTTTCATTTAAAAATACACGAACTTCGATTGACGTTATCTGTTATTGTTTCATTGCCGAATACATTTCACTCAACTGTGTAACGATTTCAACCAAATGGATCCTCAATTACTCCCAAATCATGAACTTAACTTTAAAACTATGTGCATTTAATTTAATACTTTCCAACGATCAGTCAAAAACATATGTAATTGCTCCATCAACATATTCTAATGGTTGTGCAATAATAATGTAAAAAATAATCGAAACAAACGTGGAAGATATCGAAGCAAATATACGCGAAATTGTTTTGTTACCAGAATATATTGCATTAATTACACAATCTGTTCCTACCATCATACATTTGATTGTGGCGGTGTTTAAACATATCGTCGTAATTGATTGCGTATTTGATGCAACCAATATACATTTGTACCGTACACTGTTGTTTCGTAAAGTGAATAACGGACGTCCTCAATTCAATACCTTATGGTATTGTGCTGGAGTCCGTTCTAGAAAATGCATACTATTACAGATGTAGTTACATGAACTACTTATGTTGGTGGCAGCCCGCAATGGTTACGTTTAATTGAATCAATGCTAATTTTTTTTTTATTCAATGACATTTTTTTCCGTGTAGTTGGGATTCCCAGGGCTACGACAAAAATGCAATCAATCTTGAATACTGCACATGCAGTTTAAGCTTCGAGGCTAACCCGTTGACGTCTGACGATTGAACGTTCGAATGTTCGAACTGGTCCTCGTGTCAGGCGTGCGGGTAACATATGGATGGACAAAAAATCAAAAGCTCCATCATGAGCCATGATTGTCATTCTATCGTAGATAGGAATCTGGTGAACTTTTTCCTTCAATCGAAATTTCCTCGGAGGCGATCGCCTTTTTAAAATCTCCATAGTTATCCAGAGTTTTGTCTACTCTGCATATAAACGTATAATTATCAAGGTAACTAATACCTTATATAACTAGCGGTTTATCATTTGCACTGGCGGAACTACCGTTTTATAAAAATAGGATGTGGTTTCATCTGGTTTCGGTCAATTATTAAATGGCTGCTGATTAGCGACTAATGTGTTTTTACTTGTCTCTTATCCGATTGGTGTTGGGATATACACGAATTGTCATTTTATTTAACGTTTCAAGGTTTGGATAAAATTCAGATTTTAAGTAGAATTTGTTAAATTTTGTGCTCGTTTTATTTTTTCAGTGTCCGCCAGGTGATCATGGCTGGGGGTAATGGTCCGGGGGTTATAATCGCGAATGAGAACAATACATGTCTACATCCCTGCGAATCGTCAATACACGGTCTCATAATCTTCAGAGTCTGCAGCAGATCTAGATTTTCAGAAAAAAAAACTCGTGCGTGCAAACGGGGCTGTTCTCGAGTCGCTCGTTTGCAAAACGTATACGTTTTGTCGCTGCATGCATATAAACATATGAATTAATACCGCGACAGCATGTATTCGTTTTGCAAATTAGTGACTCGAGAATAACCTTCCAAGCTATGCTCATTAAGAAGTGCGGCAAGACTTTCCCGGAAATACCACCCGGTACTTTTCACGAAGCATTTCGTGATACGACCATCAGAGAGGAATTAGATAGACACATAGAGACTCTCGGTTATGCTCGCCAATCATTAACTCAGCAGGTCATAACATCAGGTCATTACCAAAAGAATTTGTTCCAAATTTAAAGACTGTGTTTATCTTGTCGGAAGAAATTTTAGTGAAGCAAAGGGTTAATTTTTACGGCAATGACGAACTGTCTCTCAGAATACGGCTACCCACTTGTATGTTCGTATTTGCAACCGTTGGTATTTGCGATGATGAAGCAAAAATCGATTTTTCAACCTATCGCGAGTTCGCGTGAGATTTTTATTGGGCGGACGGTCTTGGATGATCTTGGAAATCGGTGGTTCGAAAAGAGGAATATCGCGGTCGAGCGTAGAATAGCGTAATTGATCGGCAGATCTTGGAGAATAGAAAATAGGCGTTTTGAGTTCGTCTTGGAAAGCAAAGGATGCAGAGCAGCTGACGTCATAAGCCAAGCATACAGGAAGGGAAGAAAGGAAAAAAGAAAAAGAGAATAATAAGCAAAATTGATGTTAAAATATGATCGTCGATGGATGTCAGAAGTCAGAAGAGTCATACGTATTCGGTAAAAATGAAAATCGAGGTCTCGATGATGTTTTGTAAATACTATCGAAGTAGTAGACTGCCCATGGTTGGATAGATGGATATGTAGGCAAATTGTAATGCATGTATTTGCGTCCTAGATATTTTTTTATGAAAAATCGTATGGATAGATTTTTGGACACCTCTCTCTCTCGTGAGGTCGATTAAAGTAAACAATCTATATAGTAGTCTTTCCATTAGAGTAGAGTTATTCTCCAGGAATATTGGAAGTGGCATCGACTGGAAAGTGAGGTCGTTAGGTGGTGTAACATCTCAGATAAATTTTTGTTTTTCTATATAATCTATTTAACTTTTACCCCTTTACCACTGACTTCTTTCAATATTTTACGCGGGTGTTAAGAGCGACTAGAGTAACTAGTAAATGGGTTGAAACAACCCTTTGGTTTTTAGAGTTTGTATGATCATCCAGTTATATCCCACGTATTAATTATCTTCTTCATAGTTTCTTCCGATGCAAAACTATGACAGTTCGGTAATACTGACAATACCGCGTTACATCAGCTATACTGAGAGAAGGATCTAGTAAATATGATTATATCGCTTGAGAGATATTACCATAGCACATAATAGTAGGAAACTGGGGCGCCACCTGTGGTAGGAAGTACCGGATTTGTAAGAATGTTTTGTAGATATTATGGTAAAAATTCTTGGAAAATTCGAAACTTTCCGCCATAGGTGGCGCCCTAGTGCCCTACCATTATGTGCTATGGTAATTTTTCTTAGATGATCGGGAGATTTTACTGGATGCTTCTCTCAGTGCACCGTTAAATTGTATAAGTGTCCCGCCAAATTTATGTGTTCTCACCACTGGCTTGCTGGCCTATCCGAACTCATCCACGCCGCTGTACTGCTACTGCGTCCCTTTAATTATTTATTTATCCCATCTGCTAATATCTTTCAAGTTTTTTCTTGAAACCTTTCTTGGAGCCCTCCTGAACATCGTTGCCCGTTCCCTGCTATACCCAGCCCTCCAGATGTTCCTTCTTCATTCCAATACACTCACAAAAAAACATTTATGAAAATCAAATAAATTTCGATCTTCAAATGACGTTTATTAAGATAAAAGAAATGTTTATTCGCGCCGAAGAAATCATATATTTAACATCAAGACAAACGTGGCTATTATCTGGTAGAGCGCATTACAGAGTTGTCAACGCGTCAGTCATCTGAAAACATCTCTCACTGATAGTACAAGACTATATTTATTCCTTACGGGGAACCGCTATATTGTAATAGAGAGGCAACTCATCGGTTTGTTTTTATGAAACTTTGTTTACTTTAAGATTTGTATCTCGATCGAATCGTGGTTGTGGAATGAGTCCTCGAAGAACTAACTTTGAGTTTGTTTATGTTATTAGTATATGCGACGTGAAATCATGACGTGAATGTGCGACGCGATAAGTGAGAAATCATGCGTCGATAACGAACCTGTATGCTTATTTAACCCTCACTCCATGTAGGTACGTTTTCGGCACCCTAATTCCATGTACCGGGGTCGTTTTCCGCGGCACGCTACCACACCCACAATTATTAATAGAAAAATCTGAAAAAATGCATGGTTGATCCTTAGAATGTCCTTTTGAAGTGCGAACGGGAATTTTTCGGATATTGTTATTTAAACAAAAAATATTTTATCAAATATCAAGCAATGCGCGGAAAACATGCTTTTTTCCACGGACAAAAACGCCCCCCCTACATGGAGTGAGGGTTAATAATAAAACACTGCTTGTTGATGCTTCGTTGATAGTACAAATGACTTATTCAACTGAAAATTCGTTTCTGCGTCATTCATATATCACATTATTCCCATACCATAAAACGTAGCAGGTCTGACACGAAAAAAATGTCTGTTTATTAGATAATAATAAACATTATTAAATAATAAGAATAATACTATGAAACAAATAAATATATTATAAGTTAATAAAGGCTCTATTAGATGATGAAGCAAACAAATGTTTTTCTTCGTTCTTAATAAATTTTCTTTTATTGGAATAGATTTTTTTTAGGTGTATAATACTGCTCTGTCACATTCTCATCTATACCGCTTTTCTGTACGCGTCTTTCCCGAAATCGGGAACCCCTCGCGACACGTTATTCATTTGTGTTTTTTCATGATCACGCTAATTTCTTGTTTGCCGGGACGCGATCGTCATTATCTATGATCGCTATAAGATCAATTTATATTTTTTATATACAATTAGAGCTACACAATGAAAAGAAATAGTCAAAAACGTATGGACGATTACAGGTGTTATAAAAGTTATAAAATAAATGTAATGAAATTTAATCATTTTATGCCGGTGAGACGACGAAAGGATATATACGCGAAGATGACACTTTTATGACTCATTTGAAATTCAAAGGGATATAAAACAGAAAGGGTTCATAATTACGATGCAATTTCATCGACACCTTTATTATTACACAAAATCTATATAAAATCCGATTGATTAATTTTTTGCGAAAATTTTTACAACTTCACAGATTAGAATTTCCACGAATGATCCTTAGAACAAAAACCTGCATGTTAATGCGGATTCGTCAGTATCAATCATAAATAATGCTTCAAGTTTCACGTTTTGCCCATTGTTTGTAGGTATAACCGATACTACGTTGTCTTATGTGTATATTTTTTCGTTATTTTAAGAAACCTTTCCTCAGTCCTGTGTAGTGATGAATGAAGATATGGTCTCGATTACTAAGATAATGAATGATT
This sequence comes from Ichneumon xanthorius, assembly GCA_917499995.1. Lineage (NCBI taxonomy): Eukaryota > Metazoa > Arthropoda > Insecta > Hymenoptera > Ichneumonidae > Ichneumon > Ichneumon xanthorius. The sequence goes on from OU824201.1 coordinate 2,512,641, forward strand.
CTGCGGACGCTCCCTGGCTTGACAATAAAAATCGTATCCAACCAATAGAATAAATTCCCAATCATATTGTTCTATAGAAAAATGGATGTTAGTATACTAACTTCGATAAAATAACAATGATTATCTTACATTTTAATAAGTACGTAACAAATGATACGTATTTACAAATGTAATTGTGAATGTACTAGGTAAAGGGATCGATCGAAAAGTATAAATGATGCCAACTTGTATTCTCATAAACTACAAAGACGTTAAGCCCGGCCATTCACTCCAAATAAAACCAATATGATGCAAGAGGATCCTTTTGCAGCGAGTGGATTGTCATTTCCAGCAAGTAGAATCCCCTTGCATCAAATGGATTTTATTTTGTGGGTTGTACCCTACAGAGTTCTCGCAAAAGTCCGATACTTTCTGTTCATATTCCTTTCTCGTTTGGGACCTTTAATGAAGCATCCATGAAAGGTATTCACTAGCATGCCAAGTTTTTGTCAATAAATTTTTATCTGAAACATTTATTTATTTATATAAGTATAGCTTGTACGCCCTTATGGAATAAAGACATCGATATACTGAGCTACTGTATACGATTTTATTTTTAACTCCCGACTGCCCGCTAGGGCAAAAAGATGGGAGTTATGCGTTTCACGGCGATCGCGGGACTTTGCGCGTTTCCCTGGTATTCAGTGTTCTCCGAATCCACAAAAAATCTCTTGACAAAATTTGGCAAGTAGTTTCTTTGAATCGTGGCCTGTGTCTTTTTTCAGGTTTTGTTACGATGCGATGCGATTTCACAGAGATAAAGACTTTTCGGAAAAAATAGTGTTTGTCCATATCGAAATTTCAGCGAGATATGCCGCCATCTTTTGCCTTTTCACCGTGTATCGCAGCTAATTTCACAGTGGCTCAATGCACGATCTCCCGAACCTTATGCGTTTCGCTACGAATCAGCTGCGAACACTATATACATACTGTGATTTTTTTTCATTATTATTTTTTTTGTAAATATACCCTTACTATAGATGATTTCACATTTCCTAGAAAAGGTTTAATATTATCAGTAGAGCTCACATATCATATTTTCTACCTTCTATCTCATAACTGAGATACATATGTACCCCACGAGTTTCCTTTACATACAAGGGACTTATGAGCAGTAAATGGGTTTTGCCGCACATGAATCTCTTCGTTTATTTCATAAGGAAGTGAATGGTATGCGGCAAATTCGGTTTTATTACAATTTACGGGGTGAACATCAGCTTTAAAGCCCAAAACATCACGAAAATTGGCAAAAAAATTAAAATTTTCATATCGCTTCCTCATAAAAGTTGAAAATTGAAATTTTTATATCGCTTTCTCATAAAAGTTAGAAGTTGAAATTTTCATATCGCTTTGTCATAAGGTTCCTTTATTTGCGAAGCTTCTTCTATGAGGAAGCATTGTCTGTATTTTTGGCTTCCTCATGGAGGAAGCTACCATACGTGAATTCTAGGGTTATAATCAAGATTCATTTTCAATATTGATTGGCTCCGAATTATTAATCATTTAACAAATAATAATGCAAATACGCCTAGCGTGTGAAGAGTTCTCATGATGCGAGTAACACCGGATTAAATTTATTCCACTTGGACATCTAGGTACTGTCGATTCAACTGCATTTTACATGAAGAACAAGACGGCAGCGTACCTCCAGCTGAACAACGCATATAACATGTAATAATCGTTTGTTTCCTGCGGCGTCTGTGACCACGACCGGTTACACGTCGTTTCACGTGCAATCGGGTACATCGAATAAGATCGATTGTTTGGCTCGTCCGGGTGAGCTTGTGTGACGAGGGTGAATCGACTGGGCGACCGTCACGAGAATTACGTGCCCGCCAACGTGCACCAGCTTCTGATGCACGATATAGACATATCAATATAGTCAGCTATACACATCTACCGTCAAAGCCTAACGTGAAAGGGCACCTAGCCGTGATGCGCTACAGGAAAGCGATTCAGGCCGGGCTTCGAATTCGCCACGACCCGAGGATTAGAAACGCAGGCGTCTTACCGGAAGGACACGGTAGGCTGTTAGGACGAATTTCGATGAGAGACTCTGAGTTTCGAAAGCAAGGGACGAGCGACGGGTTTACTGCGTATACACTGTACACGATGAACCCCATGTACGCAGACCGAATATCTACGGGAGTATCCACGAAACGACCTGCACACACTGTTGTGGCTCAGAGTGGCCCCACTATGTGGGGTACGTGCGGTAGATGGTACAGGGCTATATGTAACGGCGAACTTCTCGTTAGATTTCACGGCCGGATATGCCGTACGTTCTCAGGAAGCGACGAGGGCTCTTGGAATTATTCATGAAGGATCCTAAACTAGATCCTCATCCTGCCTTCCCATTTTCTCTCTCTCCAGTCTACCCTCTAGGACGCGTTCTCTCCGATCCAAACGTCCGCTATAACACTTCGTTCTCATATTTCCACAAGCAAGCAACGATATGAGTTAGGAATCTTCCCTTGTGACATCTCAAGTTCGATCATTTCGAGTTGCCGCTTCGAATGTCCTGTCCGTTACGATGAAATCAATACAAACGATCGTTCGTTTCTTGTTAAGGAGGGTCTTCTGTTATCAAAAAATGGTGCCAACGTGTTGAAATTTTTACAGTGTATTCGTAAATATTTTCGAAACTTCTAAGCAAAGTTTGATGAAGGTCCTCTACGCCGTTGCTGAGAAAAAAATGCTTGAAAAAGTAAGTTTTTAACACGTGATCTTATGGCCGAGCACGCAAAATCGGTTTTTTTTAATCCAACGATTATAAAAAAAATAGTGTCAGCTTATTGTAAAAAATGGTGTAACTGATTTATACTATAAGTAATATACATGCAAAAGGCCACTGCAATCTGCTTCACCGTTTACGAGTAATTAAATAAAAAGTATTGAACGGTCCGAAAAAGGCCTCGACAGTATGCGTAAGAGAAAGATAGAGATACTCTCCGCGGCATCAGTGTCGGGGCCAGTCAGTTGCGCATGCGCAAATCATCAAAATTTCGACGATTTGGGGTTGGCTACACTGAGCCCGGCCTGTGTATAAGCCCAGGGACCCTCCCCGCACGTCGCGTCCCGCAATATAACAGAAGATCCTCCTTAATCTCAATTGTTGTTTCCCAAGAATATCCCCCACGGAGGTATAAAGCTAGATACTTTTCAGATATGGGAGAGTTGGTATATGTCTTAATATCTTACTTGTAATGTGGAGTTTCGATAAATAATCTCGAACAGATACAAATTGTAGAATGTCGACTTCTAAATACTAAAGTATCACGCTAGAAGATGATTGGCAACTATTATTAACAAATGAAAAAAAAGTTGATCTGGCCCGGATTACCCTTCGAACTGGAGTAAAACCAGTCTCGTAGTTTTTAAAAAATATTTACCAATAATAATTAATCGTCAACCCGACAAATCGGAAGAGTTCATCTAAAGTGTACTCTAGAAAATCAATAATTAATCACGGATAACTGTACAAAAATAGAAAAGTAGATGTTGCGTAATCGTAACTTCTATTCGTTAATGCCATTTTATTGCCCAGTAGTCTGCATTAGCCTTCGACGCCTGTTACTTTTGTGTCACCCATCAAAGTTATACTTATCGACATGTTGATTTCTACCAGGAGTCAAATTACTGTTAAAAGAGTAATAAAAGTGGGTATGGCTGTTACTTACTGCCAAGATACATTAACTATAAAAAAAAATGCACCACTCGAATGTGACTAGTCATATAAAAAAACAAATCAACACCACCAATTGCATTAAAAACGTATTTGAACCAACTATAACGATGGATTAGAGTGTATAATTGTGTATTGATGCACATAATATGATAAGTTATATATTTTTATAGGGACTCCGGGGAAAATGGCCATTTTTGAAAATCCGCCGCCGCGGGTTTACCCACCGGCCGATATTCGCACACTGTCTCCTGAAGGGAATGAAAGAAGAGGGATCATAATGAAACAGAAGGCAGACTCACCGCAATGCTGTACCTTGTTATTTTCTAATAACATCGAACGAACATGGGAATCAAAGATCTTGATGCGTTATCAAGCACTTGAGACTATGCAAAATATGGTCGAATTTTTGGTAACTTAGAAATTGGTGGTGACACAACAATGTTTAGGATACCAGTACGATCTTGTATCGTCGTGTCACAATGCATTCAGTTTTATTTCGAGTGTTACAACTTGTGTAGCACATATCTAGGGTAAAAGTGGTGAATATGGCCCACCTCGATTAACACATAATCAATTATATACGAACCGGGCCATATTCCCCACTTTTACCCTACATATCAATACGACACGTATATATCATACGCGTACGTACTAAATTGATACCAGAAATATACGTGGTGAAATAAAAACGGAAGATCCACCGTTGAACCTGAATAATCCGTATAAAGGTGGATATTAAACAAGTGCGAATGAGTTCTTTACGCCTGACCGTGCACGATTGTATTTCTGGACCGTACATAAAATACCCTACATCTGTAGGATTCTAGCAATGCCTTTCGCGATACCGGGCATTGTACTTGGGTGAGACGATTTCGCCGTTTTACAATGGAATCGATAGAATGTACAGAATTGCAAGACGACGGCGATGAAATCAAACTCCGGTACGCTTTCCCTTCTCTTTCTTCTTCATTGAGATGAATTCTGCAGACTACGACGAAATCGACTGCGGCGCCTGCACGCGATCAGAGAACTAAGTTGTGGAGCATCAATCAGAGAGCCGAAGGCGGAAGCAGGAGACGAAGAAAGTCAGAGTTTATTGAGAATCGGAGCGAGGAAGGTTGAAAAGGATAACCACGGAATCACGACATCTTCTGCCTTCCTCACCGAATGAGAAAATACTCGGTGGAGATGGCGGGATGAAAACGGAACAAAAAGAAAACCGGAAAGGGGCGCAGAACAGAGCCGAGAAAGAAGAAAGAGAACGGAAAGTGGGAACCTGAAAATAGGAACGTCCGGACTTTGTACTCCCGTCGAGGGATTTTAGAGTCCCGACAGCCGGGTACTGTGACCTGCTGCTGCTACTGTCGGTACGAAGATTCTCCAGTGCTGCGCATCGAGTTTCGGATGCCTCTTTGCCCCTGCCTTTTTTCCTCAATCGAATAGAGGAAAGTTGTTCGGCACACGAGGGAAAAGACGTCGAAGTGTAGTATGAGCAGCGGTGGCGGGTGTTAGCCTATTCAACTCCAGAGGGCTACGTAGACAAACGGGTAGTCTCGAGGGCTACGTGTATTGGTTCGGCAAAGACTCACAGTTGTTGGAGTCGCCTACTCTTCTTCCTCGAAGGGGTTTAACTCGCGACCAACAGTGTACGGAAGCAGCAGCCGCACTGGTCGCTCTCATTCGTGAGCATTAAATGGGAAAGGAAAGAAAGAAGCCACATTGGAAAAGAGTCGTGCGAAAGGTGAAAATTACGCACCTCAGCTCAACGTCCTTCGTAGGGATATATCCAAGGTGTCCAGATTAAGTTCGCACAGTACAGCTGTCCGACTCTCAACAGTTTCTCCCAAGGAGTTTCCATGAGCCACTGTACGAAATCGGCGAACTTAACCCCGCAAAACTGTGCTATTTACTTGCATCGTAATGTAGTTTTAAAGTCCCCACAAATGCCATCTTGCATTCCTTTCCTTTGTCTATCACTATAGTAGTGATGAATGTTTCTAAAAAATCGTAAATGGTTTTTTTGGTACAATTTCCATTTGTCTAGTTTGTTTCATCACTGTACACAAGTTAATAATCGTCGGAGGAATGTGCGAATATAGCTAATAAAATCCGTTCAGTGAAAGCACATTTACATCTCTACCACTCACAACTCTACCGGATAATGACTCTACCAGAATCAAAATAAAATTCTACCGGAATTGATATAAAACTCTACCGGAATTGAAATAAAACTCTACTGGAATGGAAATAAAAGTCTACCGGAATACAAAGCTAGACGGTAGCCTTGTATACCGGTAGAGTTTTATTTGGATTAACATTATTTGGATGGTAGAGTTTTTTTTTACTTTCTGGTAGAGATTTTGGTAGAATTCTAATACGGTAGAACTGTGAGTGGTAGAGATGCAAATGTGCCTTCAGTGGACAGTATCCAGCGTGAAGTACTCAATTATCCAGCAATTTTGGTGATTGCTTTCGGTTTCTTTGTAGCATCGGTGTTTCAATCCATCTTGCCCCAATACCGGACTCCAATAGTCTTTGAGATTGTTGCCTCTACTTGTTTCATCCTGTCCGCATCGTACGTTTGAGACGTAGAAAAAGGAAGCTCACCGAGGAAGGACGAAGAACTGTACTAATCTCAGGCATGCTAGAGAAAGAGGGATTCAAAAGTCCGCGGTTCCAGTATACGTCGCATATAACAGTATATATCTATAGGTGCTGAGGATGATCAAGTAACCGCGCGGTTACCCAAGAGATCCTTTGTATGAAACCCGTTGATCGGTCAGAATAGAAATCATGAGATTCCATTATCGTTTGTCAATGACGATCAAAGCTAAATTGAACACCGTTATTGTTATTGTGACATTGCACGACATCCTACTTGCACGTATCGCCCGAGTACAAAAATTCTTCGGCTGCCATTATGTTTCATCAGGGCAATATCACTGTTGAGTCAGGTGGCCTGATCAGGCTCGTCGGACCTGATTCAGATTCTAATAAGGCAGGCGACATCATATTTGATAGATTTTCATCGAAGCTGAGCCGTAAAGCACGCCGGATTCTACATCTGCTTTGCCGGAACGATAAAACTTGGAATATTTCAGTTCAGTTAGGCTGCCAGGTCAGACAAAATCACAAAAATCAAATAGGTCCTCACCCCTATATAATGCTTCCAATTTTACAAAACTCGATATATAATTGTTTACCAAGTACTTTCCAATGTGCAAAGCATAATAAGTGGTTTCGTATACGTTTATTATCTATAAAGAAATATAAGGAAAAATATTACGTGACTGGTGAAAATCTCGAAAAAAGTCCATTTTGACTCTAACTTTGTTTAAGATCATAGTACCTATTAGTCCAGCGACTAAGAAAAAGATACAAATTTTTAAAAAATGCTTCGCAAGTCATCGAAACGTAAATTGTCCCATTCTTTATCATTTAACATTGGCAAAGAAGAATTATAACATCAAAAGATCGTTAACATAAAAATGCCGTTGGCAGGAAAGGAAAAAGGGTTATTCATTGGTAACTTTTTAACATATTTCAATTCATATTTTCTAACTAAATAGTTGGCGCTTAGATATAATCAACTAATTAATTCAAATAAGGACAAAATATTTTACAAACAAGAAAACGGCGAAATGTTAATTAAATTTTTCGTATAATACGTCACGAATTAAGTCATTCAAGCACGATCCGTAACTACTTCTCTGCACCCAGACAGCACATTTATTTGACGGCTACCGTTTATTGTACTCAAACCAAATAAACGGTGGCCGTCACATAAATTATTTTTTGGGTGTGATACGTTATGTACAAGGTTCAACATTTTATTCGTATTCATGAATAGCCGAGTGGGTGACTACAAACCTAACCGGACCGGGGTTTGAGCGCTAAACTTGACAGTAAATTACTATCGCCTTTCCGAGATGCAAGTGTAATATATATATTTTTTTCGTTGCGGGAACGGTGCGTGATCAGAGCCACGTTAGGGCGATGTCGGGGCCTGAACTTGGACCGATGCCGGATCATGACCGGATTGGCGAGAGCGTTACACCCTTGATTGGGGTCATATTGATCCGCCATATCCGGGCCGGAGGTCACTTTTCGTTGGTCCTAGTTTAGTCCGGCTCCCAGCCTGATATAATTTTCCACTCGCGTGGCCATCGTTAGTCTGATGTACAGAGTAAGGCTTTACCATTTTTTTGTAAACAGAATATTGGCGCGACGTATTTATCGGCGATAGACATCACAGCTGCTCATGCGAAGACGTTGCCTAAATACTTTAACATTCTACTTTCTAAACTAATACTGTGTGTGGTGTGAAAGAAACTGCATACAGGATAAAATGAATGCCTGTAGTGAAACCCCATCCAGAGATCTGCAAGAGGTCGCCATGCTACGGTGAATGGGATTGAGACATTGAATGAAAAGAAGGGGCGATACAGTAAGAAGAAGAAAGTATTAGATATCCGGTAGTATTACAGAGAGGAAAAGGCTGAGCATCAAGTACCGATGGGATGCACCAATAGCAAGTAGGTGAAGGGTTTTAGGTATAAAAGGATGAACGAATAAGGGTGGAAGTCATTCAGGATTGAATGGGAGCCATCGGTAGGTAGTAAAATAGAGCTGCTGAATGATCGGGGCTTCTCTCTGACACGTACATGTAAGGTTGCACAGGCTCGCGCTGTAAGGGATCATATATCCTTATATGGCGCTCGGCGAATTATATGTGCAAACGTTTCTTTTTTTAAATCTGATCTGGTGGCGCACGAATCTCGGAAAAAATACCTCCGAAAAAAAAACCCCCGAAAAAACATCCCCCGGAAAAAATACCCCCGGAAAAAATACCCCCGGAAAAAATACCCCCGGAAAAAATACCCCCGGAAAAAATACCCCCGGAAAAAATACCCCCGGAAAAAATACCCCCGGAAAAAATACCCCCGGAAAAAATACCCCCGGAAAAAATACCCCCGGAAAAAATACCCCCGGAAAAAATACCCCCGGAAAAAATACCCCCGGAAAAAATACCCCCGGAAAAAATACCCCCGGAAAAAATACCCCCGGGAAAAATACCCCCGGAAGAAATAACCCCGGAAAATATACCCATTTAACCTTAATAATTCTGTTATGTAGTACACACGCACACACGCACACACGCACACACGCACACACGCACACGCGCACACGCGCACACGCGCCCACGCGCCCACGCGCACACGCGCCCACGCGCCCACGCGCCCACGCGCCCACGCGCCCACGCGCACACGCGCCCACGCGCACACGCGCACACGCGCACACGCGCACACGCGCACACGCGCACACGCGCACACGCGCACACGCGCACACGCGCACACGCGCACACGCGCACACGCGCACACGCGCACACGCGCACACGCACACACGCACACACGCACACACGCACACACGCAAAGATATTATCAAGTATAAAAATTTGCGAAATTTGTATCAATGCGAAAAATCCCCTCTTAAAAAAGACATGACCTCGAATGATCGAGATAAATATATCGAAATAATCGAAAACGTGAAGCCAGTTTTCGTAGCCAATCGGGATCGTCCGTTTCGTTAGTAAGATCGGCACACCTAACCTAAAAGCAATGAAATAAGCGCGAGCGAAGCGAGCGCGTCGTTGCTAGTGTAATAAAAAATCACAGCAATTGAGATTGTCACATTGCTTCTTCATGAGGATCGCTTTTCGTGTATTGGATAATTTTTTACTTCCTCTTAAAAAGAAAGCAAAATTCTTGTGCGATTAATGACATTGATTATTGATTTATTAAGGATATCCAGCCCTTTGATTTTGCATAATAATAATGTTAAAAGTTATTAACAAATGATTAAAAAATTAATTGATAAAATAAAAAAGCAGACAACCTTACATTTTCTCATTTGGAATTAAAAATTTTTTTCTTTGAAAATCCGTAAAGGCACGAATTCGTCTGTTTCCGGGGGTATTTTTTCCGGGGGTATTTTTTCCTGGGGGTATTTTTTCCGGGGGTATTATTTCCGGAGGTATTTTTTCCGCCTACCCTGGCGCACTCGTCGAAAACTCAGTGGAGCTGGTCGTTCTTTAAGGTCCTACGTCTTCATTCTCCGATGATCCGATCTTATATAGATATCACGTACTTTATCAACATTTTACTTTCGAACGACCCCACATTTTTCTCGCATTTGTTTCTACTATACTTTACGTATCAAACGCATTGAAGCGAATATGGGGAGTATAGCGCATAAGAATGGCCGATACTGTTCGCGAATTGACGGTGTACAAACGACGTGATGACCCGGTCGCGAGGGCAACGGGGATTTATTAGAAGGCTGTGTAATAATAGTCGCCCAACACCGTGTAAGATGGGGAAGGATGATAAGTTGAAATTTCGCACTATACGAGAAGGAGCGACACCTCCGCGCGGATCGATCGGCCATCAATACTTCCCGAAAATTGTGAACGGGTAATACAAGCGCTAGTGACGTAACGAGGCGGACCACCTCCTCGGTAACTCCAAAATCTCGCTCTCTTTCGCTCGGGGGATGTCGTGTTGAACGGATGATTTGGGAGTGGAATTATTATCAACGAGGAATAGCGAGGAATCTCTCGTGTTTGACGCCTTCGTACCGTGTGTGGCCAACCGGTAAATCTCCTATCATCATCTTGGGACGCTGAAAACCTGATCTTGTCTGCGAGCCCCCGAGGAAACGAAAGAGCCACCGAGGGAGCTCATTTCCGCTTAAAACAAAAGTTGAGTAGACACAAACGAAAAGAGATAAAAATTGAGAGACATTATAATTATCGGAGGTTCGGAAATTTCCATGTATGTGAAGTATGCCGGTGTGAAGTATGCATGTGTGGAAATGAAAAAATATTGAGAACAAAATATTATATGGACTAAACGAAAAGATAGCTAAGCGTTAATTGAGTGAAACTGATATCAAGAGACGCGGTAGTGTCTCGACGCCAAGTACTTAAAAAGAAGTTTTTAAGCGAGTTGAGCGAGACGCTACCAAATATAGATACTTCAAAATGCCGGAAGTGGATTCTTGCTTCTCGATTTTCTCGAAAACGAAGCATCGGATCGGAATTCCGACGACACTTTTATGATATATATAGGACACGAGCTTTCCAACGCGCCTAATTACGATCATAACTGTTAGGTAGATGCTGAGATACGATAATCGTACCCCTCACGAGGTCCGAAAATATTATAAAAGTGTCCTGTGATGTGAGTCCTCGCGTCTACTGCGTATGCGTCCGCCAGCTAACTCATCCTCCATCTCTCTCGGATTCGCATCAGCGTAGCACTTTCTCTCTACCCATCTCTCGTGTTTCGTATATATCAGCGCTGCACTTTTCGCGCTTCGGTTAATCGCTCGGCAAAAAAAATTTATTTTTATTAATTGAAGAAACCGAAAAAAAAAGTGAAAGTGTCCACCCCTATAATGAACCTATAGTGAATGAAAAATGAAAAATTGTGCGTTATGACGAAGTTTCGCGACCGGGGCTTGCCTGCTTCAACAACATGTATACATATACGTACAGTACACAGTGACGGAATCCACAAACAAAAATAACAAAAATAAAAATGAAGCTGCTGTAAATAGTTCGTACTTTCCAAATACGATACAAAACTTATGTTTCAATTGTAAACCATATACAAAAGCTGTATCAGATACATACATAATTGCGAGTAAAAGTTTTGTATATTTGAAAAAATTAGCATAAAAGAGAAGTTTGCGTTTTAAGGTGATGTGGAACACCTTCCCACGCACTTACCGCGTGCTCAGCTGGTAACAAAACTGTAATAAATGCCGTTTTGAGACCGCAGACCCCGAGCAAAATAAAATTCTTTCCCTGCATCTGCCGATTCTCCAACGAAAGACAATTTTCTTTTTCTTCGGCGGACTGGGGTCTCAAAACGGGATTCAGTATAATTTTTATTACCAAATGGGCATGGGGTGGGCGGGAGGTTATACCACACCATCTTAAGAGCAGGTGAAACACCACGGTCGGTAATAAAAATTGTAATAAACTTTTTCACGAACGGTGATATCTAAGGTCAGAAGAAAAGTGTCATCGAAGACAAATTTCATTACAGCTTTCGATGACACTATTCTGTTGATCGCAGATGCTAGCATACGTGAAAAAAGTTTCACATGCCTTAAGGAACAGCGATGGATAACAGGTTAAAAAAATACTTCGTAATTTAGAATTATATTTTTAAAAATTATTATTATTATTGTAATATATAATTTTTAGTGAATCGTTTAGTTTTCAAGATCTTTTATTTATATATATGATGGTATTATCTACTATAAACAATGTTTTCGTTCTGTATTTTGCCTGCATGTTGGCAATAATCTGTGAAACTACATGCCTGGATGTCAAAAATAGCTGAAACCAAAGCAAAAAATACTTTTTTCAAAAAAGTAAAAAGGTACGCCAGGTACTTAAAATTTGTATTCTCGTTTAGAAAATATGTTTATCAAAAGAACGCCTTGAAAATTAAAAAAATCTGCCGAAACAGATGTTATCAAAACAGTCTCTGATCAAAAAATTCTTCCAAAAAGACGTTTTTCAAAACAATAAAAAAATAAAAATATGTGTATTACAATAATAAAAAATCGAAAACAGTCAAATCAAACCAGCCAAGTAGTACATACACGAAAATACTTCAAAAAAGATGTTTATCAAAACAATCTTAAAAAAAATACAACATGCAAACAATCTTGACAAAAAAAAACTTGGCGTGCCAGTTTTTTTTTACAATTACAGTTACTGCAGTTATTACAGTTACTTTCCCTCTCCCTCGATTATTTGAATGAACCATGTACGACAGCTATTGGAAAAAAACTGGCACGCCAAGGTTCTTTTTGTCAAGATTGTTTGCATGTTGTATTTTTTTTAAAGATTGTTTTGATAAACATCTTTTTTTAAGTATTTTCGTGTATGTACTACTTAGCTGGTTTGATTTGACTGTTTTCGATTTTTTATTATTTTAATACACATATTTTTCTTTTTGTGACATAGAGAAAATATTGATGAATTTTTTATTCACCTAAAATTGATTTATTTTTTATTCCTTTGTGGCATCGGTTCAAGTTTTACGTGGGAAAGTCTTTCAAATTATAATAAATTCAGTGAGAGCCGAAACTTTGTTTTTAAGTGTTTATTTAATGATCGTTTGGATAATTGAAATTGTTTATTATTCGCAGGGAATTTCTATTTATTTTATTGAGAGTTTACGGAGTGTGTTCAATTTTAATTTAATATCTCACAACCAACGACACGGGTCTCATTCGTTTCGCTTGATTGCAACGGTATATCTAATATATATTTTGGAAAACTGTGGATTTGTTTGTTTGTCTGTCCCGCCCCATGACCCAATTATTGCCCACCCCCCATTGACCCAATTATTGACCGCCCCCATTAACCCAATTATTGACCACCCCATTGACCCAATTATTGACCACCCAATGACCCAATTATTGACCGCCCCATTGACCCAATTATTGACCACCCCATTGACCCAGTTATTGACCGCCCCCATTGACCGCCGTTGACCCAGTGTATTATTATTATTATTATTATTATTATTATTATTATTACTAGCGATCGGGCGCTTCGCGCCCGGACGCTAGGTTGCTTTAGTTTAATTTAATTTAATTATTGGTTCCATCTAAATCCTCCATACTGAGGAAACAAATGGAGACGTTTATATCTCCATCGGAATGTCCTCCATCTCCTACATATGTCCACTCGGAACATTTATTATGTTACTTCTTTTATTGATTCGACAAAATATTTATATTAACTATCCTCGGATGTAACTGCCCATGGTACATCGAAGTATTAATCACGACCTAACTACACTATCCTGGTATTTTTTACATGCATGTTCGCCGAATGTATATCCACCGGAAAAGAAATTATTTTCACGCAACAGCACATGCCCTACTTCCGAGATAAGATGATGTACGAGATATTGAAAGCAAAGCTTATTGAAAAATAAGTTTTGCTTCGCAAAAGAGAGAAGAGAATCAAAAACACGGAAAGATCTGCAGAATAAACGAATAAGAGCTGGTTAAGGATGCTTTACACGTACATTTTCAGCCAAAAGTGAGATTCAATGAACATTTGATCACTTCCTAATGGTATAAAATTCTAAAAAAAAATCAACTGTATTAATAGTGCCAACAACATTAATTATTTTGCATAATAATAATGTCAAAAAGTTATTAACAAATGGCTAAAAAAATCATTCAAAAAATAATCAGTAAACCTTTTTTTCGCTTTTCTAATGAATGCATTAATTTTCTAGAAACTACGTGAATTTTTTTTTATTTCTAACATTTTGAATTTTTAGTTTTTGAAATTTTTTTAAGGCCATAACTACGGAATGGTTGGCGCAATGGCCTTGAAACTTTTTGTGTGTACTGTATAATCGAGATACGGAAACATAATATCCGAAATTCGCGACTCTACATCGATTTGTCAAAAATAAAGAATAAAAAAACAAAAATTTGAATGTTAGAAAATTCTGAAAACATTCATATAAATTCTAAAAAATCAAGGAATTCATTTAAAATGAAAAAATCGAAAGTTGTCAAATTTTTTTAAAACAATTTATTTTTCTAATCATTTGTTAACAACTTTTGGCATTATTATTATTATTATGCCAAATCAAAAGTCTTGACATAGTATGGCCGACTTTTTTTTTCAGATTTTTGGCATGTCGGCAAGTACTAAAATTTTGATCGAATTAAACTTTTGATTGGGAATGTATGTGTGATGCATCCTTAAACGATGAATATACTACTCCGCGTGAATTTGAAACGGTTCGAAGTATTGTCCTCGAGATATACATTATATCTATTGTTTTTCGATTACAACTTGTAATGCGGTTGCCGAGTGTCAACATCACATCAAATTAATTGTTGAATCAATTTTTTTTTTATTGGACGTTATTAAAAAATTATTTTTTTAAAGTGGAAGTTCAAAATTTCCCATTGCTTCCTCTTTTTATCTCGAAAACACGCTTTGACATAAATACAAACCTTGCTTTATGAGCGAACAAACAACGAAATTGCCTTTATTTTTGTAAATAAAATAAATCGAATAAACACATTAATTTGTCGATAAATTTCGGCTCCCGCTTTAAAAAAAGAGGGGAAAACAAGGTGAAATTAATTTTTAAAAATATATATTTATACCTGGACTAAAAATTTATTATAACGTGGCAATCATCAACAATCCTGGGGAAGTGGGGTGTGCCAAAATCTCGTACAGATGGGACACAAAAAAAAATACAAAATTTAAAAATACACATAAAAACCGTAATTATTCAATTTTCGATGCATATTAAGGTAAAAAAATACATCCAATAGGTTGCTCGTGTATAGTCGCATATACACGGGTGAACACATGGACATATTTCACGCGTAATTCGCCTTGAGACGCCAAAAAGTAAAATGTCGCCGGACATTTTTTCAGATTCGAGAGCGAATATTTTCGAATTAAAACATTCGGCATCGCTTCAGAGCCCATATTCGTCGTTCCCTTCGCGGACGCAATTCGAGAGTGCAAAAAATTGCCTGATTTGACCCGTATTTCGCTCGGAATCACGAAAAACAGGGTTTCGCCGAAGTTGGAAAAAACACATAATTAACGTAAAAAAATGTTTTTGCAGCATACGAGATAAAAAAATACATCCAATAAGGTGTTCATGTGTAGTCGCACAGACACGCATGAAAACGCGGACATATTTCACGCGTAATTCGCTTTGAGACGCCAAAAAGTAAAATGTCACCGGAAATTTTTTCAGCTTCGAGAGCGAATATTTTTGAATTAAAACATTCGGCATCGCTTCAGAGCCCATATTCGTCATTCCCTTCGCGGACGCAACTCGAGAGTGCAAAAAATTGCCAGATTTGACCCGTATTTCGCTCGGGATCACGAAATACAGGGTTTCGCCGAAGTTGGAAAAAACACATAATTAATGTAAAAAAATGTTTACAGCATATGAGGTAAAAAAATACATGCAATAGGGTCCTCGTGTGTAGTCGCATAGACACGCGTGAAAACGCGGACATATTTCACGCGTAATTCGCCTTGAGACGCCAAAAAGTAAAATGTCACCGGAAATTTTTTCAGCTTCGAGAGCGAATATTTTTGAATTAAAACATTCGGCATCGCTTCAGAGCCCATATTCGTCATTCCCTTCGCGGACGCAACTCGAGAGTGCAAAAAATTGCCAGATCTGACCCGTATTTCGCTCGGGATCACGAAATACAGGGTTTCGCCGAAGTTGGAATAAACACATAATTAACGTAAAAAAATGTTTACAGCATATGAGATAAAAAAATACATCCAATAGGTTGCACGTGTGTAGATGCATACACACGCGTGAACACATGGACATATTTCGCGAGTAATTCGCCCTGGCACGCCAAAAAGTAAAATGTCGCCGGACATTTTTTCAGCTTCGAGAGCGAATATTTTCGAATTAAGTCATTCGGCAGCGGTTCAGCGCTCATATTCGTCGTTCTTCAGCCGGACGCAACTCGAGAGTGCAAAAAATTGCCAGATTTGACCCGTATTTCGCTCGGAATCACGAAATACAGCGTGTCGCCGAAGTTGAAAAAAACACATAAATGGCGAAAAAACAAAATTTTGGAGCACATGCGGGAAAAAATGCATCCAATAGTGTGCTCGCGTCTACTCGCACACACACGAGTGCCAAAATTGACATATATCGCGAGCAATTTGTCTGGAGAGGCGAAAAACCAATTTTTTTTTCCAACTTTGAGGGCAAATATTTTCGGATTGGTACATTTGGCAACGGTCTGGCACTCATATTCGTTGTTCCCCAGTCGGACGGTACACGAAAATGCAAAAAAATATAGGGGTCACGAAAACTTATTAACTTTATTATATATTATAATAATAATTATTATTATTATTGAAATAAAGTCCCGGAGTGGTTAAAATGTTCATGTCCTCAACCCCTGGTTGAGTTTTTTTAAGCCACTCCGAGACTTTACCAACGTAAAGTTGGCAGCTGTTAGTAGGGATGTTGGCTATTAATGGGGGCGTGAAGTTGACTGCTAATGGGGGGGGGGGGCGTGAAGTTGGCTGCTAATAGGGGGAGTGAAGTTGACTGCTAATGGGGGCGTGAAGTTGGCTGATGATAGGGGCGTGAGGTTGGCTGATAATAGGGACGTGCGGTTGGCTGCTAATAGGGACGTGCGGTTGGCTGCTAATAGGGACGTGCAGTTGGCTGCTAATAGGGGCGTAGAGTTGGCTGCTAATAGGGGCGTGAAGTTGGCTGATAATAGGGGCGTGAAGTTGGCTGCTAATAAGGGCGTGAAGTTGGCTGCTAATAGGGGGTGGGACAAACAAACAAACAAACAAATCCACAGTTTGTTGTTTGACTGGTAGATGTAAAAATAATCATCAGTGTATCAATAATCAACAACGTGTGTTTTGATTATAGCATCCGGATCCATGACAAAAAATTGATATTTGATACATAGTGACGGATTGTTGATTGGCGATCGATGGTTGAGATTTTAATTGTTGGTGGGAGGAAGTGGGATCTTTACTTTGTTTGTTTTATTAAACAGACATCGTAACGATCTTATGAGTCCTCTTGTAGCGACCTCCACGTAGTGGGACTTAATGTTGTTAGTGGGAAATTAATGTTGTTTTATGATGTACCGTAAAATATTTAGCAACATCATTAACTAACATTATCATCAGTATTACTAATTTGCAAACTATTGCAATTCTTCAATAAAAAAAATTATGAAATATAAAATTTTACGCACTTTAACTGCGAGCGCGCGAAGCGCGCGAGCTACAACAACCCGCTAGTTAAAGCATATTCCTAAGATTCACAACGTTCGTATGTTTTTTTGAAGATGATACGAGTGCATTATGAAATTGATAAATGTACGTCTATCGGAGCAGCTTGTGAACTATGTGGGATTACCTAGAACGTTTATACGGTGCCCAGCAGAAAGTGGATCGACCGAAGCTTCTACCATGGAGAGTTGAAATACCCTGAAGATTTTGTTCTCTTGTCGAGGCTAAATCGGAGGAATAACGGAACTCGATGTTTGTCCGTCCACGTTTCTGCTTCAACAACTCTTTAATCCTCTTACCGGTTCTGCAGGAGTCTTGTTACTCGACAAGGAATCCTTGGGGCTTCTTTCATAAAATTTGCTTGTAATATCGCGTTGGTGGACGAAATGAAATCGAGAATATTGCGCGCAATATTCGGTTATGCATTGACTACAAAGCATTATTGTTCTAACGAGACTGAAAACAGACAGACGATTTTTTTGCAATTATAGCAGGTACAAGAAGTTAGCCCCCCCACTTTTAGAAATTCCAGATTGTAAAGGTTGTTCTGAGTTGTTCTACAATGTTCCAAAAGGATAAGTTTCTAAAATAAAATCCGGAGCGGTAAGGCGAAAAAAACACTTTTTAACGATAGTCCCCCACTTTTGACGAAAAAAATTCTGGCTGATGTTATAGGTTGTTCTAGTTGTTCCAAACATTGTTCTAAATTCTGAATGTCGCCAAACCAAAAATACGCGAACGGGAGCAAAAAAACATTTTTTCGACGATATAAACGTTTTTTGAAACAATCCGAAACCTGTTTTTCGACTGTTGACTAATGTACGAATAAGCAATCATTATACCGATCTGAAACGATCATCGATAGACTGAGAACATAATTTTATATCTATATTTATATATATATAAAATATATGAGGTATTCCATACGGTTTCGAACGGTCAAAAACCCGACCCTCTCCAAAAAAAGTTGTAATTTCACCACAATTCATGATTATTTACAAGGGGTTTTTGTAATTTTTTTCTGAATTTTTGGATCGTATTTTTTTGAGATATCGAAAAATTGAACTTTTTTTAAAAACTCCTATATCTCAAAAACTATTAGCCGTACAAAAAAAACGCTTAAAACATAAAAGTTGCAGTTATAAGTGAACTTTTGAAAACAAAATTTTGTAGATTTTTTTGAATGCAATAAACGTCCATTTCTATGAAAAATAGACTAAAATATTTTTTTCAGCTAATATGTCATGTTTGATTTTTCTTAAAAAATTCCAGATATACTCTCAAGTGTGTAGAGTGATCTCATATTTTTGTTTGAATGGGCGAGACGCCCGTTTGATAGCTATGCTCTGTTTAAGATCGATTTTTCATAAAAAAGAGAGACATTTATTACTATCCATTGGATTTTATGAAAATGATGACACTATCCACAATAATGGAAGTTAAAAAATCAAATAAAAAAGGGAATGGGAATTTTTCATTAAAAAAGGGATTTTTAAAATAAAAAAATCGATCTTAAACGGAGCATAGCTATCAAACGGGCGTCTCGCCCATCCAAACAAAAATATGAGATCACTCTACACACTTGAGAGTATATTCTGAAATTTTTTAAGAACAATCAAACATGACATATTGGCTGAAAAAATATTTTAGTCTATTTTTCATAGAAATGGACGTTTATTGCATTCAAAAAAATCTACAAAATGTTGTTTTCAAAAATTCACTTAAAACTGCAA
The DNA here is from genome assembly GCA_917499995.1 of Ichneumon xanthorius. NCBI lineage: Eukaryota > Metazoa > Arthropoda > Insecta > Hymenoptera > Ichneumonidae > Ichneumon > Ichneumon xanthorius. Next base: position 2,531,983 of record OU824201.1, read on the forward strand.
CTTTTATGTCTTAAGCGTTTTTTTGTACGGCTAATAGTTTTTAAGATATAGGGGTTTTTAAAAAAAGTTCAATTTTTCGATATCTCAAAAAAATACGATCCGAAAATTCAGAAAAAAAATTACAAAAACCCCTAGTAAATAATCATGAATTGTGGTGAAATTACACATTTTTTGGAGAGGATCAGGTTTTTGACCGTTCGAAACCGTATGGAATACCTCATATATATATTATATTTAAATATTGGAGGTATTTTTGCGGAACGTGTCATATCGGTACGGCGACTGTGGATCTATTTCGAGCGACGAACATACTGAACTGTGACTTTGTTTCTTATGCAACTTACTGTTCGAAATAACTTTCGAAAAATAATAAATACGAGATCGTATAGTAGTTTATATATTGTATAATTTAATTGAGAAATATAGTGTAGTAATTGGGCCGATTGTGTGATTGAAGTTAGAGTATGAATTCGCGGCTGTGTATCGAGAGGCTTGCGGTAGGACATATTTTCTATTATTCAAGACTCGTTCCGAGTTCATATATTGTGTATATCTATATAGTAATACGTGGTGCGATGGTTCCAGCATCGGTGGGCAGATATACGCAGAGAAAGTACGAACCGTGCTGGTGGAGTACATAACGTGGGACGGTAGGGAAAGCCTGGCGAAACCACGCGATTGCCCACCTGAGGCTCGAATACTATATTTCCCGAGTGGCCGGGCCAACTATTTCATTTTTCCTCGCGGTAGCGACATACCGTTCTCTCTGTATTTGTGCTTTTTTTTTACTCCCTCTTTTTTGCATTCTTCGATCCGCACCGACCACACAGAGGAGATTGTTAAAATCCCGAACTTTCCTACGAGCGTATAGTACTGTACAAATGTACCGCATCGACAGTGCTGCATGACTATTACTTGGATATAAAATCCCGGAATTCTGTGAATTTCGTTGGTGCAACGGCATGTTCTCATTCTCTTACGGAACAAGCGCGTTATAGCAAGTTAACGCATGATCACACCATCCGGTTCAATATTCTGCGAAATAAATACTTCACAAAAATCATACAAGTTATGTATCTTCCCAGCAGATTTTTATCACCCACTGTTTTCCAAAACTGTGCGAGGATATGTTGTAAAGAGAATAAGATCTGTCGAGTCAATTATCGTAACTATCTATCTAAAATGTTGTGTTATATATTAAACGACAGAATTATGATGAGCTATCCGGCGCATCACGCAGTGGTTTAAAATACCCGCTGTGTAGATGCCGTGTGTCAGCTTGCAATCGGTCCACACCGGATAGACTCATATCATATGTGGGTGCCATATAAGTATTGACAAACAGTGATATTATGAATACTGTTGTGCACGGGTCAAGCATTAATAGCGGTTATTTAAAACAAATTTTGTATATATCCGATAAATTAACTGACGGTTGTGTATAATTGAAAAACGCTTCAATCAATTGAGCTTTAATTGATTCAAGGAAACAGCCCGAAAATGAAATGCAATTTTTATTTTTTCATTTTCTCATTTACATACATCGTTAAATCAGAAAAAATATAATAATGTGAATAACATTCATAATACCAATTATATACCAATGAAAAAATCATAATATTATTATATGATAAACATATAATATTTAATGGAGAAAATAAATTCTTGATCCGATGAAAGAAAACAATATCGGTGTTTTATCAGAAGTTATAAATGTTTCACTCAAATTTATCCGGTGTCGCGTTTCGGCACTGTCGCTTAATACTGTATAATATTAATAAGTAACAAATACCATTTGTTACTTACTAATATTATACAATGTTATATTGCCTTTTTTATTATTTATTATTTTCATTGTTATTACGACTTCTCATTATGACAGAATTTTACAACTTAAAATTCTAAAAATCCTAGCGAATGACAATTGAAATTTACATATCGTTTCCACATTATTTTTATTTATTCATTTGTTTTCTTTTGTTTTGTCTTTCGCACAAAGGAAGTTTTATGAATACAGAAAAAATACTGAGGGTCTGATATGAACATTTCAATTTTCAGCTTGTTTGATATGCATACAATTTCACCGCGTTATATTAAGCAATATTCCGCAAGCCTCATATTGCTTATTGTTGAATGTTTCAAAAAACATTTTAAAGCCGTGACAGGGTTATGGAAAACGTAAAAAAACATTTTTTCAATAATTACCAACGTAGCGTTTGACTGTAACCCAAAACTTTTACCCGATGCATTTTTCGCGCGACAATTTACATGAAAATATGTGGTCCGAAACATTTTTTGAATTTGATTTTCGATGCACAAAAAGTCCTCTTTTTCGTGACTGGAATGCGTGGCGAAAGTCGTGCGTTTTAATAAGGGTGTCTGAAAAACAATGCGCGTGTTCAATTCACACTAGTTACTTTTCGCACGCTTTCGCCATGCAACATACATAAAGGGGGAGTTTTTGTGCATTAGTTACAAAATAGTACTATGCGATATTGGTGGGAAAAGCGGACTTGCGACGAAGGTTGTGAAGTTCGCCGTACGAGCCAGAAGCAAGTACCACAGTAGTACGAGCAGAAGGCAAGTGCTGTTTGTGATTCGAACTGAAACGAGTGTTGCCTAAAAAGCGGAACACTGTCGGGGGTTCGCTTTTTCGTACAAGTAACCCACACTTCTTTTTTAAACTAATGCATAAAAAATGCCACTTTTTATGCCTGTAGCGTGGCGAAAGCGTGCGAAGAAGTAATTATAATGGTAAATAAGCGTGTTAAAAAGTAACTATAGTATTAAAAAGTGAGCAAAAAGCAACTAGTGTGTATTTGCACATGCGCGGTATTTTTCTTGCACGCCTTACTAAACAGGGTCATTTTTGCCACGTCTTACAGGCACGAAATAAAGGATTTTATGTCACTCGGTGGGAAAATGGCGGTTTTTTCGAAGGTTCGAAAACCCCCATTTTCACACCTTGTGAAGTAAAATGTTGTTCGATACTCGTGCGAAAAACGTTTTCTGAACTCGTGTGATTGCAACACTCGCCTTCGGCTCGTGCTGCAAACTCACACTCGTCAGAAAAAGTTTTTTCGCACTCGTATCGAAATGTACTATTATGGGCATGTGTTAGAAAAAGTAGTATGCGATACTTGTATGAAAAAGCCCCCAATGGCGGTTGGGAAGTAGGCAGCACTCTCCTTCAACTCATACAACAGACAGTGGTACTACCTTCTGGCCGGTGCGACCAATTTCACAACCTTCGTTGAAAGGCCGATTTTTCGTAATAGTAGCGAAAAGTGCTATTCCATGCACATACACATACATTCGGACATTTATTTTTTGAAATATAATTTTTCGACGTTTTGGAATATTTTGAACATACTGTCACAAAAATCTCTTTTTTTTCGAAAACGACCCGAGCAGAAATTGGGATCAGGCTGCCTGATACCCTATCAGGCTCTGTTAAGGTATAGCCAGGGCGTGCCTGATCAGGCGAGCCTGATGAGGGCCTGACAAGGTGCAGATCGTGAAGCATGACTAAATAATCCTCACTTCAGATGAGACGAGCCTGATGCCAGCCTGATCAGGGCCCGATAACGTACAGGAACACCTGACTGGATATCCTTGGCTTTTGACGATGCTAGCCTGATAGTACCCCGATCAGGGTCTTAGCAGGTGAATCAGGCAAGCCTTCATATTGCATGCCTGGACAACATTGATTTGGCTTATTGAAAATTTCAAAAAATGATTCTAAGGTATTCGAAAAATAAACTTTTAGAAACGAATTAGTGAACCTTTTTTTCTAATTTCAAATAAATTCGTACATTTTTTACAGTTGATGTCAATTCTGAATAGAATTGTCTTACGTTGGAAAATTTTTATTACAAAATCTTGCAACGAATTTTGGAAGTTTTAATAAGTTAATAAGTAAATAAATAATTTTAATAATTCCAACGATTTAATAAAAAAGATTCCTTGGTTATTTGCTGAACATTTATTTTTTATTTATTGAAATTTTTTTACATTACTATTATACAAAATCAATGTTTCTAGCATCTTACATATGATTGATTTTTCCGATTTTTATCTCATTAGAAAGTGTTCAAAATTCTCACTGAATTTCATTTTTCGCCGGCTATGCACGTGTGAGGCACTTTGTAAAAGTAGATTGAGTCGTGTATATCCTTCTACCGGAGCCTAAAAGCAAATTTGACATTATGTTTCTCAAGTTGAGGATAGCCGAGTTGGTTAAGGCGCCACCAAAACAGTTCCCATTGGCAAGGTCGCTGGTTCGAGTCCGACCATCAGTTAAATAAAAATTAATTTTTCCGCGATTTACATTGTAGTAATTAGTTAATTGAATCCGAAGAACAAATATAAAAGGTTCTCAAGTCCGATAAACTAACGCTAATAAATAAAAAGTATTTATTATATTTTTCTCAGGTGGCAATCAGGCACCTTGATTAGGCCGTGATCAGGCTGCCTGATCAGGACCTTATAGAGCAACTGCGTTACATTCCTGATCAGGGCCTGGTAAGGTGCCTAAACAGGACCTGATGAAGCGTTACGCAGTGCCTGATAGGGACCTGACATCAGCACGACGGCAATTTTTGCTCGGGGAAGTTTCCTCATGAGTAAGCGAAAAAGTCTTGATTCAACTGTATGAGCGCAATTGGTTCAAGCGATTTTTTTTTTTTTTTTGATTTCTAGACAAAGACTAAAACAACCGAAACCACCGAAATAAAAAATAAAAAATTTACTGCTGTACACTACTTTAAACCGAACGTAAACAAACATGGTTTCTATTGAAACATACTATATGTTATCTCATATATATAAGCTGACGGAGACAGGATGAAGCGGCTCGTTTGCTTTAAAATAACGTTTCACATATCTGCCGGGCAGTTCGTGCAAAAATGTTTCTCTTGGGATGTAGGGATATACATATATGTGTGGATTCCTGTGCAGAGGTCCATGGACATTTGAGCAAATAAAACGCCGCTTTCATCATTCAACTCAATTGTTCGTCGACAAGAATAAGCAACTGATTGCTTCAATTTTTCATCCACCATTACCACTGCTTCCTTATCGATGATTCTGTCAAATCGTCAAAACCATTTATGAAGCGGTAGATTATCTCTCAAATGCGTTTTTCACTGGCGACAACCACTACGAGCAACTATGCCATTTCAACAATATATTATCTTTCTACAATAAAGTATGCAAGATCTACAACTGATTAATTTTGTAAAAAGTTGTACTTTGGCGTAGAAAATTTATACAAACTCCTACAGTAAACTACAACCGTCTACAACTCGAAATAGTTAGTTGTAGTTTTTCATCAAAATTATAAACATATATGACAAATTACTAATTTCTAGAGCACGATTCGGACATGAATGGAAAGCGAAAAGGTGATGGCCCATTTTTTTGTAACTTTTCATAGAAATAACAACTTTCTACAGAGCCGTACGACTTCCTACACCATCATAGACTTGGATCGAAAATGGAAACAAGTAAAGCATGATTACTTATAATTTTAAGTAGAAACTACAACTTTTAACGAATCACAACAATATTTTACAACATAGGTGAACTGTCCAGAGAAGAAGAAACGGAGTAGGACGTAGTTTTTCGTATCTCCTCATAGAAAGTACGAGTTTCTACGTGAAATGACGATTTTCTGCAACTACTATATTCCAGTGAAAAATGTTCATACGGCGTACACAGTTATAATTCCGCATAAAAAGTACAACATTTAACGAGTACCTTTAAGATGTCCTATGTTTTGATTTTTTTTTACAGATAGTTGTAGAGTGTCAGGATTCTGTGTAAAATTCTGGCGATCTATGACTATCTACAAACAAATGCGAGATTTGAAACATGTTTGTAGGTAGTTGTCAATTTTCATTAAAAAGTTGTAGTTTATCCTCATTCCTTCAATACCATTAAGTAATAGTTTTCCGTAGAAAAATGTAGTTGTTGCTACAAATAACTATAATTGACTAAAAAAATTTACGAGGTAACGCGATTAGCATGTTGCTGTCAAGTTACAACTTATTAGATTCTGCACAACTATCCGCAAACATGTTCCAATTCTCGCACTTTCTCATATATAGTTGTATGCTTCGGTGCATAAATTGTAGTTTTGACGACGTTTTGCGTAGTAATTTGTAGTGTCAGCGTAATTTTCTTGAAAACTTCGACGTAAACAGTTGTACATACAGCGTATTTTTGGCGTGGTAAGTTATAGAACAATTTTCGTCAGGGTGTATATTGAACATATCGCGACAACTCAGTCGAGACCACGAAGACCTCGAACACTATGCTGCCAGTATATATTAAATACGTTCAGATAAATCACATAGAAAGTATCCTCGTCGTGCATACATCCCCGAAATTAGGAGTTCGAGAATTTCAGAAGTAAAGCGAAAGTACACGTGTGAGTGAAATTTTGCGCGCGCTCGAAATTCTTGTGTCGCTTCGAATTTCGTATTGTGTACGAAACTATTTGACCAGACGCTTGCATCGTATACGTGAGAATATGTATATATGCGGTTACTAACACATACTAGATTACCTGCACAGAAACATATCGCATATGTATCTGATTCGCAAACAGGTAACAGGAGTTGTGTATGGCCCGATGATGCCACACCTAGTATGAGGGACCCAAATAGTTCTAGGTCTGGCTTCGGGTTGGAATTTATTCGGGCTGCGGTGATTATCTTAATGAACGGTGGGCGGCACCGCCGCGGTACAGTTGGGGGTGTTCAACCCTGCAGCAGCAGCAGCAGCAGCAGCAGGTTAACTTCGCATCGACCTGTGCACTTTCGCTCCTCCGCCTCCCTGCATTATTCCAATGGTGCAATGTCGGCGCCGCCATCACCAGGCTTCGCCATCCCGACGCCAAAAGTCGTTTTATCCGTCGTCGGTGATTTAATTCTGCCTCGTCCAGACGCGCTCATGAGACGCCCGGAAATCTCAATAATCTTCCCTCCCCCCCCCCCTTCCCATCTCGGATCGCGAGTTTAAATTCCTTAATCGCCCTGCTTCTCCTGTAATCCCACCATTAGCTGCTGAATTAATTTGTGAAATATTCGTCAAGCGAATAATCCCATGGAACTATGACGCACATTCGGATCTTATATTTTACGCAATAACGAATAATATGTGAATTTCATTAGAAGTAGATATCGCAGCGCTGAGAACAAGGATATCTTTTTTGTTTATTTCGTCTATTGTATCGGCATGCGCAATAACGAAAAAATATGGCGGGGTTCGAAGCCTCGTCGTGTATTAACGATGGAAAATCGATTCCGATACCATCGTTTCTCCTACGTTTCTGTATTTATTTCAAACGGAAATCCGCGGAAACCCGTCGGCCGCCCAACCCCTTCGCCGCCCCAGGGCAAGCTTGCATGGCATTGCGAATTTTGCAACGCTGGTATTAGTGAGTTATATAGATTCACGTGAACGAATGTAAACGGGGTGCACGGCCAAGAGCCCGGAGGGAACGGCTTGCCGCTGATACGCGTATTCGTGTAACTTTGCGGACCGTACAACTCTTTCCGTCCCTACACCGCGTTAGGAATATTCGCGAGTGCTGAAAAAAGTGAAAGCTCTACCTACGCCTGGGGTAATATAGAAATTCATCGAAAATTCTTGTAAAATATACGCACGGATCAAAATATAAAGTAAATGTTGGTACATTGCTGAATGCGTATCCCAAACTGGTAAGGTCGGGTTAAAAAATATCGCCGAGAAATTATCGACGGTCCGGTTATCATTAAAATTCGAAGTAAACATTGCAAAATGGTTGTCAAATAATGTTGAACGTTACGCATATGCGTGAATAAACACATCAGAATGTGTATTTTCAACGAAAATATATTGGAAAAATCCATAAAACCGTGGTGAATGGTACTACTGAAGTTTTAATTACGATTAATCTCAAACCTCCATAATCTAAACGATAAATGAATATTTATCAGTGTACAAATATGTACAAGCTGTGCATCCGTCGAGCTCGGACGAGGAGCGAATAAATTCAAGTTTTTGTCAAAAATTCGTTATTAAATGTAGCCCGTACCGACAATGCAATTACGATTGACAATATCGAGACTGCATTTCCATAACTATAACGATGATTAAATAAAACATTTCGCCTTACAAAACGATTATCTATAATACTGCATGAAACTGGTGAAATTAGAGGATGTTTTTAACGGGAGTTGTATATCGCAAGGATTTAATATAATTCTGCACATACAATGACTATTATATTCGGACCATTGTTTTCCACTTCGGTAATGATAATCAAAGAAGAAAGTTAGTTGCGCGAATGATTACCCATGGATTCTATGCAATTCGTGGAAATAGAATACCTGTTACCTTTCAAAACGAGGCTACAGCGCAAAAATTTGTAGCTGAATAGGGTACGTACTAAAAAATAATTTATTAGTAGTCTCGAGTAATCAATTTTATAATAGTCACGCAGATTTGCAAGACTGGAAAACCAGGATAAGTTCGGAAAGAGTCATAGAATTTCTCCCAAACTCTGGAAATTGTTTGGCACTGATATTTTCATTTTAGTTCCGGTTTCATGGTGTTTATATTTTTCTATTGCAATTATTTTATGTGCACACACAAAGCAACGGGGTGATATGCTAATTTAAGGATCCAATACTACTCGACTATGGTCATTCCCAATTCTTTTTTTACCGATCATTAATGTATGTATCATAATATTGTATCATGCAGAACGTCGATTAATAAGAGTAGTTCCCATATTGAACAGGGAGTTTTACACATTCTCGATTCCCAGAATGTGTGATATACAAACGATCCCAAACGGTAATATACAATTTGGAACAGGACAACAAAGGACGATGACACGAGGACTTTTGGCTCATTATTTTGGCCCAGAATCTGCAGCTCTAAGACATTCAGTTATGTCGTCCTGAATTGTACAGTAGGGTGATAATATATTTATCTACATTTTCGTATTCGTTGACTTTTATACTTTGTTGTCATACAATTCCATCCGAAAAAGCTGCACCGGGCCAAAAAAATATATACACGGGTCATGACAAAGCTGTAAAAAAATATCACTATTCGCATAAGAAACAATTTTTCTTTGGTGATGTTCTACGCTTTCGATCGCCTCAGCGGGTTAAAAACAGCACCAGAAATTTCGTTATTTGTTATGAATTTATATTTTTATACTGTATCACATCACACATTCAGAACGCTGACCAATAGGGTCGCCATATTTAGATCATAGTTTTTGTGCAATTTTTTGCAAGCATTATGCGGTTTATTATTGATTACATTACATTTAACAGGCGGGTTATGTCTCGCGCGTTTTGTGCCCTGTAGACACTGACAGGTATTCACAGAGTGTCTGCGAATGTCTGTGCGTGACCGCATACCATTGTGTGTGATGTCTGTATGAGTGTTTAGTGGTCTTGTATTTTATTATTAAGCAGATATTACACAAGTGTTATTGATCATTATTGATGGGAAATTTATTTCATAACAATAAAGAGTTGAAGTTTTCAGTCAGACCAAGAATAAAAAAAATAAAGGTCATAAGTTATGCCTATCTCCTCCAATTGATAGTCTAAAAAATAGCATTTTTGGCCTAGAAAGCCGGAAAAAATACTATGCTGGTTGGAGAATTTAATGGCAGCTCTACTGCGATGATAATCAAATAAATAACTTAACTATGCAAACAATCTACCTCTGCACGAATCTCATGGAATTCGCGAAAGCAGCGGATAGGCTGCAATTCTTAACGAGGATAGACCAAAATCGTTTATTCCACGTCCTGGAGCGCGCCCACAAAAAGCACCCTGCATGTATACACATTGTAAGGAAATAAAATCGCGCAGCAACAATGCCATACAAACCAAAGAATAAAAGAAAAAGAAACAACAGCAAATAAGAGTATAAACTAATATTACTAAAAAACGAACCAGAAACAAACTAAAATAACGCCATTTACCAGAAATAAAGGTTGGTTATGTATATGGCTCGCGGCTTATCGGGATACGCCGGGTCAATTCCGGATAGCTATTTATCAATTTCGGTTAATACTAACGATTCAGGTTAGATAAATATAAATTTTTTGTTATTATCGTAACGACACTCCGTGATGTATAGAGACGCGAGAGCACGGATGGATATCGTTTTCAACACGGCGCTACGAGGTAAGCCAACTTGCAAAGAGGGATTATCCCCGAGTGAATGAGAGATAGCGGAAAGGCGACGGAGAATGGCCGTCGAAGTGCTGGTTGGCCCAGCCTGCACAGAGATATCTCGCGCAAGCACCTCGATTATCAGTAGAAAAAGCGAGAGAAGCTAAATGCGAAGATTAAAGTCAGAGAAACGATTATCGATTATGAAATTTTGTCGAATAATAATAAAACGAGCGGTAGAAAAAGAGCGAACGTAACGTACCATGCATGAACTAGAGTCATAGATGAGCACTCATGAATGCATGACTGTGCATGTGTTTGAATTGCGGTGCCGGTTTTCCGATTGCAGAACCTACCTCCGTTCTCATCCAGGTTTCCTCTCTCAACCCTTTCGTCCTCGTTCTCTTTCGCTCTCCGCCCAGAGCGCCGAGCCCACTCGCTACAACTTTATCCCCCTATAGCAGCTACGTGATCCGGGCACAACGTCCTCCACCGCAGCCTGTCCGCTATTCGCTTGCACCTCTGCCGCGAATCAAAGATTCCCGATAGCTGATAGCCCCTGAAGCTTGTGCTAGTCTGTACCAGCACCGCGTATTATGGCCATAATTATTGTTTGAATATCCTCACCGATCGACCGGGAGGATTTTGTTTTAAGCAGATAGCTTTAGTGGATATTCGGTATATGTAGTGGAGGATTTCAGCACTGCACTGAGAAAAAAAAATTGTTGGGTTAAAGCTGTTATTTGGTTGACACAACTAAATCATTCTTTGGTGAACGATTATTCGCTTCAGTTGATTCAAAATATTTCGATTTAACATTTTTTTTTATTGTTCCAACTAAATAACGCCTTTGAACGTAGGTAAACGCGCCTCTGTTAATCCAAATATTTTGTTTTTCTCAGTGTATGTTTCGTATTTTTGTGCATTTTAATAGAGAATGTTGGCTTTCACGAGAAAAATGGTTTTGCTATTCTAACATATCGATCACTGATAATTTGTTGTTGCCGCAGAAAAAATAAAACTTGCCTCCGCAGGAAGATAGATTATTGTTCGCTATATTAAGTAGGTAAATTAATAATGGTAATAAAATTCATGCTGTATCAAGACATTTTTTTCCGTACGGGTGTACTTTTTATGACATTGTAACAGGTCGACGTTATGGGAACGTATTTAATTGTCAACATTCTAGCACAATCATGAAGTTGAGCATTTTAGTGTTGATGGATTTTCGAGTCCTCGATTATTTCGAAGATAATCTATAATTATTAATGTTGAGTATTTCAGACAGGAGATTCGACATAATCGATTCGTGAATTGATGATGGTCATATTAAAAAATCTTCTCGACATCATTGTGACTGCTTTGGTTAAGGATATCCGTACCAAAAGTTGTTTTATGGTCGATCTTGATCAAACTTATGCGGTCTACAGAAAAAACACGCTTTATTTGTTGGCATTTTTAAAGATTTTTTGACGGTGTAGTTTTTTGCAACTTGACACAAAGTCACGTATTTTAACATGGGAAGGATCGGATTTCACCTCAAAAAGGATACAATGTAGTATTTATCTACGCCAATTTCTGTTCAATTGATATTAAAAACTAACCGATTGAAGAGCATTCTTTACTACAGACAGTGTCCAAATTTGAAGAAGATTTACGATCTCGTTTTCAACAGCCGTTAAAAAACCGAAGCATCCATGTCTTTCTAGCACACTTGCTTTGTATCACCTTTCTCTCTCGCACAGTGACTACCGCGTTCAGCGGAGCCCCTCTCCCGTGCCCCCCTTGCATTTCTGGTAAGGATATCCTTAAATGGCCACTAGTAACAAATTTATCCGTAATCGTCTCAGTAGTTGCAAAGAAGGACAAATCCTTTCAGATTCTCCCCCACCTTACGTAGAGCAGTTAAGTAATTCCGCCCATTAAAAGTTTCCGAATGATGCTTTGAAAAAAATGGTTTTATTTGGCATTTTAACCGGATATTTCCGAGGATATGGCCAGACTGACAGAAATGAGGAAATGTTTTTTTGCATTGTGGGATATGCAAAACGTGTTTGCAGACCATAATCTGACAATTACATTTTTTTGAGATTATCACGTGTGGAAATTTCGTGGTGATACACTGGTTTGAAGTGCGTACCTGGATGCATTTCTGATCTAGGTTTTCCGGAAAGTTACTATACAATGGGTACTTAGGAAAATTTATTCGGGTATCGATTGGTGCGAGCTTTGCTCGTAAAGTTACGATAGACATGTCCTGGCGAGGTATTGACTAGAAAACCTTGATAGAGATGGCATTACTGGCGGCGCCTCTCAGTTGAGTTCAGCTTGGTTTTTCCTAGCCAGGAAACCAACTACTGAACTCAACTGAGAGGTGCCGACTGCGGCATAATTTCCTTCCAGGTTTTTGTGGCACGCGTCTAGCGTAACTTTAAGAGCAAAGCTGGCATTAATAGAGGAAAGTTACTACAAGCTGTAAAAACGGTAATCATTTCTTCGGGGTGATTAACACTTTGAGAAAAAGCAAACTCTCATGCCCGCCACAAACTAATTCCGCAGGACATTACATTTTATTTTTATTCGCAGTAACAAAAAACAGTCAGGAGCACTCATTGCACATTACCCATAAGCAGGTGTGTCCATTAGGATGACAGAATTTAGATCACTATTATAATATTTTTAGTGATCTCACTTCTTTTACTTCCACAGGGAGAAAGCTGTGTACGTAAAAAAATCGATATTTTATTATCAGAGTACTTAAAATAGTCGAAAACGTCGGGAAATTAAATTTTTCCTGACGTCCGAATGGGTAGGTGTGCATATTGTTTATAATTGTAAGACAATAAATTCAATTCGAATATACGCGGTAGACCAAACGATGATGGAGGATGCGGCGATCGATGTATTACGCTCCACGTTCACACCCAGAAAAATAATTTATTTGACGGCCACCGTTTATTTGGTTTAAGTAAAATATTTATTTTATTTAAATAAATATTTATTTAAATCAAATTTTTGTTCAGGGTGTCGCAAAAAATTCTCGAGACGTGTAGTATACCCGCTCAATGTACGACATTCGGCAATATGAGCAGTAAGGCACAAAAATGGGCCTCTTTCTCTCTTTCAGCCCATAAAAATCTACTCCATTCAATTTATCGTCTCCGTAGTTGAAAAAAGCCATTGAGGAAGCGCTAAAGACTTGAATGGAGTATCCAAACAATTTGATAATCATACAATATAATCGACGTTGCCATATCCCGTCGTGGCGTCCTATTTTTGCGTGGGCTGAGGCGGAGTTACGTGATTTTTATTTCGATTTCTCTTGGCGGTTTATTTGCGTTGTGACGATCTATATATATATATATATATATATATATATATATTGTAATTATATTTCCTATTTCGCTCTTCTCCGGTGGGACGATTTCGAAATAGGCAGCACGACAAGTTCGTGCGCAGGACTGTCGGATCTTGTGGCGTTAGGGCTTTTTATTTAGGGTCTAGGAGGAAACTTCAGAATTTTCCCACGACACTGTCCGGAGACCGGGTGATTTTCATCACGAGTTTCCGGAGTAGGATGTGGTTGAGGATTGTGGTTAAAATAAATTGGCGTGGATTTGATTCTAATTTCTATTGTCGGATGCCTGGTTCTATTGTCTACCTATTTTGATTTTATAGCTAAATCTGTACACCCGCCACTGTACCCGAGACACTAACGCGTGTTCGGCAGTCGCCCGGGTGACTTTCCGCCTTCTACGAGTATTCCGTCGACTCGTCTCGACCAAACAGAATTCTTCTGATAAAATTTCCCTATTGAAAAGCTATTCGTTCCCCTCGCACGATGTCTGGGGAACGGGGCTGTCCTGTCCCAAGGATGCTAATGTGTTTTCGGCAAAACTACAAGTTTCCGTTAGCGGCTGAAGTGCTCGGGAACGAGGCTTATAATATTGCCGGAACACTATTCCCTGGCCGATATTCCCACCTGCGGCTGAAGTGCACGGGGATAGGTAACGTCGGTCAGCGGCGTACGCGTTCAACAATTTTTATTTTTCAAGGAATTTAATTTATTTCCGATTTGTTTTACGTATTCTGATATTCAACTAAATATGTGTTTATCACTTTCGACAGTGAGATTCTGTCTACTCGTGGAGCTGGGCTTGCTCAAGAAAACGCAAATTACGGCGTGGACAGCTAACGGCACGAGTTGGGCTATCCCGTAGTAATGCTAGTGCTACGACGATAATTTGCGAAGAAAGAACCGCTTCTAACTGAAAATAATTTTCGACTATCGAGTAATGCGAGTTGGGCTATCCCGTGATATTATCGAATTTCGGTAGTTAGTTTCAAGGAGAAGTGGTCTCTTTCTCAAGGAGCTTCCGCATATGCCAGAGATGTCTGGGGTATGCTTCCACAAGGAGTGTAGGTAGGTTGTTGGAATGAATAGAATAGGGAATATTTTGGTAGCGGCGCTTGCTTATATACCCTCGAGAAGTCCCGTTATCTACGTCACTGACCGAGCCATGCGTGACGTTGATGCAACGGCGATTTTCTCTTAATTTTGAATTTAATTTGGCGTTGCAACGGCGAAATCTTCTTAAGTTTCCCGGAGATACGCGCGTTCGATCCTCGATGGGCGGAGCTTGTCGCCGTTCATTGACGCTGGGATTCGATCTTGCCGTTATCGCTTGCTCGCGCGTGGATCGTCGGTAGGGCAGAGCCCCTGTTTCGTTACAATATATATATATAGGGTATTGATACGAAGTGGATGACAGAATCTTTCACGGGGACCGCAAAATAATTGATTGACTGTTAATATTAACGTATCAGTGGATTGAGCTAAAATTGCTGGTTGTTAATTTGTCTGTATTCATTTTTTGTTACCTTTGTGTATTGACCGATATCTCATTTTTGTTTTTCTGTAATTTTTTTGTTAAAGTTATTTTTTTATCTCGCGATATTGGGTCTTTCAGCGACATTAGAAAAACAAAAATCTCTTTTCAATCGCTAAATTGGATATTCACTTCCCGATTCGTAGAGAAGATGTTCGGCAAGCACATCGGAGAATACCAGCGGATGTAAGAGCCGGTCAGGCGGTCAGATCTGTTTGAAAATTAAAACTATTTTTCCATTGTTTGCAGCCGTACTGATTATGTTATTTTTGTGTGTATTCATTTTTATATTGTGAATGTCTGGGAGTATCTACCTGGATTAACTCACATTAGAATACCATTCTATTTGATTGACTTATTTCTAGTCATTACCACCCTGGCGAGATTTTATTAGAATTACAACAAAAGGCAAGTTTTCATGAACAGTATGGAAGTTATCAAATCCTCACTTTTATTTTTATACAACTATAATTTTGTACTCCTTTCAAGTACCTTTCGTTGAACTTCTGTACTCTGGTGTATAGTGTGTATAGTTTCGAGTAATGCGCGTCACCCTAGACAACGTAACTCCATGATTGACTATTCGTAGTTTCATCGTAGATTTTCACCATTTTTCTCTACTATTGTAAATAAACAATAGCCGCAACTATTTCATCCGCACTTGAGCGGGAGCAATATCGTAACCCACATGGTGTAACGAAGTTCATGACGCTCACCAAAGACGCCACAGAGTGGTTGAAAACTGACGAAATTCCAACTTCGGAGGGATGCTATTAAAGGTTGGAGCTTACACAATGTCAATGGCGTTGTAGATGGAAATGTCTTACAGACCACGTAACCTATTAACGCGCTAACAATACGAAACTTGTTTATACCCAAAAAGAAGGCCGAGGCAAAAATATGTCAAACATAGATTTCATCAAAAATCATACGAAAAATTCATTAGATAAAAAATGTACAAGAAATAAAATAAAAAGAATTTACTTAAGACTTATACCATTACAAATGAAAATATTGACTTCAAATGGTGACTCAAGTATTGTGAAAACCTTCAAACTGGGTATCGGGCAATAAGACTAAACTAAGAATAAAATAGGACGTGAGAGTTGCAAAAAAAAAATCCGATTTTTGGATTCGTGGAGCGATATTTAAATATTTTTTGGTAGACTAAATCATTCGCAAAGTTGATTGAGCAAAATGAAAAAAATTTGCGGGTAGACTAAAAAAATAAATAACTCCCGTCATTATGCCGTCATTTCCTGCCGTTCTCTCCTTACATAGTTCGTACGGGATGAGAAAGTTAAAATTACCTAGTATCTTATATTATTCGTTTTTGCGTTGACTTGATAGAAGCTTATCATTTCGTCTTCGCTTTACTTCCTCATTAGGAACTTGATACCGGATTTTGTTAGGAATAAATTAGCACGAGATAAACAGTATGGTGTGTGCCAGTAGTCGTGGCTAATATTGAGATAAACGGTACGTATTATCTACGCCTCCCTTCATACGAACACCCACGTCAGTCATGACCTTGATACATATCCACCCTTTGCACACTGTGTGGTTTTTGTATGCCTTTTGTCTATCTGTGTCTCTCTCCTTCCCTCTTTCTAGTTCTCGGAATGTTACGTGTTGCGTATATTTCTCGCTTGTCTAAATTGGCGGATGTTCTGCCAGAGTTGACGAAACGGCGAAACTAACGTACGAGGGACTAATTACGAACAGCACATCGTACTTACCACTCCCCGTATGTTGAGCCTGTGCAATACGTTTTGAGCTCGAGCTTGCGTGTACGATGTATTGTTCACATTTATATATCATACATTTCCCTACAATTACAACCAAAGTACAATATCCCATTGTCTGTTCAAGGCGAAATACTCGCTCATACGGAAATTTCGCTAACTTGACATATAATTCATATTTTTGGCGTTTGACGTATACGTAAAATATTTTCATAAAATATTTTCCAATAATATTATTTTCACAGGGGAGGCACCGAAAAAGTGAAAAAGTACGTTATTCGGCTGGCTGTAAAAAAGTGATTTCACTGAATATTTTTCAATTTAACATTGTGGGGATAGATGTAACCATGCCTTAGCTTCTTCGAAACGTGAGTAATTACCTTTGATATGTTTACAATGAGCGTGATAAAGTTTCTGTGAGGAAAGTTAACATGAAAAAAAACAACTACACAGTCGGTAAAAGTATAGGAAGTATAAACAAATGTAATTTATATAATCACTGAAAAAATAAAAAAGGTGCAAAGTAATATGCACACGGCTTCCGCATTTATTACAATTTTGCGCATAGCTTTCTCCATGAGAAAGTTCGTTGATCGATTTTCGCTTCCTCATAGATGAAGCTATGCGCAAAATTGTGATAAATGAGGCATCCATATGCAATAACTTTGCACCTATTTTCGTAACATCAAAAATGTTTACATTTCATAAAATTCGAACCGTCAAAATTTACCGCAACAATTATTGTAGGAAATCTGCATATTCTGTCGTTTAGAGACCATTTTTAATATATTCTTCACTACAGACTACAAAGTTATACCTTTGTAGATAACTCATTTTACTCTTAGCGTGATACTAGATTCGGAAAGTCGTGCGGAACATAAACTACAAATTTCCCAAAAATTTAAAAATCCCTTAAAATTTAAACGATTAGATCACAGTTTAACACATTTAATACCGAACATTGTACAGTATCAGTCCATTCCTATATCAAATTTAAGCTCGAAAGCTCCATGTTTACTTGAATTAGGTCGTTTTTAGTAATTAAAAAAAATAAAAATCAAGATTCCATAAAATATTACCTCTTTTATAGATTTTAACCAAATTCAATAGATTCAATAGATTCAACCAAAGAAATTTTTGGTTAATTCAAAAGATTTAACCAAAGGTCGTTGATGAAAATATTATATTCGTGTCCAGTTTTAGGGCGATAACTGAAAATTTACGCAAGTTAGAGATACCAGACACTTTTCAAAAATTCAAAATCTCGTAAAATCTCCAATTCGGCCTCAATCTTCATAAAATTTGCACTGCATGAAGAGACGTCACCATTCTACTAGTGTACCAAATTTCAACTAGCTTAGTTTCCGAGTTATAGTCGTTTTAAACAATGCAAGTCAATCGCACGCACGCAAGCTCACCAGGTAAAAATTAAATTTCTCGACGTTTCAGAATATTTTAAGTACTCTGACACTAAAATGGCGAAACATTTTTTTTTTACGAAAACATAGCTTCCTCTGTGAGGAAGCAAAATACCAGAAAATTCCACGGATACCAATAAGCTGCACATTTATCCTCGCTAATAGTTTGCTAATTGAGATGCGCCGCTTGAATCATATAAGTTCGCTGGTTTTTCTAAAAAACTCAATCATACTAATAAAAAAATATCTTGGATAAGGTAATCCTTGGAAGCGAAGATTTTTTACTCACTTTATTCTGTTGTAGACGAGTAATTCGGCAATCTCGCGACCAAGCCTCGAGTAAAGTGTTTCCACAAAGACGAGAACTTTCGGATCTATCCTGAGACGTGCCTCGCTTCGATGATCCGGTGCTGCTGGCAATCTCGTGGCTCCTCTCAGGGTAGAGCATCTTATCGAAGGTTCGGGCCTCGTGTCGCGGTGTATAAGGCTGCGAAAAGAAAAAGAAAACAAAGTGGTATTCGATACAGTCTAGTTTCCATTCGATGAATTATAGGTTTTTTCAGTTGGAGTTGTTCGGATCGCTGGACAGAAGCATTAGAGGCTTATCCTCGTGATGTAACCAGCACAGTATATCGTGTGGTAGGAGTGAGCGGGATAAGACGGAATTTTGGAGGAAAAATTACTAGTTGGAACCCGTTTATCCGACCTTCGATTATCCGAGCCTCCGCGTTATCCGAAGCACCCAACTCATCCGAGCCCTCCGCGTTAACCGCGGTGTAGGGTCGGATAGTACGGAAAACTCGGATAAAACGGAGTAGTCTGTAGCTGCTACATAGTTGCATACTCGCTTAAACTTATACACGTTTGCCGCGTCTTTATATTGCGAACTGTAAATACATCAGTTCCGATTCTAGAGTCAATGGTAGAACATCGTGATGTCTCAAAAAAAGGAAAAAAGTCGTAAATTAACTAGTAAAGTTAATGTTTATACGAAGTGGTGTGTGATTTATTAAATATATAATAGTAGTATAAGTTTGAATTGAGTATGTTATCCGTGTTATCCGAGTTTTCGCTTATCCGACATACGCTCTCCCCACATCACCTCGGATAAACGGGGTTCTACTATATTTTTACACATTTTTTGCTGGACATTCAAAACAAAGTCTCATCTTAAATGGGGAGCACGCGTTTGTTTTGTCCGGGTCTCTCCTAAGTATATACTATATAGTGTAATGTATACATAGTGCGCAATGATTAAGTATGCTGAGGGGAAAATTGAGGGATGCACAGATAAGCGGGTTTTATCGCTTCGTGGTTAAACATGCACGCCTGGAAAATCGTCGGAGCATCGGCACGACGATACGACGATGCCATACCGGTTAGTCGATACGACGGTAGATAAGAAAAATGATCGGAAATTCTCAGGGCAATTGCGGCTTCGGTGCGGGGTGATGGCGTGATTCATGAAAAATTAACTACCTCGCGGCTCTGATAACCCGTACCGCACTCAACAGCTCTTACGCCATATCTTATCAAGCGTTTTACCCATAAATCTGATGGGGGAATGAAGACTCTCTGCATTTCGATTATAGCCGCGAGGGGAGATGAGAAATACGATTAAAACAAATATGAATTACAGAAAAATGAGATTCTGATAGGTGCACCAAACCGGAAGTGCCCAAATTAATAACCGATTTCGTTAATTACAAATAATTTTTTAAGCGGAGAAAAAGTTTTAAGAAAATCTTCAAATGTCCCAGACAATTAAAATTATTTGTACATTAAATAAACATTTCTTGTCCACACAGGCCCACAATTTATTGCTCCCTCATAGAGGAGCTTCTTCAGTGTGCCTTCATGAAAAAAAATTATTTCGAGATTTTTATGTACACTTGTTTAGAATGTTCAGACAATGTGTTGAGACTATTTGTACCCTAATTTAGTTATCACCAATGTTGTTTGGTACTGAATTTCGCCAGAATCAGCCAAAATAATTCAAAAGTGGTGCCTATTTGCTTGTTTCAAACATGGTTATGTTCGCTGTCTTTTGCATAATTTGAAGCTATCGAGCTGAAACTGTGCATATAAGCCAACTTACTACCAAGGTATTAAATTTGATTAGAATCGGTCAAAGTAATCAAAAATTATGAAAATTCGCTTTTATGTTTTCTTTTCATTTTTTTTTAAAGTTTGTACTTACTTTTGTCTGCGCAATTTACAAACTATCGGTCGAAAACTTCATATAAAATTCACGTTGCCATAAAGGTCATTTGGTATTAAATTTTGCTTAAATCGGTAAAAAGATACAAAATTTATAAATATTTAGTTACTGATTTTTTTTTCTAAACTATTTATGCTCGATGTCACTTGTGAGATTTTCAAGCTATCGGGGTAAGACTTTCTACACAAGTTAAGTTATTTGAGGAAGCTTGACATGAAATCTGTTTAAAAAAATAAGGCATTTCGTAGGGTGCATAAGATTCATAGCGCCCAGATGTGAAAATCAAATTTTACTTTCAATCGACAAAACGTTGGGCGTTGGATTAGTTGAAAATTGCAAAATCCAAACGCGATAATTTTCTCTAACTGATAAAGCTTCCTCTATGAGGACGGCAAATAATGGTAGAAAATAATCTTTCATAGAAACTTCGTACACTAAAGTTATTACGTGAATAACCTCTGTGAAACGCTCGATTTTCACCGCTTTTCTATCTATACTTTACATTTTTTTATTTAACGAACCGTCTTTTCAATTTAAAAAAATGGGCGACATAAGTTGCTGATGATGAGACCACAACACATGACTTTCTTAACCCATTCGTTTTAGTGTGAAGTTCTGTCGTAAATTTACTAAGGTACAATTACGCATTTGACAAACTATAATTATATTTTTTATCGAACTACGCTTATTTTGGCTTATAATGTGATGTGCATAAAAATTAAGAAAAGATGGTGAAAGATTGTCGAAAATTGTAAAAGAAAGTCAAAAACTAAAAAAATTTCCGAACAAAATGGACAGAAATTTAGGAATCTAGTATAGTAAATTTAATCTACTTTCCTCGTTAGAACTGTTAACCGTCCTTTTGATTTTGACTATTTTATTAGATATGATAAAAAAATTTGACAGATCCGTTGAAAATGTTACACAATATTTTGAAAAAATTACCAGATATTTGAAAATAGATTGTATCAACGAACATGACCATATAATTTTTTTTGTTGCGAAACGCAGTTTAATATAAAAATACTAATAATATTATCATTAGTCATACAGAGTGTTTTTATCGAGTTTTAAGTTAAAAAATATGAAGTTTCACTAGGTATTACTCTCTCCAATTTTGCCGAAAAAATCACGAAAATTATTGGTTGTAAACCACAAACTTTAAGCCTAGAGCGATGATGGAGAAATAATAACTTCACATAGAAAAAAAAATTGCCATGCACATTTTATCTTTCCTTAATTAACTTACTAACAAGCTAATTTCTGATTAATGAAGTCGAGTTAAACGCCCGGCGAACATTTTTAAAAAGTTGAAAAATAAAAAGATAACATTTCTTTTAAATGTATAAAATTAAAAAAATATGTAACTTCTCCGGCCGTAGGCGACGAGCTAACTTGATGAGTTAACATATAGTAGCTGAATAAAACATTGAAGGTAATTTTCATAAACTCGAAAAACAGTACGGCCGGTCTTAGGTAAAAAATTTGTTATCAATTTGATTAAATTATAATTATTTCTCCATCATCGCTCGAGGCTTAACATTTCTGGTTTTCAACGAACAATTTTCGTGATTTTTTCCGCAAAATTGGAGAGGGGGTATACTTAGTGAAACTTCATATTTTTTACGTAAAACTCGATAAAAACACTCTTTATGACACACCGATCACTTTGGTCTCGTGTTTAGAATACCTCGAGAACAAAGTATCGGGAGGTCTCGGGTTCGAATCCTGGTGACGTAGTCTTGCTGGCAGAAAAATATTATGATGCGACGTAGTTCCTGGCATCTATCGTGCGATAGCCGATATATATGTCAGTAGACGTCCAATTTTTACAGCCAGTAATCGACGTGACGTAGCTCCGGCGCCGTGAAGCAAATCTAGAAGACCGACTGTTACTGAGATTCAAAAGGACAGTTAAGGTCGCTATGTCGCTTCCCGCTCATCTCGCATAAGTTCGAGAGAAGTAAGCGAATATTGCAAGTACTTCTCGATGATATCAAAATCTGAAAAAATTCATGCAAATTAAAGATATTGTAAAGACTAATTTTGCACAATAAGCATTCCAAAATGTTATTAACAAATTAATCAAAAAATTAATTGTTTAACAAATTGCCCGGCAAAACAACTTTTTTTTCTATGAAAATGATTCGTTTATTTTTCTCAATACGTATGAATTTTTCAGATTTTTCAATTAACTTTGATTTTTTAATTTTCTTATATTGAAAAAATGTCTGAAAAAAACACAAAAATCAAAACTAATTGAAAAATCTGAAAAAATTCATACGTATTCAGAAAAATAAATGAATCATTTTCAATTTAAAAAAGTTGCTTTGCCGGGTAATTTGTTAAACAATTAATTTTTCGAAAAATTTGTTAATAACATTTTGGAATTATTATTATGCAAAATGAATCTTTTCAGTACCTTTAATATGCATGCATTTTTTCAAATTATTATACCATCGAGAAGTACTTGCAATATTCACTTACTTTTCGATAACTTATGGGCGATGAGCGGGAAGCGACATAGCTACCTTAACGTTCACTTATATTGAGTAACCCCCAAAGTGGTACGGTTCCCACTAAACGAAAAACAGTAGGTCCCGTCGCTAATAACCATAGCAGTTGATGCGACTTTGAATAATGAAAAATAAAAAGAACCTCTTTATGACTAATGATAATATTCCTAGTATTTTTATATTAAACTCCGTTTCACGACGAAAAAAATTCAGCGGGGAAAGTTTTACAGGTTTTTTTCTTTTTTAAATCGTGCTCTATAGTTAGCAAATATAGCATCATCCCTTGTCAAATCACCGACAGGGACTTAAAAATGTTTATTTATAAGTTATTGCACTAATATAATTTATTAATAAATTATTGAACTATTGCACTTTTCTAAAACTCGCGCCTGCATATGAATTTAAAAAGTCAGTCAATTCAAAATACAACAGATTAACAAAAAATCATACCAAAACGATTAAATATTATTTTCCACGGAAGCTCCCGCCATTTCATGGATATTAGACACCTCCAGTGAGAAATTAATATATAATATTAACCTATATTAATTATTCAAATTAATTATAATTATTTCATCACCCATTGCGGTCGGGAAATTTCTTTTCGCACTCAAATTGACATCAAGTGTATTTGTGACCCTAAAGGAGACGTCTCCCAACAGTAATGAGTGATGGAATAACAATCATTAATTTTGATAATTAACAAAGCATAACATTATATATTAATTTCTCAGCGAGGAAGTCGTTAATATCGATGGATAAAACGGAGCTTCCGTGGAACATAATATTCCCAGATAGGAAAACGTGCCGTCAAACACGTATCATACCGTATTGGTACCGCTACCGTGCCGTCGCTGTGCCGTCATTTTTCTATCTGGGTTTAATCGTTGTTTATTTCATCGTTTTTATATGGTTTTTTTGTCACACGTGCATGAAACGCGGCACTTTACATGGCAGTCTTGCAAGTCGAAAGTGGCCCATTGCATGCCAGTTGTGAACCTGTGGTGAAATGACAGAGTCGCACATGCGCAGTTCGCATTTCGTTCACTTTCGTCCCTTGGGAGTTTACTTTTCACGTTTTCGTCCCTGGAGACATAACCTCACTTTTCAGTATTCGTCTCGCGCGACTGCCATTCCAAGTGCCGCACATTCATGCACTTGTAACAAAAAATGTGATGTGT
Source organism: Ichneumon xanthorius (assembly GCA_917499995.1). Classification (NCBI taxonomy): domain Eukaryota; kingdom Metazoa; phylum Arthropoda; class Insecta; order Hymenoptera; family Ichneumonidae; genus Ichneumon; species Ichneumon xanthorius. The sequence continues at coordinate 2,556,146 of OU824201.1, forward strand.
AACGAGGGTCGAATTGGCGATTGCGACTCGTGTGATTGCAGCCCTCCCTTCGCTCGGGCCGCAAACCTCACACTCGCAATCGCCAACTTTCGACCCTTGTTGCACAATATACTATTTTTTAAATCGTTGTATTTTGAATGGATTAACTTTTAAAAAAATATATGGAGGCAGGAGTTTCTAAAAAAAAATATATTTGCCTTTCCCGGAACTAGTTATTTTCTTCTCTGCTCTTTAATCTGCGATTCAACCTTTCATCTTTTCAATTGCCAGCCTGCTACGACTGAACCTCACGGGTATATGATAGCCTCACAACATCCTCGTCCGAATGCTCAAAGGGTTCGAAATATGTCCAGCTTCCTCGCATCAACAAGACTCAAAGCTTTTTCAGACCTTCTGGCTATATGTACCAACGAAACTCCGATGAATATATGAGGCGGGCTGGCATACATACTCGAAAACTATATCAAAGTAGGGCAAATCAACCCTGCTACCATCTGTGATACTTTAACCCTTCACGTACGGGATCCTTGTTTAAAGAGGACCTAGAATTCGCCAAGACGAAACTTTGGAACGATTCGAATAACAAGTTCATGTGCTAAAAAACAAAAATCTGTGAATATTCACAGAGGTATCTTGAAGTGTTGTTTTTTTGATAACGCAGAAGAAAATTTATTTATCCGTATCGTTTTTGTGCTTAAAAGAAGGCATCGTCGTTTGCTTTTGGTAAAAGCTCGCCCATACTCGAAGGGTTAATATTCATATGGCACTGTTACGAGATTCTTTCCGAAAAGAAAAAAAAAACTATATGTTTGTGCAGCGAGCGTTAATACTTTTTTTTATACCACTCTAGTAATCTGCACCATTATACTATGACGACGTTGAGACAATATATTGACAAATTGTATGCATGATTTTTTTTATAAACCGATAAATAATATTAAAAAATGTGCGCTAACCGAAAATGGATATTAACGGCGCTGAGATCGCTCCACTCAGATCCACGCCCAACCGAATTTTCAAATGAAATAATAAGTACGCTCGCGATGTCACCTCGAGACTACGATCCTCGGTGTCGTGATCTGCTTCTTTCGCTTTGGGTAAGTCAAGACTATGGGACCGGGTGCTCACTTTGACGATTTCTACGAGGGATAGCGAAAATATTCTCGTGCCCAAACTCTGGAAACACCGGAAAAGAGTCTACACTGCGAGCCCCAGAGATTAACAAACAAGCCAACGAGAAAATCATGACGTCGAAATCGTAGCTGAGTACTGAAATATATATATTATTAATGTTCCGTTCCAGGTATACCCCTTAGGGGTTTTAACCTTAGCTCCCTCCTAGCCTAACCGTGTACCTATTCTAACACTTTTCTACCCGCACTTCGCTAACCTACTCTAATTCCGTGCGTCCGCAGCCGACTTACTTCCCCCTAACTGTACCGCATTCGCCGAGGACACAGGGAAACTGCGGAAAACCCATGTCGGTACAGCTGGCGATATTCTACTAATCCTCCGGTATTTTTGCACTTGAGTAAAGTGCAGAAACCCCTAAGTTTCAGAAGAAAGCGCCTCCCACTCACCGGTCGATGCGCCAGCTAGCGCACGGCTAAGCGGTCACCCATCCAAGCACTGACCGCGAACGATTGTGCTTGACTTGGGAGACCACCGGAGCCGTGCGCCAACCGCGCATCCACTGCTGTCGGTGTACTGAAATATTTATTATTGTTATTATTATAACCGTGTGTATTGCGAAAAGAGTGATATATCAATGACTGAGATAATATCCCGAGATAACATGAAATAATTATAGTGTGATTGTTAGTATAGCTGGTCAAATTATTATTATTGTTCGAATATTTGTGTAGTCGTCGTGAATTTAATATTACCGCAACTGAATTTATATTAGGCGCAAACTCATTATTGATATGTTGAATTGCGGTTATCGATTCAATTTTTATGTCAAACGGTCCATATTCATTTAAATAATATTTAGCAACATATTTTTACCAGCAAAATTGTTTCTTTGCCTAAATAACAATATTGACAAAGTTTGGGGCTAATCGGTCGACATTTGACAATTATTCGTTTAAACAATAACGAATAACAATTTTTTACTCGCAATAGGGTAAGGCAGCTAATGAATGGACAGAACCAATATTAATGACACTTTCCATAAGAGCACGTGCATAAAAAAGTATTCACTGGCTCTTTCGTTTGCTTACCTGTCCATCCATTGGCCGGTTTACCCTATAGTGTTTTTCACGAAATAAAAGTATTCAGCAAGTTTGGTGCCAATCAGTTGCTTTCGGTCTATACTGCTCACTTCGGCTATGATTCAGGATGCCGGGTACACGGAAGTATAGCAGTTGGCGGGTGTGCGATGAACATGACGACTGAATACTCCTTTTTGTCGCGATCCAAGAACGCAAAATCAACGTTTATTTTTCATTTAAAATAAATGTTTTTTTTATTATTTCATCTAATATAATGATAGAATATTTATAAGAATTTAATTTTTTAAAACATAACCGAAGGAATATTGTTCATTATTGTCATACTCGAAAGCTCGTAATACATCTGGAAATATATCTATGCAGCAATGCCCGGAATGTTAATATTCAATATTAATTTTTTTTAATCGGATAACAAAATCTCGAGAAGCTGAATAATCCGGTCCGTCGAGTAAAAGAGTCTTCGTTGGATCAGCCTGCCCTCATTCGGTATATACACCGAGACACTGCCGCGTCTCTTGATATTTGCTGAAGGCTATTTGCGCAGGGGTTATGCTTGAATTGTGGTTTTAGGCGATTGAGGGGTGATTTTTGTTATTGAAGATGAGTAGCTGCGATTCCCATGTATCTGGTTTAAGTACCCAGTTATTAAACCATGTTATAATGTTGTTGGCGTTTTGAAGTGACCCTGAAGTTTTTTGTAGATTGTTCTGGGGGCAAATTAGAGCTGCATCATCGTCGACTTGTAGTATATATTGGCTGAGGTCTATGGATTCTTTGCTGGCCAAATTATTATTGCACATGTCATTGCAGTAGATATTATATAATAATGGGAAGAGCGGTAAGCACTGAGAAAAAGAATAGTATTTCTTATTATAACGAATAGTTCTCGGGAGGAACGTCTATATAGATAGTTTCTGATAGTATACATTCAATTGGTTAAACTATAATTATGGTTGCAACCATGATTGTTTGTCATTGTCGTAACTATAAAATGTAGACGTTCCCCTTGGGAACTATTTTTTATGGTAAAAAATCGGTATAGTTGCTTTTACTATGTAATTTTTTCTCAGTGAGCCTTGTGGCATCCCCTGTTCCGGTGTGAATGCGCCTGAGATTGCATTTACCATTATAACAATTAGTGAGCCCGACTGAAGGAAATCTTTTATCGTAAATATTAGATGTTGTGGGTACCGCAGTTGGTGTAATTTATAGAGTAGCCCTTTGTGCCAGGAGATGTCTAAGGACGTCGCGATATCCAGAAACAGGTCTGATGGTTTTTTAACTCCCGACTGCCCGCTAGGGCAAAAAGACGGGAGTTATGCGTTTCACGGCGATCACGCGTTTCCTTGGTATCCAGTGTTCTCCGAATCGACAAAAAGTCTCTTGACGAAATTTGGCAAACAGTTTCTTTAAATCTCGGCCAGTGTCTTTTTTCAGGTTTTCTTACGATGCGACGCGATTTCACAGAGATAAAGGCTTTTCGGAAAGAATTATGTTTGTCCATATCGAAATTACAGCGAGATATACCGCCATCTTTTGCCTTTTCACCGTGTATCGCAGTTAATTTCAGTGGCTCAATGCACGATCCCCCAAGCATTTCGTGTTTCGCTACGAATGAGCTGTCAACACTATATATTTACTGTGATTTTTTTTCATTGTTAATTATTCTTTTTATATTCGGTGCATTAAGTATTACCGAACACGTTATTATTTACGCGCTAAACCTTACTTATTATTAATTTCGGTGTTTCGTGCGTGACCAGTGTGTGAATTAACTATATTCGGTGCAATAATTATAATCGAACACGTTATTTTAAAAAAAACAACAAAGTTCATCGAAGACAAAATTGTTCCATTTTGTTTTTGTTGTGAAAGTGCATCGCTGACACCAAAGTAATTGCGCAAGGTCTCAGTCGCTTTTGTAACAAAATTCTTTATGGTCGAGTTATACGAACTTCCATTAGAAGTTACAGAATTCAGTAAACTTTTTACACATCGACCATGAAAGATCATGTTGCGAAAGGAATGAGGCGCTGCGCAGTAACTTTGGTTCAATGGGGCAATCGACAGCTGCAGCATGTAACAAATGGAAAAAGATTGGCTTCGATGAACTGTATTACAGATACTTTTTTACTTTTTTTTAAAAATTTAACATTAAAAAAAAGAAGTTGAAACATTTTGTAAAACTCTAAAATACATGACTGAAAGGATTTGAAAACTACAAAAAAAAAGTGAAAGAGTTTGATCGATGAACAATTATTCTTCTATGACAAAGTTCATTGAAGACAAAATTGTTCCGTTTTGTTTTTGTTGTGGATTCCATCGCTGACACCAAAGTAATTGCGAAAGGTCTCATTCTCCTTATAACAAAATTCTTTATGGTCGAATTATACGAACTTCCATTAGAAGTTACAGAATTCAGTAAACTTTTTATGCATCGACCATGAAAAATCATGTTGTGAAAGGAATGAGGCGCTGCGCAGTAACTTTGGTTCAATGGGGCAATCGACAGCTACGGCATGTAACAAATGGAAAAAGATTGGCTTCGATGAACTGTATTTTAAATCTTTTTACTTTTTTTTTAATTTAACATTTAAAAAAGTATGAAATTAAAAAAATTAAAATTAAAAAAAAAACTCCCGACTGTGAAAAATGTGTGAATGAAAAAAAGTACAAGTAAAAATGAAAACGTCTAAAAAAAAATCTTACAAAAAAAAAACAAAAATTATGAACGATAAAAAAACGGTTAATAAAAAAGTAACTTCAAAAAGGATGAAATAATTAATGCTGCAACAATAACTAATATTGTTCATAAACAATAATAGCAGTAATTAACAATAAATAGTGATAATTAATAATAATTAATTAATCGTAATTATTCATTGATAATCTTCGCTACAGTCGGGAGACGTCTCCCCTCACAACGCGCTACTGAGAGACGTCTCCCGACTGCAGCGAAGATTATCAATGAATAATTACGATTAATTAATTATTATTATTGTGTGTTACACCGATCCCCTAAGGGTTACGGGCTCCTTCACTTTCTTCCTCCTCCTTCCTTATCCGTGGTCGCCGGTTCGATTCTTGGGCCCGGAGCTTCGTCGCGCCCCGTCAGGTGTCAGTAGTCCCGGACATACGGATATAGTCGTAGTTCGTACGTCCTATCTCCGGAGCTATGTCCCCGTCCGTTTTCCTTTCACCTACGGGCCTTCAGTCTCGGGAATCGAACCCGCGACACCTTTTCCCAGTCTTTCGGTTTCCCATACCGAGGCGCTGGTCCTTTCCTCTGGACCTACTATTATAGTGGGTTCCGAACCACTTTTTCGCAGATAAAAACACCACAGAAAATTCTTGGTGCTTGCCGGGAATCGAACCCGGGCCTACTGCGTGTGAAGCGCGCGCCGAGACCACTCGGCCACGCTCACCCTTAATTAATTATTATTAATTATCACTATTTATTGTTAATTACTGCTATTATTGTTTATGAACAATATTAGTTATTGTTGCAGCATTAATTATTTCATCCTTTTTGAAGTTACTTTTTTATTAACCGTTTTTTTATCGTGCATAATTTTTGTTCTTTTTTGTAAGATTTTTTTTTAGACGTTTTCACTTTTACTTGTACTTTTTTTCATTCACACATTTTTCACAGTCGGGAGTTTTTTTTTTTAATTTTTATTAGATACACTCAACTCCCTCTAACTCAACACTCTCGGGATTGAATTTCCATAGTACTAGAGAGAGTGGAGACTCCAATGGCTGCTCGGGAAGGGGAGGGGGGAGGGCGCACCATAGCCGACGGTGAGCCGTTTGATGTGCGTGAAACGGTTAGGTTGGGTGAATAATGCAAACTCGATCACAGCTCGGTAATACACACGAGTGTTTATGAAATATATGGTAAATTATTAGGAAAAATTGCTGGTGTTGTATTTACTTTTTTTTTACTTTGAGGTTACACGAACCATATTGCTAATACTACTATTACGAGAGACCACGAACGGCCGCGTGTGTGTGACAGCCAAATTCAAGAAAGTGGGGGTAACGCCTTATCCTCTCGGGCTTCGCGTTGAGTAAGAATTGATGGAAAATGGCCTACTAGATAGCGTCGAGTTAGAGGGAGTGACTGTCGTTTCCTTGCTTCTACGTTGGAGATTAGTACTGCGAGCGCTTTTGGAGTTGATTTATTGCTTCTTAAATCGAATTGATAGTCTGCACTTGCTTCTACAGTTTGTTCGATTTTATCATTAACAATCGATTCTATGCTAAACAAATTTGCTGATGGTAGATAGTAAGGTTATTGGTCGGTGATTACTCATTTCACTATGTTCTTGGTTGGGTTTTAGCGATGATTACGCCAGTTTTCCGAACTTTCGGGAGTGTTCATTTTTTACGCAAAAGATGAGATGACTTCAGTGATGAATAGATGCACTGAGAAAAAGGATAGTATTTCTCACTATATCGAATAGTTCCCAGGCAGAACGTCTACATAGATAGTTTCGGATAGTGCATATTCAATAGGTCAAATCATAATTGTTAATAATAAAACGATGATTTTTTTGTCATAATCGTAATTATAAAATATAGACGTTCCCTATGGGAACTATTTTTTATGGTAAAAAGTCGGTATTGTTGCTTTTACTATGTAATTTTTTCTCAGTGTGACATCTATTGTCCAGTTTTTAATTCTTTCAATCGGTATATTGTCGATGCCTAGTGATGTGTTTTTACATTTCTTCAAAACGTTATTTAGTTCAGCTGTTACCACTGTACCGATGTCTTGATTTTTGGAAAGTAGATTTAGACTTTAGTATTCCGCACAGTTGGAAAAGTACATATATAAATATGTATTATATATATATATATATATCAAAATGTTTTCAAATTAATCCGATGTCCAATCTCAATCCGCTACTTGAAGAAGAGTATTAGATAGAAACTAATGAAATTGCTATTTCGCCAGTTCTTGTTAGCATACTCTCAGCGATATTTTTCCGTAACGGACCTTTCCCCCTCCTGCCAAAGCAAAAAGTATAGAATCGTTAGCAAATGCTGACGAAACCTACGGAAAAGAAGATTCAACCGACTGAAAGTGACCTGCCACGCTTGAAATTGAGGGTACCGCGGTTTTCGCCAAAGTAATTTCGTGTCCGTGGAGCGAAAATCAGTTTGGGTGCACACGAACGTCCTAGTAAATTGCTAGAAGCCTTAGTCTGGTTGGTCCTGTCGGTCTCACCATCACTTGGAGCGGGATTTCTCGTTCGAGCGTTTTTGCAACTCGTCTTTCTACGTGAGCCCGGTGAAGCCTCGACGACCTCAGTCGATTTTCCTCTCGCATTCACCCTCGACTAAAAAGAATTTCGTTGTCGGTGGCCGACGAGACTGGTAGCTCAACGGAGCGACAAAAAACTACGGTTCAATTTATTACGCGTGTGTGGTCGTTGTGGACTTTTCCAGTTTTCTATCGTAGCGGGCTACGATAATTTTATTCCCGCGGAGCCGTCAAACTGAGCTGGGAGTGATGCGATGGACGAAATTTTTGCTAATCATCGAATCAAAATAAGGTAAACTATTGCATCTGTTAAACGGCCAAATGTATAATAACACAATTAAATTTGTAAGACACCATCAAAGTTTTTGTGTCTCTTCGAGAATTTCTTCAGATTGTTCATATCATTTTATCGTAGGTAATATATATATGAATTGGAAAAAGGTGTTCTATATGTAAAACACTATACGCTTCAGAGTATCAATAAAGGGAACAAATAAAGATATTTATATTTGAGACATGTAAGGCTCTTCGATCTTTCTTCATTCCTTTTACGACGCATTGTTTATCACCACCGGTTTTTTTTTTTTTTTTTTTTTTCTTGTAAATTCATTAGACGACTGTAGACTTGTGTAGAAGAAACGCGACAGAAGTCAATCAAGCGCGGCAGCGCAATCCGGGATCTCTTGAAATTATAATTAAAATAATTTTATTCTCGGAGCATTCCAAGAAGCCGTTCCAATTATGAAACTATGCAAAGTTCGTACGCTCGCTCTTGTAGTTCAAATGGTTTGTACATTTGGCAAACATTTTTTGCCTGTTAACATCCACCATTAAAATATATATATATATATATATATTAATTATCATTTTTCTAGCTAAAAATACTGTTCGTTGACAAAGAAAATTGTAAGATTAAAAAGAAACAAATTGTGCACCTTTGTGAACAAGTAATGTTTGTTATATATAGAAAACTTTTTTATTGTGAGGGTTACATTTTTGAAAATAATTTCCCCGTCACGACTCCTTACTTTGTCACAAATTGCCATAGCTCTTATTCACAAACACAAGATGCGTATGGGGTAAAGTGTTTCTTATCGACTTATCCAAATATTCTCACATAGTCGATTCGTCGTTTTTCCACGTGTTAGTGGTGGAAATCGAGACATCCGTATATGTAATAAAGAACAGAGAAAGAGAAAACAAAGAACAAGCACAAGTGAGATAAAAGTCGTTTCTCTACCCAACGCATATTTTATTCAAGGGATGTCAAAGAACGTGCCGTTAGAAAATGTGGCTCGAACACGCAGCCCCCGAACGGTTTCGTGCGACAAGACAATTAAAGCGCTACGCTCCGCTTTGTAATACGTAACGACGTGGAGAATGATTACCCCAATATCGCTAATAATAATGACGTAGAAATGGGCTACGCGGTTGGGGAGCAAGTGAGATGAGTTAGCGATACAGCGAGAATCGCCCTATATGCTAAGCTGAAGCAAACGTGTGGCACTCCGCGTTTTGTACGAACGAGCGACGGAACCGTACGAATCGTGTTATGCTCGCTATCATGGCGTTATCTTCTGGAAACTATGACTCTATCGCACGAGGTTCGCATTACAAACACGAGGCGCCGACTGCCGGTACTCTGTTGTGTTGATGGTAAAGTACACACGAAATTCCATGGAATTTCCTTCTCCACGATTCACACACATTTTCCTGTGCTCTGTCTACTATAATGTTCGCGATTTACCTGCTAACCACAGTAGCATTAGTGCATACAGGACGCGCTAATTCCACTTGTGTCGTCCGTCTGCCCGCACACGATCCCTATCTACTAACGCGCCTGTTTTCAACGCTGACCGTCCCGTCTAAGTGTGCGCAAAATAGCTTACCAGTAAGCTTGCGACAGCACATCGAGTTCTGGGTAGTTACGCGCAGTCAGACTAGTACATAAATATACGTGTATTTTAACTTGAAGAAGAAACTGGCAAGGCAAAAAAAAGTTGCCAATTGAAATTTTTATGAAGAAGCGGTATGGAAATTGCTATTTTTAATTTTTTCAACGTCAACGTTGTAGTTGACTTTTATGCACAACGGCCCTCTAATTTGTCGGATCTGTCCTCGGCGCGAAAGAAAACATGGAATTATGCGCTCCTGAGTTTTTTTTTTTTTTTTTTGACAGTCGATTTTTACTCAAGTAATCCAAATGATACCTTTCTATCTAGCTTTTTCAACCCCGTCATATACATCATCGTTTTTCCGCGATGACACCGAGAAGCAAAGAAATCGTTGTTTAAAAATACACCAAACCACTAATTTTTTCAATATTGTTTATAAAAATTCCCGAAAAAGTTTTTCTTTGATCGTCGCTCAGGAACTATATTTAATTTATTTTTCACACTGATCACGAATCTTCCACTTATTTAACTTCTTCCTCAATCTTTGAAACGGAAACGGGCGTCTGTTGTGAGGTACGATTTTTTTTCAAGATTTTATAAAATTCAGACGGGTGAAGCGATTCTTGCCAAATTTAATAGGGAACGTGGGTCCATAATAATTTATTTATGTCGAATTGTTTAGACAAAAATAAAAATAAAATAAGAGCTAGAGTTTAAATGATATTTTTCAAAAAATTTAAAATGTGATAAAAACCGAAACCCCTCGACCGAATCTTACTAAATTCAATAACGAAAATGTTTTGATGTTAATGTACTTCTGGAGAAAGTTTCAGCTCGATAACTCAAAATTTGCGAAAGGTAGAGCTTCGAACACACTTTTTTTCGAAAATTCCAACAAAGTAACATTTGAAATTTTCACAGATGCACTAAAGGACTTTGCTGTAGCAAGAGTGTATTATGATTAGCATGACCTACTCTTGAATAAAGACAGCGGTGAATGAATGCTTGCTATGATTTTGAAAAATCAAGTATTTCCATTTTCACCCCTAAATATAGTATGGCTAACTATTATAAATATAGAATCCAATAATATAATCGTAATCAGTAGCAGAAAAATAAAAGTTTCGCTGAGTTCCAAGCTTATATAAGGTTAATGTCAATGAGGTTTATAATGCAACGAAACTAATATCGATGTCTCATTCTTTGTGTAACATGTGTCATAAGGAGGGAGTCTCGCTACGCGCTGACTTCGCATAAGTTCGACAACAATAAGAGAAAATTGCAAGTACTTCTATGACCCTGAAGATATCTGCATCAGACAAAATTTAATCTTTAGCACGCCATAACTTCCGTATTTTTCATCGTACAGACTTTTCTTTGGGCTCGTTTTCTTTGTTATGAAATTCTCTAAGTGTGTATTTTATCTAGATTTTTTTTCGATAAAAAATACGGAAGTTATGGCGTGCTAAAGATGAAATTTTGTCTGATGCAGATATCTTTAGGGTCATAGTACTTCTTGATGGTGTAAAAATCTGAAAAAAATCATGTATACTAAAGGTACTGCGAAGATTAATTTTGCATAATAATAATTTCAAAATGTTATTAACAAATTCATCAAAAAATTAATTGGTTAACAAATTACCCGGCAACAAAACTTTTTTTTTAATGAAAATGATTCGTTTATTTTTCTGAATACGTATGAATTTTTTCAGATTTTTAAGTAATCGTTGATTTTTTATTTTTTTTATAGAACAAAAATCAACGATTACTTACTATCCGATTTATCTGATACAGTGTTTGCTACTTACGAGTATCAGACCAGGAAAAAAGGGAGATATCAAGACAAGCTTGAAAGGACATCACGAAGAAGTATCCAATATTAATGTCAATACTGTCGTTCTGCACGAGTTCGAGCGAGCGAGCGAGTTTTTCGGTATTATTTGGAAATTGCGTATTGGTAAAAAACAAAACTTCGATGCCAATTGGAAACACAAAAAATCATGTGGGAATAATCGCTTAACTGCAAGAACTCACCAACGGAATCGTTACGTGTACAGTACTGTACTAAAGACTATAAAGTACGCACGCTATTACAGAATAACGATAACTGTACATTTCCCGCCCAACCTTATGATTTGATCAATTTTCGAGGCACCTTTGAATGTACATTGTTCAAACGGAAACCAACAGTACCAATGCTCGGACATGTCCCAGTCATCGGACACCGGTTTGTCGCTTTGATTTATTCCAAATTTAAGTATTAGAAATCCAATTTGACAATTGTAATCGTATCTTCAAACATTATTTGATAGACAGAAAAAAGTTATACAAGGTTTCGCGTAAATATAATTTTTTTTATTGATTTCATTAATAAATGGCAAAGAAAATCTTGTAGTTAATACGAACTAGTCGAGTTCGTACATCAGAATTCTCGAAATATATGATTGTCCGAAACATAGGGACATACAGCGTCCGAATACAGGGATATACCAAAAGACCGCGTCAGTAGACTGGTGTATTTGGAGTTCCTCGTTATTTTCTTCCGTAATTAAAAAAATATTACCTTTTTGTAATCAATCGATGTGTTTTGGAAACTAAAAACTATCAGCTTGACATTGGTTTTTATTAAACATTATTTGGTAACAATGGTGCAATATAAGAACTTCAAAAGCGGGCTGGTCAAATTCGTAACAGACGTTGGATCGTACATCCGTGCAACCTAATACGTGTTAACAGGGAAGGGGGTGGTTCGAAACCGCGGTTGATGCGAACTACTGCTACTGTGCAGGTGAAATGGGCTATACAAAGACGATTACCGGGTGAATAACAGACACAGCCTACAATAGAATAATTCGGTTTGACGATAGAAATCGACAGACATCGAACATAAGATACCTATGCTATTTCGAGACTCGTCGAAATGAGCTTTTATCATCGATATTCCGTGCTCTCTGACGAATCATTTCCCTATACCTCAATTACCTCATTCGGATTTATTATTTCAACTACTACGGTTGCTATTCCGATCATTCCATTTTCTCATTATCAGCATCCATGTATAGACATCCAATAGTTGTACCTTCCAATAATAGGAGATTAATCAATTCCGTGGCGCTGTGAAGATTAGCGAACGCATTTCATGTGAATTTCATGACGTGGAATATTCTCGTTGCCGCATTACTCTTGGCATTTTCCGCAATCGGAGAAACGCGGGTTCGTAATGTCGCATAAGTGATACTGATAAATTGCAACTCACAACGAGCGTTAATACCGCGGTAGCATAATTAATGAATTATCGTAACAGTTTAGTTGTTTTCCAAGACGAAAAAAAAAAATTCAATAAGCGCAACAAAAATATGCACATAACACAGTAGACGTGTAGATTATTTTTAGTTGATAGGTTAAAGGATTAAGTAAGGTATACCTAGTCTAATGTTCGAAATGAAATGGCAATATACTAATGATTTAATAATTGTTTAAAAAAAATTTTATTGTATACTAAAATGATAAATTCAGCGAGAAAAAAGATAGTGTTGTTCATAGAATCCTCAGGCACTGCAAAAACATGCATAAATATTGAATCCGTGTGCGGTGATGTAGTATTTCTTTTAGCATGTAAAACTACCAGTCATCTAAGAAAAATTACCATAGCACATAGTAGTAGAGCACTTGGGCGTCATCTATGGCGGAAAGCCTCAGATTTTTCAAGAATTGTTACCATAATATCTACGAAAAATTCTTATAAATCCGGTACGTCCGACCATACGTGACGCCCTAGTTCTCTACAATTATGTGTTATATGCTAATGTACCTTAAGAGATATACTCATATTTACTAGATCCTTCTCTCAGGGTACAAATGTTGGGCTAATATTTAATACAATATACTTATAAACAACAATATTTTTTGAAATCTTCCGCGATTTATTATTGTATACTGATATTATTCTATACTGAATGCTTTTTACTATTTTTTATTCTTTTATTATAGTTTTTATTTACAGTACTGTAATGCTAGCAGCTTAAGTTACGTCAACATTATTAATTAAAATGTGAATAAAAAATGAAATAATAAAATTTAGATAATTTAAAACAATTGGTAAGTTAATATTAGATAGACGTGCAGCAAACGTACAGCTTATATATAAGATTTAAAAAAAATCTTTAAGATGAGGATAGGCGAGTGTGCAAGAGCGTCGACTAGTAGTGCCGGGGTCACGTCCCTATTACCGACTAAAAAAATGTATTCCGATGATGCCAATATATGCAAAGATAAACAACTACAAGAAAGCAACCATAGAATGACGAAAAAGCATTTAGGAGTCACGCACAGTCCGATCAAAATATCCTTTTATTTATTATTAATATTTATTATTCAACGTTGGTTGGACATCGGCAGCCAACATTGGGTCAACGTCGTTTGATAACGTTAGGCCAATGTTATCATCCTGACGTTAACTGGTCGCCGGACCTACATTAGCGGCCTGGGTCGGGTCAACTTTCTAAGTCAGCCGGTCATAGAGTTGGTCCAACGTCAGCTCGTCTCTTAAACCGCAACGGGGTGTTGATTATTCTAGTCTATGTTAGCAGAGTCTAACCTATGCTCTCGATGGAATAGGTTAGACTCTGCTAACATGGACTATAAGTCCTCAGGGAAATGTCACAAATATTTACCTATTATTGTTTAAATCGTATTTCTTTTATTCCAGCGTTGTTATTGCGCCGGCATACTAGCTGATGTTGATAATGTTTGTCTTGTTACTTAAAAGCAATTTTTGTTGTTGAAAGTACGGTTCGTATGATTTATAAAAAATCTAAAATTATCAAGGTCAGAATGGTGGATCATTGTCGGCAAGACATGTTTGGTAATTTACAAACTATACAGTTAACGAAGCAAACTATTGTAAATTGTCAAACGAAACTTTAGAAACGTTATATCGAATGTATTATGCCTTTGGATTGTGTTTGCACACTGTAGCTGGACGCTATTGGACCTCACGTCGATGAGATCAGAGGAAAAGCCACAATCGTGATTATACAATAGATCGCGGGCGTCCATGTGGAACGGCAGGATTTCGTATCAAACGGGAAGCAATTAATGTGTCATTAAAGCTCGCGGTTGGCATATTGCGGTGAAGGAGGGGCGGATGGGTACGGCTATCCTGAGTCTTATGGTACGTCACCGGGGGTAGGATTCAAACTCGGGAATTGGTTTGCCTTCGAGCATTGTAGCTTTGGAAACACTTGTATAAAGGACACATTCACATAGAATATACTGGCGATTATATAACTATGCATAGCCAGAGGAAGACGAGAACCCGCAGAGATATATGCAAAGGGCTTCAAACGTTTGGCGTTGGAGCAATTTAGTAGGCAACGTCTCTAATAACGCCGCGGGGCAGTATCGCTACAGTGCGCGCTTTGTGAGCCTTCTCGTATAGCGCGTTATGTTACTGCATGCAACACACGTTACACGTTTATCGTCCCATGTGTATTGTAATCTAATAAAGCAAATATGGTTAAACAAAAAGTCGCTCACACAAATAAAAGCTGCAAATAAAATTTAAAAAGGTGCAAAATGACTTGCACATTTCTTAATCAGTTTTTAGTGCCTTGCGCATGACGTCAGCTTCTAGGACTAAATCCCTCCGATTAATTTCCCCAGACAAGATTACCCTCGGGCAAAATGTACTCCAACAATAGGCTCAATATTTTTAATCTGTGTACTATCGATTACTCTGCGTACCTGATAGGTGAAGCGATTGTTTAGTTTTTTTTTTTTTTTTTTTTTTTTTTGTGCTTTGTTTCAATTATTGAAAAGGGTATCGGCCGTTTTGCAAGCGAGCCCGTCCGTTAATATTTAAGTGCAATTAAACTTGTTGTTCAGAATTGTGAGGCTCTGTTAAATAAAAATTAAGAATTGAAAATCAAAATAAAATAAAAATAACATTTTACATCATACATCTTACGAACTAGCGATGAATTTGTGCAATTTATAAGCGATTGATCTCTCTCACATTGTTCATTGGGCGATGGGTTTGCCTATCGTCCTTGTAATTGGGCCCAGCCCATAAATAAATAAATAAATAAATAAATAAATAAATAAATAAAACACGCCCTCGTCATTATCGTACTTCCGATGTAAATAAATTACGTCGTGTATATACTGGTATACAGACACTCGTGCCGATTGATATCCCAATAGAGAGAGTCTCACATAAACACACACATCGAATGGAGACTACTCATCCCTCGGTCTACAAAGGAAGATTTTGGGTGATCCCTCGGAATTAATCAACAACAATTGGGCAATTGTTGTTGATTCAGTCGTCGAACGAGCACAAACACATCTACGAACTAATATGCTTCGACGTTAATTACACCAAGAGTATTATGCGATTTACTGAATTTCACTAATAACTACAGTATCGTACACTCAACGATATTACACGGAAAATAAATGGCATATAAAGGAGCGTATGCACATTCATGTACAAATGTGAAATAATTACTATTACCTACACTATCATCCTGTATGTATGATATTCGGTGTATAATATTTCACCGAAAATTATCCGAAACAGAAATTTATTTGCTGTTACGAGCAATCGGGTGCTCCGCGCTTGGCTCTCGGTTTGGCTCTCGGTTTGGCTCCGCTTGTTAAACTAATAAAAATGCGGCTTCATAATCGTGAAGCTTACCACGTATTGAATAGTTACAGACGTAATAGTCACGAACCCCGACGTATTCGCAAACCGCTAATCTTTGCAGTCTTAAACATAGTCATCCTCGTGGCCGTAATTATAGTTGTGATAATCGTAAGTGGGATCGTATTTATAGATCGTATTTCTCGTGCGTAATTCGGTTAGAGGTTTTGGAAGAGATTGCTAACCGAAAACTATCACCGTAACTGTAATGGATCAAAAAACACCTTATTATGAAAAACATGTGACTACCTACGGACAGAGCTGGGCAGTATTTTAAATACCTGATGTATTTTAAGTATTTTAAGTACATATTTCAAGTACTCAAATACTTATTTTGGTATTTTAAGTACTTTTCGGGCCTTTAAGAACAAAATACAAAACACTTGTGGTTTTTTCCATATTAAGGTTGTGAGAAAAAGTTTCGAATATAGAGTAGGGCTAGGGGACAGCGGGGCAAAATGGCACAGCCGGGCAAAACGGGATAATGAGAGAAAATGCAATTTTCCAATAACTTTTGGATGGTGGTGATGGTGGTACGTAGGGCAAAACGGGTTTGAAAATCCGGATGTATCGTTGGGACAAAATGTGACATCCAAAGATTATTGGAAAATTGAATTTGGCCCCGGTCTCCCCTATACGGTGTGGCCAGCCAAGCCGACTATGCTACTTAAGGCGGCGAATGGAACATCCATCTGGCCGACCAAACCGACTTAGCCGTCCAAAATCCATCCACCCTGTGCCACCCTGTCCCACCCTGTCCCACCCTGTCCCATCCGCCCTGTCCGTCCTGTCTGTCCATCCACCCGTATTGATTTTCACGAAGTATATAAAAAAGTACTTATAAATGTATATAAAATACAAAAGGTATTTTGTATTTTAAATACATTAGTATTTTGTATTTTATATTTTAAGTACTTTCGAGTATTTTGCCCAGCTCTGCCTACGGGTATCAACCGGAAGAGGTTAAATGTGTCCGGATTCTAAATGTGTCCAAAACCATCTTTATATCCAAAACCAAGATTCCAACACGAATGAAAATACCATCACTTTTCCTTTATTTGACATGATCGAGAACTGTCGAGGTGACACTGACAGCTCGGAAAACAATAAACTCTCAAAATCGTGGGGTGGCACGATGGTCATGGATCATCTTGAGACTTTATATTTACTTTATGAGTGTTTACAATTCTTTCAGAATTGTGTTCAGCAATGATGGGTGAATTCATTAAAAATTCAATACCAAAACTAAGTTTCATATGCAGAAGATATACAGCAAATTTCCCGGTGATCCGACGTCAAAGTTAACGCGTCAAAAGTTATTGCGTTTTCGGACGCAGCGGACCTACAGTCTGACAGAAATGGGAAATGCTATTTTTTGCAACTTTGCAGATAAGAAATGCTTGTTAAATGTAGAAATCTGTTCAGTTTTCTCAAGTGGTAATTACAGATTTCCACAAGTAGCGCGTCGAGAAAATATCCCGAGCTGTTAACTGGGTGGGGCCGCCATATTGAAGTTTCTAAGGTCGGTATCGTATGATCGTAAAGTAGCTTGAAAAACTGGTTCTACGCAAGAGTTCTTGAGCTCGCCGAGCTACACAACATCCTCGAATAAAAGTCGGTCGCGTGTGCTCGATGATTCTTAGGTGGGCATTTTGACAATGCCTCGAATCCAAATTCTCGAATGCTCTCTTCCAAATTAAAAAGAAAACCAAAAGATTGTAAGATGAAAATACGTTTATATTGTCGCGCTCTCCGGCGTCCTCGGGAGCAGCGACATACCATGTCAAAACCCTGATATATGGAGCGGAATGGAAGGGAGACAAATTTTCGTGCTCACGAAAGTAGAGCAATCGGCCTCTTTTGTTCCGGGGACGTCGTGATAGAAGGACGCTTCTTGTAAACATTGTACGACTGTACGGGATTTAGCGAGGTGTTCTCGTGTCTGAGGTCCCGATCGCGCGTGCCGGCCGATAACATAACGAGAAAGAACTGATTCGTACTGCGAGCCCTGGAACAGATTGAAAGAGCCAACGCGGAAGCCATCTCCAAAAAATAAAAGATGAGTACTTAAAACTATATTTAAAACAAAAAAGAAAACTGTACATTGACGAAAATTGTAATCGGAAAGTGGAATAATTTCTATAATGGTATAATTGAATGGGTGATGCTAGGATGTATTTTTAATTAAGTTAAATGGATGTGTACCGGAAAACAAGATAGACACCGGATATGTTTGTGCGATTGTAATTTTATTTTTGTTTTTGTGATATGTATATGCGTATGAGATCTTTCGGAACTAATTATAGGTGAATTTGATTCGCCACGTGGTTTCAAAGAAGACAATTAAATCAACTTTTTCTGGCGCGTTACAGTTTATTTTACTTGGATTTAATTAATTAATTAATTTGTTTTTAAGGAAATTCCTGATACTAAGTTAAGTCGAACATTAGTCATTTTTTTTTAACTTACAAGATTTTTAAAAAGTCATTGTGATTCAACGTGTTGCCTCGAGTGGTTATAATTTGCACAGAGCGGTAAGGAAAGATTCTCAACCACGTATTCGCCACTAGCGTGAAAAGTTCAACGGTGTTTTGCAGTACAGTGAAACTTTCAACCTCTGTAAACTAATCTAATGATCGCTCGTAGCTTCGGGCAATGCTAGCTCTATATAGGTAGGCGAAGAGATTCGCTGAAGCGAAGAAGTGGACCGGTGAGAAGAAGTTCGAGAGGGCCTACAGCCCTCGTACAAAGTACGGAGTACCTAATACCATGTGCTAAGAAAGTTTTCCACGCGATGGAAGCAGCACGCGAATCGACTCAGCGCCACAACCTCGAGTAGTTCTGGCATCGGGAATGTTGCTACGTGACCACACGAAACCTCGCGCAGCTCACCAGTATGTGAGCTTCCCTCGTCGTTGAAATAAAAGTCGAATATTCGGATGAATTTGAAGCTAGAAGTTTTGGAACTAGAAAAAAGACGCCACGAGCCTGAAATTCGATAGGAGAAGAAACTTTTTACGCGACACTGAAAAAAAAAAAAATTCTCGTGAATTCCGAAAATCATAATTGATTGAATTGAGCATACACCCAGAAAAATAATTTATTTGACGTGCAGCCGCAAATAAATATTTATTTGTGGGACGCCCGTGAAGTAAATTTTTTTTCTGGGTGTGCGTATCACGGTCTATAAAAAAACTGTACTTACTACCAATGCAGTTAAATTAATTTCCACATTCTAGAAAGGCGTATTGCGACTTACACACCCAGAAAAATAATTTACTTGACGGCCACCGTTTATTTGGATTAAGTAAAATATTTATTTGATTTAAATAAATATTCATTTTAATCAAATAAATATTTTACTCAAACTAAATAAACGGCGGAGGTCAAATAATTTTTTTCTGCCCGTCAATTCAATGACGTATACCCAGAAAAAGATTTACAGTACACGACCGCGTTTCTCCGTTCCTCGGGAGCCAATCCAATTAGGCACGACCGCGTATTTCCGATACCCCATTACCTGCCCAAGTACCTGCCCACCGTTCCTTTCCATACGCAAAAATTGTCGGAATTACAGCAGTGACGATTTCATTCGCAGGTAGCAAAAGGGAAGAAGTCGTTAGTTTCCCCACCAAGCAGGTAACGGACCTTGAGAAGGGGCCGAATTGGACTTACGCGGTCGTCATTTTCGGAAATACGCGGTCGTTCGGAATTATGCGGTTGGGAGAAACGCGGTCGTGTACTGTATTAAAATCACATAAATTTCGGTTTTCAAATGGCGTTTATTAAGGTGAAAGAAATGTTTACTTGCCTTAACAATCGATTATGAAAAGAAGAATAAAAACTAGAACGTATGTACTCTAATATTTGCAAAAATGTAATCCTGCACAAGTGACACAACTTAATCCTTACTGAAATGAATCGTAATTTTTAACCACTCGCCATTTAATATGTACCAAGTTCTATAAAACTTTTACTCCTCCTTTTTCCGTATGTACATTCGTTGCAATCATCATCCCTCGATTAAGCGGTAAACGCAGTCTCATCTGTATGTACTGTTTGGATCGCGGTAAAGTGAATGAGAATCAGCTAGTGCTTTCGACTTTTATAATCCCGATCGATCATAGAATAGTCGAGGCACGACGAGAGAACGAGAGATGGAACGAGTGCGAGATAGGTAAGAGTCTATTGGCGCGTGGCGGATTACGACAAATGCAAACGATCCGCGGATCCAGGGTGGCAGGGAGGAATGGAGGATGTAGTCGGACGGAAGAGGAACCGTGAGGTCGACCGATTAAGGTCGTCGAGCATGGAATTAAGCCGCAAGCCTCACTCAGCCAAATCGTTTGATCGAAAGTCGATTTCGTTCGTAGCATCGATCGTGAACGTAGAGTACACGAATTCGCGAATTTGTGTCGCGCTTACGAAGGACTTTGGATGAATCTGCTTCAAACGACAACGATCGAAGTACCTAGGTAAACTTGCTGTACGGATATGTACGTCGATGAAGCATTGGCGCGATTCTGTTTCACTTCGTGCTAATTGTATTGTTAAGTAAAAAGAAATCACTTATACTCCCTTTATCTATCGCTTTACAGTTTCGATTACAGCATTTATTCGTCAAAGTAGCATTCCCTTCGTAAGAATTTTTGAGGCTTTGCCATAACTGATCAAATTTCGCTGCCATTCGTGGCGGATTACTAAACTGCTAAAAGATGAACTTACGGGCTTATGGTACTTTTTTACCTTCAGAGTAAAAAAAACAGCAGCAAACCTTATTTTTATGTTTGGAGAGTGTTATAGTTTTTAAGAAGTTGCGATATACAATTAAAGGTCAGAAATAAATGGCAAGAAAATTCTGGAAGAACTCCCGAGGTTAATTACAATTGTAACCATTTTTTATGACTTGTGTAATTATTTATTCACTGTTCTTACTTCAGTTAGGTGACGTCGCCCATCTCTTGGCAACCACACATGCGGTGTTTCTTTTAAATATATTAACTGATCTGTTCCTCAGTCACGTTGAATGTAATTGGCACCTGTAGTATGCGTCACATAATAAGTAGACAAATAATTGAAATTCGTAGTCACAATTATAAATAACCGCGGGAATTATTCCAGGATTTTGTTTCTCGCGTGCGTGCGTGCGTGCGATATCGGCTTAATGCCACAAGGCCATATGGGCCGTGTATAGCTCGCATGCCCTTCTGGCATTAGACCGGCTATATCAAAGAGTGACTATATATAGAGAGATTATACGAATATAACATTTTATCTTAGAAGGAGTGCGGAGAGATACCGTCAATGGATATAAAAATCACTTTGAAGTAATTCTACCAGTATAAACTCGAATATGAACTGAGCCCTCTACACTGAACTCTCATTACACTGATTAATCAAATTCACGAAGAAGTTGCACTGACAGTCGAAACAGCACCGTGACGCTGGATGAGTAAAAAAAGTAATAATCAAATTTCTTGAAACTTATGATTTCTATTAAAAACTCGTCCATTCGGAAAAAGGTGTTATTCATTTTGATTTTAAAAAGTTGCTCGTTGAAATTTTCATATGGCTTTCCCATAATTTTCTTTTATTCACGAAGCTTCATCTATGAGAAAGCATTTTCTGTACAGTTCGCTTCCTCGTGGAGGAAGTTTCGCGAATACAAGAACATTATGAGAAAGAGAATTTTATGCAAAACGACGGGCCGATTTAGGTTCTGCGCGAAAAAATACACCAACGCGCTTCACTTTGTCGGATCTGTGCATCGCCTTCATTCAACGAAAATACAGGGTCTTAGAAAAATATTTATTTAATCATCTAATATTCGCCGTTTAGTGTCCATTCCTAATGTATTTTTCCCCGCCGATTACGAATCTCGAACTTATCCTCCTGGAGCGATATTCGATGCAGAAACACTCGTCGGACGTAAAATAAACATTTTCCGAAATATTAAAAAATGTCAAAATCTTATAAAATCTAAACGGTTCGATCGTTTCCACTGACTCCTTCGATAGATTTTTACAAAATCCAATACCAAAGGTGTTTGATAAAAATCGAATATTTGTGTGCAGTTTTAGGACGATAGCTCAACATTTGCGTAAGTTAGAGCTACCACAGAGAATTTTCAAAAAATTCAAAATCTTTTAAAATCTCCAATTCGGCCTCAATCTTCAAGAAAACAGCACCGAATGAAGCGACATGATCATACTATTTTGGTATACCAAATTTCAACTGGCTGTCTCAAGCCGTTTAAGAGTTATAGTCGTTTTAAACGATGCAAATCTGTCACATACACATATACATATACACATTCTATTTTAAGTACTCTGAAATTAAAATATCGATTTTTTTTTTTACGAAAACTTAGCTTCTTCTATGAGGAAGCGAAAAGAAAAAAATTAGAAATGACCCATAAGTCATATTATAAACGAAATACACAAAAATTTAGGAATTCTCGTCAAATAATTATAATCCGCATGGATTCTAAATGACAGAGACACCGCCATGTTACGCAAAGAACGCGTCGCCAATTTGGTATATCAAACCGAGTCTTACGATGAATGGAGATACAAACAGCGAAACTCTATGCGCCAAGTACTTCCGGGTAAAACAACGGCGGAGCGTCATTCAACTTAAGTATCTCTCGATACATCGAATACGTTATCGTATTATATATGTAATGCTGTCGGGTGTTAAGTGAATCAACCTCGTATCTCGTTATGGCGTAATCCTTGGCGCTGTGTATAGTCTTCGTCACGTGTGCGAGTGTGTGGACCGGCACGATACAATATTCTAAGCTCGCTCATTCGCGCCTCAAGTAGTCTCGTCTGCAACTGTGTCACGTCTGTCTTGCGCTTCTCTTCTTTAATTAGAATGCAAACAGTCAAAGAGCTTCGGTGCATACCGATCCAGGTACCGGGCTAATGCTGATCCTGTTGCCGCTTATTGCGCTACTTTGAGTGAATCGATATTCGATACGGTAACAAGCCTCTTTACGCAGCAGAAATGTCAACTGTGCAGCAAGGAAGAGGAACTTGTGGGAGACGACGATTGGCAATTTGTTGAAAACTCTGTTTGATTTCACATTCCGGGAAAAAATTATCATATACGATCATATATGGATTAGACCGGATTGATAATATTTTATCACAAGGGAAATGTCGAGATCTGATCATATATGAACGTATCTGACCATATATATGCGACATAGTCACATCTAACAAGACATTATTCTGGTAACCATAGATGGACTCTAATCTAATGAAATGGGGTAATATCTGAAAAGCCATTTTGACGAAAAAAATGCTCAAAAATAGATTTTATAGATGGATTTTCCCCTGAAATAATTTTTTTCTCAATATGTTTAATGACTGTGTAAACAAAGAAACAGCACTCAACGGGAATCGATAACTTTGGTGATATAGTGTCACAATGACAAGCGTATAAGCGGCGCCTGATTGAAAATTCGTCTTAGACATTTTTTCTTTTCAATCGATGATAAACGATTTTTCCCTCAACCATAAAATTATATGTTCTGTTGCACATGTAATAATGCTTAGAAGAGGTAAATTTCTTACCTTTGTTTAAGTCTGTTCACATAAATCTCGGATACATGAGTGTGAGGATACGATGAATCGTTGTTACAGACTCAAATAAAACGGAAGCACTCGAGACTCGGTCGTTGTCGCAAACGGTTGTCTTGAGACAAATAAACGTTTCCCTATATAGTTTATTTAATTATGCGTGAATCATTATTTACCATATAATTACTCCACATAAATTTGTTCAAATCTGATATCAGATAGCAGATATGTTCAGATATTATTTATATATGATCAGATATGATTCGATGAGATATACGTATAATCCGATATGGTCTATATCCGATGTGATCATTTTACATCACTAAAACTTGTCCGGATATGATCAAATATGAATATAAGCTTATGTATGGTCGGATGTTGTCATATTTGGTCGGAAATGATCATGCATGAGATATGTTCAGATATGCTCAGATATGAATTCATATCTGAACATAGCGTAGCAGGTATGAAACGCTACCTGGCCATGCATGGACTTATATATGTTCATATCTGATCGTATATGATTATTTGTTTTCCCGGGTCTCATGTGGTCTAGCGAGCACACGAGAGAAGAGTGCAATCGTACATAATTTTATAGACTATCTGTCTTCACACACTTACGAGGAAAGACATAACTTTCTAGACTGCTACGTGTCAGTCTCGAACTTGAGTTCGTCAATTAAAAAAAAAACGTATAGTTTGTACGGTACTTGAACTGTCGCAAGGTTCGTCTCTGTTAGCTTGATCGATTCTATCGAATGTTCCATGATATACGAATTTTTTCTTTGAAAGCTCGATATAAATTGCGATGGCTGATGACCTCTGTAAATGGATCAATTATTGAAGTCAGAGAACGAGGCGAACGCGATATAAATAAATAACTCGGAGTGAATAGAGCGCAGGCTACCAGGAACAAAGAATAGGAGAATCAACGGCAAAAAAATGCGAAGGTCCAAAAAATAAAAAAGCCAATTCGGTCCAATAATTGGAATCCTAATCAATAGAAGGCAATCGGTCAAGCGTGCTGTACGTTTCGATGAACGCGGGGGGATTCCGAGAGAGAGAGAGAGAGGGAGAGAGAAGCGAGGTAGACTATAGTTGGCTTTTTGTCCGAGCGTTCTGGGCTTGTGCTTTTTGTATCTCCTTTTCTGGTAACGTGTACATACAGACGTATGCATACTATACACGAACTACATATATGCTCGCGTATATCAACCTACGTGGAACAGAAATTTTATTGGACAAAACGGAATTATTGGATACCGAATTACGAATATAATTCGGTAGCATAGCAACTGATGCATCAACGGTATGGTCCCGTGAATATTTTCATTTCACCGTTAAGCAATTAATGATCCATACTTTAGGAATTCCGATCCTTGCAAACATTTTAGAGTTTCCCTGGTCAGATACAGAAAACACCTTTTCGGAGCCTTATCAATTAGGGCCTCATGTAATGCTCAAAAATGTCTACTGAGGTACTTTGATTCGATGCATTGAACGAAATGACAGTGGGTCGAGAAAATCGACACGGAAAAAAATGCTTGATTGGGTCACCTAACTATTTATTAGTTGGGTATAAATGGGTTACAATAACTATCTGTTTTGTTACAGTAACGACTTAGGTTTAGTTGAATCTACCATTAACAGTTAGTTAACGCGAATAGTGAACACAACTAACACGATTAGTTAGTCTAACTACTAACATAGTATTCAGGATAGGCAGCGAATTTTATAGGCACCCTAACCAACTATAGTTGTTAGTGCGACCACGCTCGGCGCGCGTGTCAGACAACCAACTGAAATGGTTGCAGCAACGAACTGCAGTTGCTGCGAACCCAGACATCACACCGTTATACATGCAAGTCAGTTGATATGTTAATAATGTCGGAAATTGTGAAGGCGTACGAGAGACGAACGGGCTTAATTACTTACTTAATTAATGAACGGATATTCACTTATTGACAGGTAGAGATGGAGTAGATTCGAAAAATAGCAGATTTAAGGCTACACTTAAAAAAAAAAGATGTTCATAACCTACCAATTCCCTTACAGAATCATCCGTATAACTAATTCGTACGATAATGTTCAAGCAGCCGTGAATGTCATGTACAAGGTTAAAAAATATATGTTTCAAGATACGTGTAGCAGAGTGAGTAAGATCGTGGACTACAAATCGCAGGGTCGCAGGTTCGAATCCTCATTATCGACCAAATTATTTATTCCGAGGTTTCAATGGTACGAAGGTAGAAAAACGACAATAAAGCAATTTCGGGTGATAAAAAAGCATTTATGCGGTCGTGCAGATCAATATTTTGTATTAATTGTCTATTAATATTTTTGATAACCTGTGCTGTTGGTCCAACCAAGTCGCTTGGTTGTATCACGCCAGTAAATTATTGAAGCAGGCAAGTAAATGGCTAATCCAACAATTTCCCTAGCAATTAGCCCAGCTAACAAGTTACTTGGTCTAGCGAATAGCATATCAACCAACTTAAAATCGTTAACTCAACCAATTTATCGACTGGCGCTCAGAGCACTAAGACAATTGGTTGGGTTAGCTATTTTTTTTGTTAGCCCAACTAATCCGTTTTTTCCGTGGATGCTACGCTCGTAGTGATTTGTTTTAAGTAGATCAGGGAGGTTAAACCGAATGAAAATTTAGTCACTTTAGATTATTTATAACAAGACAATACAATAAACCGAAAATTGTAAGACACAAAATTGAAACACGCGCGAAAAAAGAATTAATCATCGATCGAGGGCGCCAGTTCTCGACATCGATAATTGACGCGCTTGCGCAAAGCGAGTTTAATAGAAATGCGCAAACACGTAATATTTTCGGGGGTCCTCTCGGACCCGAGGAGCCACGTCTCCTCCTCTTTTGCTCTGGGGACGTCGTGCCTTGTGAACGTTCCGATCAAGATCTGGAAGGAATAGCGAGACGAATTCGTGTTGGAAGCCTTCAGCCGTGCTTGGCCCGCCGGCTACAAATATCAAGTTGATCTGCGAGCCCCAAAGATCACGAAAGAGCCACCGTGGAAGCGATCTCGACTCACAAAAAGATCAGTAATAATTACTGTGGGTTGCGTTCTTAATTATTTCTTGTGTCTATTTTTTTATTTTGTCCCTGCTCCGGCCCTTTTGGGGTAGTTAACGGACAGGAGGAAATTTTTGTTTGTATTAAAAATCGAGTGTGAAATTTTTGTAGTATGTGAGGGATGAAATGTATGAGAATTTCGGTTATTAATTATACTGATGAATGCTAAATTAAGTAACGAGAATGAACTGAACATTTATATAAAGAATTTAGGTAGAATAATAGCAAACAGGATTTGACGAATTTGTATGAACGAATTGTGCGAAAAGTGAATTTATATGGATGAAATGAACGAGAACTTCGGTTTTATTAATTGTATGAAGATTTCTCAATCGTGATTATTATTGGAGGAGAAAATAATTATTTCGTATCCTCAAAATTATTTTCGGAATTTATTCTTTCGCCTTTTAAAAAACCATCGATTATTCCTGTTTCGGAAATATAATTTATACTACAAAATAGTTATCCTTATGATAAGTATACATGGCAATACTGCTATTTTCGAATACATCGAAAACTGTATACCGTAAATTGACTACACTTCAAAAATCGAGAAGTAAAGTTTACGATATGTTCAAAAATCCTTTCTCACAAATACACCGTGTATGTTTGTGCCCTGTACGATTTCATTGTGTTACAATGAAGGTGTTTACGTTTGAACAGTGTATTTGAAGGAGCCTTATTGGACTCAACTAAATTCGACGCTTCGCACTCTGCTCCTTTATCGTTCACTGAGATCAGGCAGGCTTGTCGCTGAGAGTATTCACCTTCGAAAATCTTTCGTCGACTATATGCGGCTATATCGCCAATAGCTTATACGAACAGTCGTTCGTGGATAAAAACGTAACTGGATACATCTACACCACGTGGATAGTTCCGCTAAGTTTTTCAAAACCCACTCTAGTGGTCTATTGTTGTTGAAAGTAAAAAAGTGCAATACATGAATGAATTATTAACGGATTAACAACGTAGAAATAAGTAACAATATTAACGTTTAAAACATGGTTTAATACAAACAATTTTAACTGCGTTGATTTATAAAACGTAAATGTACATTTTATCGATCGTCATTATAAATAGCAAATATGAATGGGGATGTTCAGTAATACGTAATTGGAATGTAATTATGCATCAGTAGAAGAACTTATTATTGTTATCGTTGACGCGAATCGTTGCCTTTCCAAATGTATATCACTATACATTGACATAATAAACGACACAGCATATCAGCGTTTCATGATGATTCACTTGCTGGATCGGTAGAGTTTAAATTCAATGTAATTTTTCCAATTTACTTTTGCTAACGGATGACAATGACAACATACAGGTTTGGCTACTGATGAATTATTATTTTTATTATGGCTAAATTAACTCTGACGATCAATATTCATTTATTGGTTATACATTTTTTGTTCGTATTATTCTTTGTATATCTGAGGCAACGCGTCACATAAACGTCTTTTTACTCTCTACATTATTCTGTCCTAGTTAAACCTTATTCAAATGATAATACTGCTTTGCATTTGAAATCCGTTAGCAATAAAATAAATGATAAAATAAAAAATGAATTTATATATGCTAGTGGTGAATAAAAATTGCCGTTCAGGCGAAGGTGTCGTTATGAGATAAGTCTGGCATCAAAAGTTGTAACTTCCTGAACCCTACAATGGTACTTAAAGCCTTCTATTCTGATTTTGGCATAGAACTTGAGCGCGGAAAATATGTGAATAATGGAAATTTCTGTAAAAAAAAACTATCTGTAAATTCTAATTTGTAAGGGTTTTAAAATAGTAGTAGTAGTAAAAGAGGTTTATTGCCAGTGTTTAACAATTTTGGTACATGTGTTTCCATACATTAGTTTTATTCTTATATTGGTAATACACTTTGGCAAAGGGCCATCCACCTGAGTCCTTCAGCCCGGTTTTTAAAATAATGAATATTTTAAGTACAAATGTAAACACTTTCTTTCAAGTTCCATTTCAAATGGTTTCGGTAGAGTACAGAGCTATGGTCGTATGGTCATGCCATACACAAAACAGCAGTATACGATCCTGCTAAATGGTCAGCGTAGCCTCCTACCCTCGTTACGCGATGCTGGCGCATCTCGGATTACTTCCTTTGAGCCCGTAGTCCTCTCGGGGACGTCCCGTGGCTCACCAACGGCTAATTTCGTCCGTCGGCGCGTGATTAGAAGCATGATTAGCGTCGTGCCGAGGTTCGCCAGGACCAGGCCGCAAACATCCAGTACACATCTCCTATACGCATTCGCCTGCCACAACTACCGTCAAACTCTCAGTCGCTCGCTCCCGCCAGACATCAGCACACGTACGCATCATAATATCATCTTCCCTCTCCACGCTTCATCCTTCTCGATTAAACCTTCGACAATATTACGAGATACGTGTCCTATAGGAAGCTCAACGGTGTAGAATGCAGCAAGGCCGCTGTGGATACGCCCGGTAAAGCATTTGGCGGTACGGGAGCATCAGGAAATTGGACATTCCAGGCGCGCATGCTGAGTCAGCACAGCCCTCTACCAGATTTCATTATTATTGCAATTCAAAATTTTTTAATAGCTATCAACTGTTTCTAATAGCTATCTGCTTTCATTATTATCTAATGCTCTTATTGGCCTGGCGAATCGGACATTTTACATGCTAACGAAACTCTCCGATTACCGATTACTTTGGTCTCGTGATTAGAGTACTAACCTCGAGAATAAAGTATCGGGAGGTCTCGGGTTCGAATCCCGGTGACGTAGTCGTGCTGGCAGAAAAATATTGTGACGCGACGTAGCTCCTGGCATCTATCGTGCGATAGCCGATATATATGTCAGTAGACGTCCAATGTTTACAGCCAGTAATCGACATGATGTAGCTCCAGCGCCATGAAGCAAACCTAGAAGACCGACTGTTACTGACATCCAAAAGTAAAGTTAACCCTCACTCATATTGAGAAACCCCCGAAGTGGTACGGTTCCCACTAAAGGAAAAATAGTACGTCCCGTCGCTAATAACTATAGGAGTTGATGCGACGTTAAATAATAACAAATAAAAAAGTAACTCTCCGATTCTCCACTATTTTATTTTCAATTATAATGAAGAACAGTTTCTGATAGGAAATTGTTTAAACTTTTTTTTAATGGACGGTGACCAAACGTCATCGATGCACTCTGACTCAACTACAGTAAAATATGAACCAGAAATACCCAATTTGCGAAAGTTACCAAATGGTCTAATGGTTAACCACACGGCTCTGTCTTACCAAAAGTAACTTTCGGCCAAACATTTTATTGTCCCACTGCTCATTCATACAACAGTACGATCCAGTGTATAAATTATCGAACCGGCCTTAAATCTGGTAGAATTCACTCATTTCCATAATTAAAGATTTATTAAGATACGCGGTAGCGTCTCGACACCAATTATTTCAAAAAACGGGTTTTCAAAATACAGTCTACTACGGTAGAGAAACAGATAATTAAATTACTTTATTTTTACTCGGTACAGTCAGATAACTGAAATCCCCCGCTATCTGCCATCTCACCCTTCCAGTGCCGAAATATCCCTTTCCAGTCGCGGTTGTGCATTACGGGTGAGTATATTTACAGCAGTCAAAGTGGGAAGACTATCCAACCCTGCTTCGAAGCAAGCTTCCTGCCGGTTAGTCTGTCATTTTTATACAGGTGACGATTCTGTGCTAACAGAACGGCAGGTAGCAAAATCGACGGTGTTTCATTTCTTCATGGATCGGTTTAAAGACTAAAAAGGAGACAACGTTCGGCTATAAGGTCATACTTTATTCAGTTACCTGGTTGATTTCAATTAGTGCACCGAAAAAAAGGTTTGGTAAGATAAAAAAAAATTTGTTTGCATCAACCAAATCCGGCGGTTGCGGGTGGCGAAGGAAATATGTAGGTTACTTGAATAAAAAGTTACATCAGCATTAAAAATAAATCATTTCATTGTCCCAACTAAGAATATTTTTGACCGAACAGAACAGACAATTATATGAATGGAAAAAAACGTTTGGCCCAATTCAATCTGGAGTTGGTTCCTGATACTGCTATTTACGTTATTTGTTACTAATTAATTTTATACATTGTTATATCGTTTCCACATGTTACATATCTTCAACTGTTATCAGTACAATCACTACTTATCAATATATCACAATTTTTAGAAATAAAAATTCTATATGACCTAGTGGGGCTCGTACCCCAAAACTAACGCATTCTGACCTAGTACCT
This sequence comes from Ichneumon xanthorius, assembly GCA_917499995.1. NCBI lineage: Eukaryota > Metazoa > Arthropoda > Insecta > Hymenoptera > Ichneumonidae > Ichneumon > Ichneumon xanthorius. The sequence goes on from OU824201.1 coordinate 2,587,185, forward strand.
TACAACTATGCTACAATCGCTTTTTGATATGTATACACTGAAAGAAATATATTGTACTGGATAGCAGACAGATAATACCCAGTAGCATATTTTATATTTCGTATAGGGATAGGACTAATTATTGTAAAGGGAAGTATCTATTTATAGTAGTGATAATATATTATCCAATACTATCTACAGATAACAACAATCCCAACAATCTTGTATTCAACGATTGAATATCTTTGTATAATATCGGCTGTACGTCATCTTCTAATATCAGAGATACTAAGAAAGCTTGCAACCTAATATTGTACTATTTAATATCTTCATATATTATCGACTGTACGTAATTTTTTAATATCAGAGATACTAAGAAAGCTTACAATCTATTAATGTACTATTGAATATAGTGGTTTTGTTCTCAATGTAATAATTATTGTAGTTATCAAATGTCCGGTATATTATAGTACACTTTGTTAATTACTTTCAATCAGAATATTTATTTTGGAACAATATACAGTTTATACAACTATACAGTTGAGCAATTTGCTTATACATCACGAAGCGATAGAAAAATATAATAACTATCAGTTAAAAGTGACCCTGCGGAACTATATATACATTTCCTTTGATATTTTCGATAATTATTTGAGGGCTGAATTCTATCAGGTCAGTTTGCTGAATGATTTCCTCGGCAGAAAAGTCAAGATTACTTTATAAGTACACAAATGATCAACGAATTCAAGAGTGTGATATTTTGTGCATCGAAAAAATATCTCCTTCGTTCCCTTCGCTATCAATATATCCTCAACCTTGCCAAACATGGGCAGTTCGTCTTGCACACCGATAAAAAGTGTATAGTGCCGCTTATAAAGGGTGTTGTACACTTTCACCCAATCCGACGTAGAAAATTTCTTTCCCGGATGCTTTATATCTAATTGCTGAGTAATACGCTTCGGTAAATCATCCCTCAAATTTCTCCGCGTCCACGTTACACACAGAAACAATAAAACATGAACCGTTGTGCGCCACAGCAGCGACTGACAAACACTGGACGAACTCCCGATTCCCCCCGAACTCACTACAGATTTTTCAATATCTGGATACTAACGGCGACAATACATTATACTAGTCGGTTCGATATGGTTACTTAGCCGAAGACCCCTTATTGTCTTGCGATTAAGGATGCTTCACACGTACATTCCCAAAGTGAGATTCAGTAAGAATTTGAACACTTCCTAATGGTATAAAAATCTGATAAAAATCAACTGTATTAAAGGTGTCAATAACATTAATTTAGCATAATAATAATAATATCAAAAAGTTTTTAAGAAATTGATTAAAAAAATTGTTCAACTAATAATCAATAATCCTTTTTTTCCTCTGTTCAAATGAATTAATTGATTTTTTAGAAGCCGCATGCATTTTTTCGGAATTTTCTTACATTTTTGAATATTCCGTTTTTGAAATGTTTGTAAGGCTATAACCACGGAACTGTAATAACTACGGAACAGTTGGCGCAATCGCCTCGAAATTTTTTGTGTGTACTGTAAAATCGTGATACGAAAATATATCAGAAATTCGTGTGCCGACATCGATTTTTCAAATTTTCGATTGAAAAAAATTTGAAATGTAAGAAAATTGTGAAAAAATTAATATGAATTTTAAAAAATCCAGGAATTCATTTCAGATGCGACAATAATTGTGTTTGTCTGATTTTTTATTTAAAAATTAATTTTGTTATCATTTATTATTAACTTTTTGGCATTATTATTATGTAAAATCAAAAGTCTGGACATCATTAATACGGCTGATTTTTTTCAGACTTTTGGTATATCACGAAGTAGTGAAATTTTTATCAAATTAAACTTTTGGTTGGGAATATATGTGTGATACATGATCAAGTTCGGTAATCCTGCTTAATACATTTTTATATTGCAATTGCGACTGTGATAAGAAATACTATCTGAATATTAATAATGAAACAATGCTTTATGTCGAAATTAATATCTATAACACTTCAGATCATTGCCATAGCCATCTACAGGTTCTACATAATAGCTACTATTAGTCACTACGTGGATTGTTTCGGCTAATATCTGTGCATGTAGTTATTAGTATTCAGTTAGTAATATTGTCCTGAAAGTAGTTTACAATGCGATGTTTGTATTCGAGAATATCTGCGATTGTAGTGACTATTCTCTATATAGTAAGCATTAGTAACTCATCTCTACAATAACTGAATAGTGCCGGGAACAATATCAGAGTGCAATTATACGATTGCTCGTTGTACACAGTAATATCCACATAGTAACCATTGCAATAAATATTTGCACTATCTTAGATATTACGAATCTTACAATCTATTTTTCCCAGTGTACAATCTTGAATTGGATATATAAATGATTCTCCGAGAGAAAAGTTGTCCGATTCTTTAATGGCGGGAAATTATTTTTATTTTGCAACCGATGCACACTCGAACAGCATTCTAATTGCCGTCCGGTCTCGTTCCCCGTATATCTTCTGTATGATCTCAAGAGTAAACCCTGTGAAGAGAAAGTGGTCCGGACCTTCATTCGCGAATAATGATTTTTTTCGCTTCATGATTCGCAGTTTGCGGATTGTTATGGCGTGACGCCCCCGTTTCCCTAAGAAAATGTTTCTTTATTTCCTATATAATTTTTCTTTATTTCCTATATAATTCTGCAGGTATGCGAAGTCGATCTTACAGAGATTAAAAAATGTTAAACTCCCGACTGTAAAAAGAATTATAATTACATTGAATTTGCTTTACATTACAATCAACCTTATTAGTTAGTATATAGTGTAACGAATATCGTAGCTGACTATTCGTTAAGACACACGGTATTAGTTAGGTTTGACATTAGACGAACGAACGGACGATCGATATGAGATCGATCGTCATGTTAGACAGTCTGGACTGACACGTCTGACTGAACAGACGTGTGACAGTTCATGCTCGGGATATTTAGATGCGATTATACTAATAATATCCGCCCCCAAACTAAATACGCGCGTTATTCATTCGCTCGATCATTACATTGGTGTCAGAAGTGTTTGACGATCCTACGGAAGATGTTTATTCGCGAGGAAATGAAGACAAAATTGAGAATCTCGATGATTCTCACCTGTGAACGAAACGAACTCAAAATTGTGAGTCTAAATGACTCTCATGGGGACGGATTGAACTGAAAATTGAAGTCTCGATGACTTCTGGTGAAATGAAAATGGAAGAAGAAAGGAAATTGGAAAAATGGTGATCTCGATGACACAGTGTAAAATTGGAGAAGAACTCCAAGTCGGTGGAAGCAGGTTGGATGGAACTGCCAGGGATTGACATAGGCAAATGAAAGTTACGTATTTTTGGTTTATCGATGCACTTATGACTGTTGTACGAGGGATTAGTGATTCTCCTCCCTCATGTGATCGTCCAAGGTTGTCGATTTGTCGAGTCGTGTTCCGTTAGATGAAATTGTTACGTTAGATAAAACCAGCGCCATGGCCTGGTACCTAGCGTGCTAGCCTGATGACTGGGAGGCTCGGATTCGATTCCCGCTTTGGGTGAAATGTTTTTCGTACGCGGCAGCGCGCAATGTGTACGACGCGCCACGTTGTTTACGTGAGGCATTGAGTCCGGCGAGAATCAGAGAATTCAAAAGCTTCCTCGTGCAAAATTAAATATTGGAGAGTAAGGGAATTAATGGTGCCAGTTCAGAGAACGTTAATGGAGGGAAGTGATGGGATTGCTTGGCTGGAGCCTTGGACGCTTATTCACGGTGCACCGGGTAAAGTGTAGAATAGCGTCCTGTAAGGGTTTCCGGAGAATCCGGTACGGTGAATGCTGAAGAACCAACTGGGCTTGGTTGGGGATTCGGCGGTCACTGGGTCGGGCCCCTCTGGCTGTGGACCCGGGACAGTCCGTTAACCAACTGGAATTACTGATCATAATTCTTGTTGGTGGAGTGTTTCGGATTCCCGAGAGATTGAGATCGAAAGATCGAGCCAGTCCGACTTTGTAGATCGGCTGTCTGGGAGCAGTGTGGGGGTGCACACTTGCTGCTCCGGTTCAGACAGTGACCGATATGTTTATATAAAAAAATCTTTCCTCAAAGCATTAACGTTCGGATATTTCCGGGTTGTGAGATCGTACGAAAACAATTAGAAAAGATTAGAGAATTTAATTAACACGATAATAGAGTGTCGTCGTAAAGGAATGTAGGACCAGGATAATTATATTGCCAGCAAACTGCTCTCTGTGTTTTTCTGTCATAGGTTGTTTGTGCCCTATGAGATCTCCTTTCCCATCGTCCCATATCAATCCTATAAGGAATACCCTCGATGCAATGAAAGGATGTATCAAGTTTGGAGGACAAGGCGACTTCGAGTTGACAACGAAAGAAAAAGAATGACGTATAGAATTAAGTATTTAAGAGATGGGACTTGACACAAACCGATACAAGACGAAATGGAATTATTTAGTTCGGATTTGAAGGACAACGGATATAAGAAAAAATGTGATTATTTAGCATTGTAAACACTGTTCCTCCCAAGGTTTTCGGCCATGGTTTTCCTTGTGGACATGGACGAATGTCGGGACAGTGTAGGTTAACGAATATTGGACAGATTTGAGAATGATGGACCATGGCACATCTTAGGCTGGATTAGGAGTTGCCGGGGCGGCAACCTAGGAGGAGGGGAGTAGTGTAACGAATATCGTAGCGGACTATTCGTTAAGACACACGGTATTAGTTAGGTTTGACATTAGTCGGACGAACGGACGATCGATATGAGATTGATCGTCATGTTAGACAGTCTGGACTGACACGTCTGACCGAACAGACGTGTGACAGTTCATGCTCGGGATATTTAGATGCGATTGTACTAATAATATCCGCCCCCAAACTAAATACGCGCGTTATTCATTCGCTCGATCATTACAATAGATACGATTAAGCCGGCTGAGAGAAGACGTTTTCCGACTGTTATTAAAATGATAATCAAGCGGTTATTATTTTATTTTATTTTATAGCGAAATATGTAATGTAACTCTTTTTAAAGTGGGGAGTTTTAAAAAAATGTTTACTTTTTATTTTATACTTTTTGAATTCTACTGTATACATTTATTTATTTAACGTTTAAGAGATACAGCATTTATAAAGTTGTATCCGAGAGTAGCTATCACTTTGCGAATACAACGTTGCACTACAGCGATCGAGTTAGATCTATACAACTATTGAATTGTTTGGGGTTATATTACACGTTGAGTCAGTTCAACAGAATATAGTATGGCACAGGGCGTATAGCATTTTTAAAGCGGACGACTGAAATCATCGTACGGGCAATAGTTGTTCTGGTGTCCTCATCACATTGGCTCATCGATGTGACACCGCGAACAATTACTTGTTTATCCAATATGGTTTATTTACGTGTGTTTACAATATACATCGTTATACAGAGAATCAATATGCCAAATTTGGTTAAGTACAGTAGAACCCCGTTTGTCCGAGGTAATGTGGGGAGAGGGTACGTCGGATAAGCGAAATCTCGGATAACATGGATAACATACATACTCAACGCGCAATCATTGCTGCTTTATCCGAGTTTTCCGTATTATCCGAGCCTTCACCTCGGTTAACGCGGAAGGCTCGGATCAGTTAGGTGCCCGGATAACGCGGAGCCTCGGTTAATCGAAGGTCGTATAAGCGAGGTTCCACTGTAATGTTTTGTCGTTTCAACAAACACGAGCGCCTTCGAAAAGACGCCAAAGTCGGCCATCACCGCGAAACGCGTAATTGCCGTCTTTTGACCGAAGGGCAATCGGGAGTTAAAAAGCGATCTCCAACTTCCAGTCACCGAACGTTCTGTACTTTAGCTACATAAAAAATTACATAATTTTTTCTTCGGGATACCTCGTCCGACTGTTAAACAAACGGTTATTAATGTATTCTTTGTTATAGCAAAATATATAATGTAATTCTTTTTACAATCGGGAGCTTTATATCAATTTCAATTTTTGTTTAAAACATATACGGGAGACCGGGCCAAAATGGCACAGCGGGGTAAAACGGGACAATGAGGGCAAAACTCAATTTTCCAATAATTTTTGGATGCCCCATTTTGTCCCAACGATCCATCCGAATTTTCAAACCCGTTTTGACCCACGTACCACCACCGCCACCATCCAAAAGTTATTGGACAATTGCGTTTTGTCTAGTAATCCCGTTTTGCCCCGCTCTCCTCTATTCTGTTCTCTCGATTCTGCCAGAAGCCCATTATAACGCATTAATTAGAGGTGGAAATTTTGCCTCACTACAGTTATCGGATTTATAGCGTTGCATGTCTGTATATTAATAGTGTACATGACGTATCTCCACTTGCTGAAAAAAACAGAAGGAACACAAAAATGTCAACAACCAAGTCACTTATATATGCGCATTTATTATCGAGCCTTAACGATCCATTAATCCGATTCGCAGGCTAGAGTTTGGTCGAGTTATTCGCGTCGCTAAGCTATATTGCGAATTTAATTGGGTACGCACGTATGAGTAATTTCGACGGAGATCTCGGTGGAATACATCTCGATCATGAGTATTGTGTTTAGGTACTCTCTCGAATGGGGCCGCTGGTCGAGAGGGTACGCTTGTAAGCGCGATTCACGAAGGGTTACGTATCCATCATGTGTGTATTCGTGCGGGTACATATAGTAGAGACACTCGAGGATCCGATTGTGGACGGAGATGATGAGACCAGTCTGTAGGCGTGCTGATCGTCGAGCTTTGGAGCACGTTGTGCACGTGCCAAAGAGCGTGGGCACCTAACGAGTACGCATAACCGCAATGTGAATAATACGACATCTAAAAGTCCTTGAAATCAGTGCCGGTGAACCCTCGGATCCTTTTCAATTCGAGTGCGGGCTATGCGTTATGCTACATCAGAGCTGGGCAAAATACTCGAAAGTACTTAAAATATAAAATACATTTATAAGTACTTTTTTAAATACTTCGCGAAAATTGATACGGGTGCTTGGACAGACAGGACGAACAGGGTGGATGGGACAGGGTGGGACAAGGTGGGATAGGGTGGATGGATTTTGCCCCACGTACCACCATCGGCACCATCTAAAAGGTATTGGAAAATTGCGTTTTCTCTCATTATCCCGTTTTGCCCGGCTGTGCCATCTTGCCCCACTCTCCCCTAGCCGTACTCCATATTCGAAACTTTTTCTCACAACCTTAAGGGCGGGGACTTAAGGTATTAAAATCTTTTTATTGCTTTTTTTATGAATGTATAATATCTCAAGAATATTGTGTTAAAATTTCAAGTCAATCGGAGCAAAATTAACGAAGTTATGAGTGTTTGAGCGTCTGTTGCTCCAGGCCGGGTTTTATACCTGATCGATAGCTGCGCAGCGCGCTCACCTTCCGCGCTATTGTACTAATTTATAGACCCCGAATAAATTTCTTGGTAGAAGGGGTGTTCAGGTCCCGTTAGGTATATTCGAGGCATGGTGTATATCAGTATACACATCAGTATATACATCAGATGACTGCTGTATGCCGTGCTGAGCAGTAGCAAGTCACACTAACATTTTGAGTCCGTTTTCGTTCGTGTTCGTACCTCGAAAAATGCCTCGATAAATAACCAGACAAAATCGTAAGAACTGTTGTGAGTACTTGTGCCGACCGAAAAAAAGAGTGCCTCCTCAAAAGCGTAAAAACGACGAAGTGGTAGCTAATAGCGTGTCAGCGAAACAATTTTTAAATAGTCCCGTTATGGAGATAGAAGAAGACATCCAAAAACATTATACAATAACAGATTTTCTTCTTGTTTTTTCGACGATTGCTACTGACGTCAAATGTGTGAAGTGTGATGGAAAAGTTACATTCCAAACATGCAAAAAAGAAGGTCTTGGCTTCAACATCAAGGTTACATGTGAAAAGTGTAAAAAGCCTCACTACATTCCATCTAGTGAAAGAATAGACGCTGGTGCATACGATGTCAATTATCGATTTGCTTTCGTAATGCGAGTGTTAGGCTTAGGTTTAGTCGGATGCAATAAGTTCTGCAGTCTAATGGATTTGGCGAGTGCTTTCGTATCGAAACCAACCTACCATTTATACATTAAAAAAAAATTGTGAATCGATACAAAATGTTGCCAAGAAGTTCTTCGCATCGGCTGCACAAGAAGAGAAAAAAGCAATGTCTGAAGCAAATAATGTAGAAGAAACGTCAGAATTGACTGTATCAGGCGACGGCGCTTGGAATAAAAAAGGATTCTCTTCGTTATTTGGCGTTGCTTCTCTAATTGGATATTGTACTGGAAAGGTACTTGACATTTTTGTAAAAAGCAGTTAACTCCACGATTGTAAGACTTGGGAAAACAAATTGGATTCTCCCGAATACGAAGCGTGGTACGAAGAGCATGTGGATATCGGCAATTGCAAAGCCAACCACGACGGACCTTCTGGAAATATGGAGGTATCAGCAATTATAGAAATGTTCCAACGATCGGTGGAAAATCTTGGGGTGAAATATCGTAACTACATCGGAGACGGTGACTCAAAGACGTACAGCGGCGTTGTTAATGCAAAACCCTACGGTGAAGATTTTGTGATAAACAAAAAAGAATGCATAGGGCATGTCCAAAAGAGAATGGGAACACGTCTGCGTGAACTAGTAAAAAAAAAGCGTAGTTGACACCAAAATGAAGGCCGGAAAGATCGTAAAAAGAAAAAGCCTTTCTGGCAAAGGGAAGCTCACTGCTAAAATGATTGACACATTGACTGTTTACTATGGACTGGCTATTCGACGTAATTATGATTCAGTTGAGAAGATGAAAAATGCCATATGGGCAACTTATCATCACTACAGTTCCACCGACGAGAACCCACAGCACGAGAAATGCCCGAGCGGCGAAGACTCCTGGTGCGAATGGCAGCAAGCTGCAGCTGCAGATGATCTAGAATCATTCAAACACAGCTACACCGCCCTTCCTACTGACGTTCTGGAAGCCATTGAGCCCATTTATAATGACTTGAGCAAGGGCGCACTTTCGCAACGATGTCTTGGAGGTTTCACGCAAAATAATAATGAGAGTCTCAATCAGCTTATTTGGAAAATCTCTCCAAAGTCAGTCAGTGGCACCTCTACAATTGTTGAAATTGCAGCTAATGTAGCTGCATGTACTTTCAATGAAGGTTCTTTCGCTTTGTTGTCCTTTATGCAAGAGATGCAAATCGGTACAGGGCCAAGTTCTCACGAATGGGCGCGACAAGTTGACGAGTTGCGAATTAGTAGAGCAGAGAAGCAAGCGGCGCACGACAGTAAAGAAGAAAGAGTTTTGCGTAGACAAATGCAAAAACATGCTCTCGATCACATTGATGGAAGCTTTTTGCTCTACGGACCTGGCATCGACGACTCTGTGTGAGTATAAGAAAATTATCGCGTTTTGTTTTGAATTTCATAAAATTCAAAGATAATTGAAAAATCTGAAAAAATTCATACGTATTCCGAAAAATTAACGAATTATTTTCACGAAAAAAAATTGGGTTGCGGCGAAATTTGTTGACCAATATTTTTTTTCATCAATTTGTTAATAACATTTTGGAATTATTATTATGCAAAATTAATCTTTTGAGTACCTTCAATATGCATGCATTTTTTCAGATTTTTATACAATCGAGAAGTGTTCTCAAACTTATGTGAAATGAGCGCTAAGCGACAAAACTCTTCGCGTTTTTCAAAGCGTTTTTCTGAAACTTGTCATATTTGAAGTCCGTGTTCACGATAACTCAAAATCTACTGGACCAATCGTTTTGAAATTTTGCACAGTACTTCTTCACATAATTCACCAGGTGTAGTCGAGAGCTTTTTTGTTTTATTTAATAATTACTAACTTTTCAACAACAAATAAGCCGATTTTTTTTAGCGAAAATCGGTTTTTTGGCTCCCAAGTGCTACGAAAAATTGAAAAATCAAAAAAAAAAAATCCTCTCGTCATTACCTCGAGAAACATCTCCTTTAACAAATGCATTTTGTTTTTTTTTGTTTCAGATGATTCTGTTGCGAGTTATGATGAACACAAATCAACTTTTTTTTCGAGGCGCCTCCGGAGATTCATTGTCACTCGCTCAATTTTGAATATTTTGCAATTAAAATTTAGAAAAATGTTGTTCAAATGTTATATTATTATATGGAAATTTACTGAATAAACGAACACTATCTGTATCGCCAAAAAAAATCTTTAAAACATGCCTTTTTTCACCGAATTAACCTTACCCTGCCCTTAATATGGAGAAAACCAAAAGTATTTTGTATTTTGTTCTTAAAGGCCCGAAAAGTACTTAAAATACAAAAATAAGTATTTGACTACTTGAAATATGTACTTAAAATACTTAAAATACATTAAGTATTTAAAATACTGCCCAGCTCTGTGCTACATTGAAAGGATCATGACGAGCTCGTTGGGAGTTCCCAACAGTATAATTAAACGTACATCTCGGAGATCGCGCCAGTGTATTCGAACAGTTTCACTTAAATTGCAAGTTGTTCGATAGTTTCATCGAACGAATACTCAGTTTTGTCAATCGGATTCCATTCATGTTCATTTTACAAAAAAATCCTCCATTTTTTTTGTAAAATTACCATCCATTCCATTTTCATGTTAATTTTACAAAAAAAATCTTGTCCATTGTACAAAAATGTCTGTCAATTTTACGAATATTTGTTGTAAAATTAATATCAAAATAATTGTGGACGTTTGTGGAGAAAAAAAGGTTTGTTAAATGTACAATTCGTTTTTACTGTGTATAATAATACTGCGGAATTTTAATATAGCTCGAACAATTTATTCGGTTTATTCGTGGAGCAATCGCGAGCACTGCTGATATTATACGTACACAGTGTATTTAGTAAATACACGAGCGATAGTTGGAAAGAAAAAAAAAAATATGAGTCCGCATCTATCTACATGTTCGCACACACTCCCGCCCGAATGAATGTTTGTTTTCATTGATAAGACTGTTCAACTCTACTATCTCGTACTCGTCCCCACGAGTCCCCGGACGTCCCTTGAGAGTTCTTTCGGTACGCGCGACACTTCGAAGATTGCGGCGTTATAAAATATCCTCGACCGGAAATCGTGTCGACCCGCCGGATTTTAATCACATCTACACCCAGAAAAAAAATTTATTTGACGGCCACCGTTTATTTGGTTTAAGTAAAATAGTTATTTGATTTAAATAAATATTTATTTCATTTAAGTAACTATTTACTTAATTTAAATAAATATTTATTTAAATCAAATAAATATTTTACTTAAACCAAATAAACGGTGGCCGTCAAATAAATTTTTTTTCTGGGTGTACAACCAAGAAGAAATTATCGCACCGCCTTCATCGTCGTCTCATTCTTGTAATTTTCCCAAACTATTTTACGACACGCGTCCATCAACTGTTAATACATACATCTATCGAAAAATTTCCCCGCGAGAAATAATTGAATTTCACAAGTTTATTTCGATGATAAATGAGGCGTCGGCTGGGTTGAAATTTCGACAAATACTAAAACTGTGTGCAGGATGCCACGAGTAACAACGTCGAAATCCAATTCTCGAAAGTTCTGGTTTAACGACGGAAATTTAGAGCACCGGTAGTACGTAGGATGTCGGTGGAAAGACGACGAATTAGTGGGCGCGAGTCAGTTGCACAGCGTTCCCGAATGTTCTCGAGGGCAGATTAGCATGCGCGTTATCCACGCCACCGGTGTACGCTGTTACGCTTAACTATGCGCCCTATTCCAGAGGGCGCCACGAGAGTGTTATCCGCGATCAGCAACCTGTGTGTTCCCGACGAAACTGCCCAAAGTTTTCACGATTCTTTCCGCCCATTTCCTCTACTCTCGCGCTCTCAAACGCTCACGCTGTATATTCGAGAAAACTGCATCGAAAGGACTTCGTGTGCTGTCAAGTTTATGTGTATTTTACGCTTTTGGAAAAAAATAATTTTTACCGCTTAATAATATTCGAAATGTTATGAAAGTAGAAAATTATTTAATGTCATATCGCCTCTATGAGGAAGCCAAAAATACAGATAATGCTTTCTCATAGGGAAGCTTCGCGAAGAAAGGAACATTATGAGAAAGCGATATGAACATTTCAATTTACAACTTAAAAAAAGAGATTATTTCGATGAACACCATTTTTTTTAAACAAGAAACAAATTTTAAGGACTCGGAGTGCAATTATTGCTTTCGGTGAAAAAATAAATTTCGAGATTTTTATGAAAACGTTTTCAGAATGTTCCAAAACATCGAAAAATCACATTTAGAAAAAATGTCCGGCTGTATGTATGTGTGTATGACTCAGACGCGAAAAATTCAAACCGCTATAACTCGGGAATGCCTCGAACGATCAAGCTGAAACTTTGCGTACAGTATGTGTGATCAATAGTCACCGGTTGGTCAAAATTTCATCCAAAAATGTTCAGATGTTTTTGTTTTGGACGCGATTTTTAATTTTTTCGAAAATGTCTGTGCGTGCTCTGGCGCTCACAATTTTTTTTAGCTATCAGGCTAAAAACACAGATGGAATATGATCACCTCATGATCCCATTAAAATTTCATTTTGAATTTTTTCAATTTCATGCAATTTTTTTCTGAGACGCATTTTTCCTTCTTAAATATTCATCTATGAATAAAAAAATTTCAAATTCATGATCAGCGTGAGAAAATACATGGAATTACAGTCCCGGAGCGACAACTAACGCAAAAGTTTATTGGGCATTTTAATAGCCAAAATTGCGAAAACGAGTGATTTTGGGTATTTTTAAACAGCGATTTCTTTGCTTTCCGTTGGCATCTTGAAAAAAAACTCCGGTGCCTATCGTGATTTACCGCAAAACATACACAAAACTATGGATATGACGGGGTTGAAAAGCTAGATAAAAAGGTATCACTTGGATATCTAGAGTAAAAATCGTAAGTCCAAAAAAAAATGCAGGAGCGCAAATGCCATGTATTTTTTCGCGCAAAGTGCAGATCCGACAAAGTGAAGCGTGACGATGAAGTACTTTCTTACGCGCTGAGCCTGAATCGGCCAGACGTTTTGCATGAAAGTCTAACAAGAAATTTTCATATCGCTTTCTCGTAATGTTCCTTTATTTTTAGAAAAAGATTTTTTATTTTTATGAATAAATAATATGTATTTTTTTAAGATAGCATGTATATATTTATTACATAAAAAACACTTTCGAATATACTTTATTTCCATGAGGTATATTTCGAGGTAATTTTCTTTAGTACTCTAATAAATTAATGGAATTCTTCGCGGTAAGTTCAAGCCATATTTTTTTCTTCACTCTTTCATTGACTCCGCAGTGTACAAGATAGGACGGTCCGTAGCGAAAGGCCGCGTAGACGCTTTTCGGTAGTGCAGCACTCGACAATCTGACAACGCCGTCGATTTCATGTCAGGACTAAGAAGCGAAGCGGCCGAATCTCGCTGAATACGGCCCGCTCCGGCAATGCAATGTTGCTGGCACGCTGTACATCGCATAGCGCCACAGTCAATAGTATACACAGGCATGTGTTGAAAAGGGCATCCAGTTTGACGGGAAACGTGCGAGGGAAATAGTGCAACCCGAGAAACCGAAGGGATATCGAATTTGGCGCGAGGGGCGCGATGCGACCAAGGAATATCTATATCTACATCCATAGGTATAACTGGGATATACAGGCGCGAGAGACTTGAATTGACGGTGATTGGGCGTGCGAGAAACATCCGGTAGCGTTTCAAGACTCAGTTCTCTCCCGCACTATCTCCGTCTCTCGCCCATGTAAAAGAGCATGGGTATACACGATAGGACAGGTTGACACCTGGGAACGTGACCGCAAGCCCGAGGTTGTCAAGACGCTTCGCTTGGTTGTGTACTTTCAGCACGACGGGAATCCTGACGAGTATACGTGCTGGGATATACCGAACAGAATCATAAATATTGTAACGCCGACGCTAAAATAAAGTACATACATATACATATATATATATAAAGATTTCGCCGCGGTGTACAAGGATCGAGGGGCGGTCGATAATTGGGTCAGAGGGGTCAAGAATAGGGCCAGAGGGTCAATAATACGAACGTTACGTTGGTTAATAATAGGACCGTAATAGTGGGGCTTAGAATTGCAAGGGTATACGCCTTTCAAAGGTGCTTAGAATAATATGGGCTTAAGTCCGTAAAGGAGTGCGAGAGCGCGAAGCGCGCAAACCACCAGCTCCACTAATATATGTAAACCCTTATTATTCTAAATACTTTAAAAGACGGGTTCAATACTTGGATGGGTGACCGCGGTCACCCATCCGAGTACTGCCCCCTCCCCCCCCCCCGTTTCTTGACACGGCGGCGGCGGCGGCGGCGGCGAAATCTTTTTACATTATAGAGATACATATTAAAAAAAGAAAGACATAAGCCCTTATTATTCTAAGTCTTTTAGCCCCCCCCCCCGTTATTATTCCAAGACCCTTTAAGGGTGGACTTAAGCCCTTATTATTCTAAGTGTTACCCCCCCCCCCCCCCCCTCGATATTGAACACGGTGGCGACGGCGGCAGCGAAATCTTTTTATATTATAGAGAGATATCTCTATAATATAAAAAGATTTCGCCGCCGCCGCCGTCGCCGCCGTGTTCAGAATCGAGGGGGTGGGGGGGGGGGTAACACTTAGAATAATAAGGGCTTAAGTCCATTCTTAAAGGGTTTTGGAATAATAAGGGGGGGGGGGAGGTAAAAGACAGAATAATAAGGGCTTACGTCTTTCTTTTATTTATATGTATATATCTCTCTATAATATAAAAAGATTTCGCCGCCGTCGCCGCCGTGACAGTACTTGGATGGGTGACCGCAGTCACCCATCCGAGTATTGAACCCGTCTTTTAAAGTATTTAGAATAATAAGGGTTTACGTCCAGAAATGGGAGCGAGCGCGCGAAGCGCGCGAGCCACAATAACCCGCTAGTATATATATATATTGTTGGAATGGCCGAGACTCAGACGTATGCGATAAAATGCGTTATGCTGTCGGTACAGCGAGAGGATTAATTTGTTCAACGATTATTCTCGTCAGTCGATCAAAATATGTTTGTGGCGAACGACAATTTTTATGTGTCAAGCAAATAACACATGAACGCATATCTGACTGGACCTTGATTAATCGGACATTTTTTTGCTTCTTCATGGAAGAAGCTATGTTTTCGTACAAAAAAAAAACGAGATTTTAGGGTTAAAGTTCCTTAAACAATCTACAACATCAAGGAAGGTGATTTTTAGCTTACATCCGGATGTGTGTGCGTGTGTAAGCGATTGATTCTAGGCTGGTTTGAACCAACGAGTTGAAATTTGGTCACAGGTAAAGTAATCACTTCGTTTAGTTCAGTACAATTTTCATGAAATTTTTTTTCCTATTTGAGATTTTATAATCTTGAAAAATGGAGCGGGTTCTCTAACTTTCGTAAATTTAGAGCTATAATCATAAAAATGCGTACAGATATAGTATATCGATGAAGGGCGGGATCTTTGGTATCGAATTTGGCCGAAATCTATTCAAGCAGATAGATTTTACGAAATTTTAAGTTGTTTGAAAAATACATTTCGTGAAAGCAACTCGTCTCTCCGGCGCCTGCTGCAGAGTCAGCAGACTGCCTATGGACGACTTATCGACCGCTTTGTTTATAACATGGACATAGAAGACCCTTTGTGGGTCTCACACGGAGGACCCACTAATCTCAAGTACTAGGAGGAGACGCCTCGCGTCGCCGAGCTAGCGAGGCATTCTACGAAGAGTCCCCAAAGCGTGCACATCTCGTCTCAATATTCGAACTTGTATCCGATAATATCTTTTGTCAACTAATATACGATTTTATATTCTCCACGGTCTACGGTTTCTTACATTAGATTTTTTTTAATGTTCAAGTATTTTCAAAAAAAATTATTTTACGTCCGTCCCGAGTTTCTGCATTAAATATCGCGCTAAGGGAAAAAGTAGTTGCAGATTTATAATCAGACGGGAAAATACATTAGCTACGTTCTCGAAACAACAAGTTACGACAATTTGAATGTTGACAAAAATATGTTCGATAAATGTCAACCATTTAAATTTTATATAAGAATAGCTTCCTCTACAAGAAAGCCGAAAACTATTGGCGAAACGATAAAAATGAGGAAGCTATGTGGAAATTACTTTTTTTCTATTTCAGTGCTCGTGAATAACCAAACGTATTGTTCGCGTTGGGCTGATTGTATGAACTCTAGAAACGGTGCCGTATTTTCTCTATCGTGATTCATCATTGGCCGCACATACGGGAGTTTTTTATTTTAATAACTATTACCACACGGATAATAAGGACTGTTTGTAAAATTGGTGTATCTCCTGCATATATAAAATGCAATTTTGGTATTTAATTTCGAATTAATTAATTTATCCTTTCCGGCACTTTACCTTAAATGTGAAAAAGAAACGGGTAAATGGTTATAAAATTTTACGTTTGGTCTGCAGTCAGACACACACAAATAGCCAGCAAAAAATTAGCTTTGT
The DNA here is from genome assembly GCA_917499995.1 of Ichneumon xanthorius. Taxonomy (NCBI): domain Eukaryota; kingdom Metazoa; phylum Arthropoda; class Insecta; order Hymenoptera; family Ichneumonidae; genus Ichneumon; species Ichneumon xanthorius. Next base: position 2,603,769 of record OU824201.1, read on the forward strand.
AGTATACAGGCTGGGCAGTATTTTACATACTTGATGTATTGTAAGTATTTTAAGTACATATTTCAAGTACTCAAATACTTATTTTGGTATTTTAAGTACTTTTCGGGTCTTTAAGAACAAAATACAAAATACTTGTGGTTTTCTCCATATTAAGATTGTGAGAAAAAGTTTCGAATATAGAGTAGGGCTAGGGGAGAGCGGGGCAAAATGGCACAGCCGGGCAAAACGGGATAATGAGAGAAAACGCAAATTTCCAATAACTTTTGGATGGTGGTGATGGTGGTACGTAGGGCAAAACGGGTTTGAAAATCCGGATGTATCGTTGGGACAAAATGTGGCATCCAAAGATTATTGGAAAATTGAATATTGCCCCGGTCTCCCCTATACGGTGTGGCCAGCCAAGCCGACTATGCTACTTAAGGCGGCGAATGGAACATCCATCTGGCCGACCAAACCGACTTAGCCGTCCAAAATCCATCCACCCTGTGCAACCCTGTCCCACCCTGTCGCACCCTGTCCCATCCGCCCTGTCCGTCCTGTCTGTCCATCCACCCGTATTGATTTTCACGTAGTATTTAAAAAAGCACTTATAAATGTATTTAAAATACAAAAAGTATTTTGTATTTTAAATACATATAGTATCTTGTATTTTATATTTTAAGTACTTTCGAGTATTTTGCCCAGCTCTGGCAGTATAGCGGTGCCTTCTCTCTTGTGTAATCACTCGAACGAGATAAAAACGGACCAACGGATCTCAAATATGTGCAGCGTGAAAACTGGATTTCAATTATCAAACGAAATAATAAAATGTCCATATAAATCGTTTATAATTGTCTAGTTTCGCCAGAAGTTCAAGTAAATAAATGAGATAAGAAAGTGACAAGTCGCGGTTACGCCGGTAGCAACTCCTTTCCACATTTTATTTTCAGATATCACTAGTTCCTGTGAAGCCTGTAATACGGTTCTTGTAATTGTATCGTCATAACAATGTAACAAGGACAATACAGCACAATTGGCATGACTAAAATGGGAATGTTGTATTTATTATATACGAGCTTATATGTCTGTTCTGAGAAGGCTCCGCATCGGTTGAATTGCAAGATTGGTTGTGTAAAGTCAGCATGCCATATAACCCTCGAACGAACAGTTCCCGAGAACCCCAACGTTATTTCTCTTCTCTAATTAACTGTGGACCCGCTGAGCTCTGCGAGGCTGCATACTACCTGATATCTACTCGAACAGTGTTCTCGTCGTCCGCTCCAGCGATTTCACTCCAAGAGCGAACGGGCAATATCGGAACGACGCGAAGGGAAGTTTATCGAGAGGGCCGAGAAGGAGAGAATGAAAGAGCACATCAGTGCTATCAACTGTTGAGAGCAGCCCCAGGTAGAAGAGTGAAAGAGCATCACGGTGCGAGAGTTCGTGGACCCGTGATCGTCCAGAATTGGAATTGGACTGGTTACATTACTAAAATATACGTCGGTCATATATCTTGACTTAAATTGGGCCACCGCCACAAGAGCTGGGTCCCGTACTCAACGGTCCTCCTCGCTAAGAGCAAAGGTTACCAGCAATTTGCTAAGTCCACAAGCTACTCGGAAATTCGGGAGCACAACGAGAGTGCGAGGACGGCGACCATTTCTGGGTATCGTCAAATCTCCGTACCGCAGGCTTTCCCAAATGTCGAATGAAAACCGCAGGTCATTTTTTCAAAACTTTTCCCAGCTTGACGCAAATTATTATAGTGACGCTATTAATATAGATTGGAAAATGGGATGCCACCTCATAATATAGCATAACTCTTGTCGAAAATTGGAGTATAAAATGTGGAATTGTTTTTTTTCTGGCAAAAGTTACGGGTTGCCGTGAGAATCGAATGAAATATTTTTTATCCTATAAAACTGAGCGCTTATCAATTTATGATGTTACCAAAGTTCGGCTATAATGTCGCCACATTAATAGATACATTTTCATTTTTACAAGATTATACTCTATAAATCGGATTAAAGATTTAAATCAATTTTCTAAAAATAGAAATAATCCTAGATTAATAAGCGGATGACTGCTAATGTTTTACCTAACAGGTAACGGCATTCTTCAACCCCCAGAAAAGTACAGTCAATTGTGCTTGCCTTCAATGCTTCAATTCACCTGGAATAACCCGGTGATATGGGCATTAATTTTATCCAGTAGCACGATGCGAACATCTTGTGCTTTGAATGACTCATCTGTCCTACATAAGGTAAATGTCCCTATTCACGACCATGCGCCCTTTACCGACCATTTCGGCGTATAACGTCATTTACGAGGCAGCCCATGCATAAAAACGTTTATTAGTGGTCTAGAAATATTCAGAAATTTGTGTAGTGTGAATGGATTGTAAATTGCAGAGTAAGTGTAATAATTAGTGCATAATATTATCGCTTTTCTTACCGCACGTCACGACTCGAGCGGTTTTCTTAGAAGTAAGGTTAAGGATTGTTGATCGAGTAAATAAGTAAATATTTCGGTAAAAATCCGTTGTCAACAAATAATTCGAGCGTTAAATGGTTCGTTGTAGTTCGGTTTACATATTCTGAAAAAAAAACGTCGGATAAACTTTTTTTTTTTAATTGGCCGGTCGGGATTGGGCACAGAAAAATTCTTGCCTGTCCCCATTACCGTACATGTAAACGTCAGTTCATTTCCACATAACCAATAAAAATTTAATAAATTTTCTTTTGCTAAAACGTTTAGGCTAAGTGTGTACACAATGCTGTAGATTTCATGTTCGAAGTCTGGATTTATATTTATTTTTTCTTTGCAACCTCGGTCATTCATGGTGTAAAAAAAGGTGGTCGGTAATGGGGGCCATGCCCGGTCGGAATTGGACACAGCTGGTCGGTAGATGGCACATGCACTAGTGCGGCCTTATTACGCTTTATCTAGGAAAATCCTTGACCAAATGGATTGAGTCTACGATTTTTGGAAAGTGTATGGTTAAAGCTATCGATTGATGTGAAAATCATCCTCGAATTAACTTTTGTTAGATTTGACAACGTCATTCTTTTCCCCGGTCGGCCTTATAGGGGTCGGTATGGTCGTAGAGATACGAAAGGGATCGACAATGTTTGTGCATGTAAATTCATGATAATTTGTTGCGGTAGAACAAAAATTTCTGCCGCAGCAAGATACCTTGCATTAGCGCAAATGAGCTAAAGTCAATAGTTAAGAAAGTACAAAATCTAACGTGGAAATAATTTTCGTGTGCCGACATCAGAATTACTAATAACAATAAAAATTACTAATAACAAAATGTAAAAAATTGACCATTCTTATATTCCGATT
>OU824201.1:2607595-2805095 GCA_917499995.1 Ichneumon xanthorius
GAGGATAACTACTTGGTAACGTCTCGCTTAACATTTTTTTTTTTTAAGTACTTGGCGTCGAGACTCTACCGCGTCTATTGATCCAAAGACAATAGACGACTGAGTCGTGTAAACGCAACAACTGCAATGATGATGATAATAATAAGGAAGGCATTTCCTATGTCTCGGCGATGTAGCTTTCTCATTGGCTCATCGACATGACACCGCGAAGTACTAACCTGTTTATCTGAATATGGTTTATTCATATGAGTTTACACGTAAACGTAATATGAGAATGCCGTAAACAGATATTTACATATAAAATCAATTATTTGTCATTAAGACAAAGACTGGCGCCTTCGAAAAATACGCCAAAATGGGTTATTGCAGTGAAACGCATGACTGTCGTCTTTGCCCTAGCGGGCAGTCGGGAGTAAAAAGAACGTGAAGTTGTTGAAGGAACTCTGTTGCATTGTAACGACTAACGAGAGTCCGAAAGGATTGATCGGCCTCTTTGACGTTTACAGACGAGCACTCTTTGGTTAAAAAAAATGTCCGTCGTCGTTGTTGTTGTTATCAACTTGTGTATAACGATTACTCCATTGAAACGTTTCAATTGTAGAACTCGAGGTTTAATCGGATTGCGAGTTATATCTTCGTTGAACGGGGAAGCGGGTTAGTTGAGTGCACAGAAAAAGCTTTCGAGCGGTACGTATAGTTGCAGCAGCATGACGAGAGGCGGTATCGCGTTTTTCGCAGTTTAGCAATATTTTTGCGCCAAGGGTTTATCCCCGGTATCGTTTAAGCAACGAGCCGCGCAATAACGGGACGGCTCGCCGGTTCAGTCCGACAGAGGCTCGAGTGAGAAAAGGGATGAGGAAAAGAGGTGGTACGAGAGACGGGAGAAGGAGCTGCGCTGGCCGCAATTAATCGACCGTATTCCGGAGCATCCCTGTTGTTGTAGCGAAGTAATTTTTTTTCTCTCAACTCCCGGACATCGGGCCAACAAGAAGTCCATTAATCAAGCCCTCCTGCCGTAGTTGTAGAGAGCGCGCGCGAGCCGTCCGTCCACACCGGTCTCGTTTCCTCGTCAGGTCCTCCCGTTACTCTCCCCTCCGTTACTCGTTCAGCTTCCGTGTACGGAAACTCTCGTTGTTTCCTCAAAGCTTCTGTGTATATACGATCGTTCGCGAGAGTTTTCACCTCCTCTTCCACTTCCCGTTCGAAAACGCCGCGAGAAAGAAAAGACCTACCGGATATGCGCTACCAAGGGAATCGAATAACAAAGAAAATATATTGAAAATGAGAGTGAACGCGGTGAAACCCGGAATGTTATATATTGAGATACGGAGGAAGGTTTGAAAACAGAGAACCCACCGCAAAGAGAAAAAACTCTTTAAGAAAGTGAGAGAAGACGAAAAACGTTTGAGTATGAAGAAAAGAGAGCGATAAATAACTATATTCGCTTAAATTTGAATACCTACGGTTTCATTTTTATGATATTTTTTTATCAACGCTTTCATCTTTTTATTCGACTTTTTGCCATCCTCGTTTAATATACATATCCTGTGCTGTATATCTATCCGACGGTAGAAATAGCGATTCTCCCTTAGACTCTCTTGGGAGCTGACCGGACATTTTCGTCAAGGAATATTGATATCCTTCGGCGTGTGCTCGTGAGCAGAAATGAAAACTGCCGGTAGCTGACCGACCGGCTGGCTGACTACGAACTGTGATCAAAGTGAGAATGAAATGGCGGTCCAAGGAAGGAAGTGAGATTTCCGATAAAAATAAATGGAGAAGAGTAACGTGTGAGGGAGGGAAAGAGACGGTGGCGTAGTGCAGATATAGTGCTGAATAGCTGAATCCTTTCTCGCGTGACTCGCTATATACCTTAAACTATAGTAACTTACGGATGGCTTCTCGTCGTCGTCGTAGAGCTACCAGAAGAAGCTTTTCTTCAGAGGGTAAAGCAGGCGCACGATGGGTACGAGATGTTAGGCACGAATGGAATTTAATTACGCGCTCGGCTACGCTACCGATCAGACCACTCCGGCTTCGCTAGCTCATCCCCTTTTTATTTCCGCTTTTTCTTTCTCCCTAATTATACTTTTCTCTGCGTTGACTTCTATGTTAGAATAAGAGAGGGAAATGGAGAAGGAAGAGAAACACGTCGAACACGGTTCCTTCCTCGATTATCGAAACGTTCATTACCTCCGACATTTCGAGCGACTCCCTTCTTCATACTTGTCTCATTTTCAACGCTTCCTCGTTTCTCCACTCGTAGAAACCGAAGCTCTACTAAGAATCTCTTGACATTCCATCGAATCATTCCGGATATTTATAGGTACTTGAGTGTTCTTCGGTACGGAGGGACAGTGCAATCGAAAATTCCATTTTTTTTTTACTAGGGTAAAAGTGGTGAATATATGGCCCACCTCGATTAACACGTAAATCAATGATATATGGACCGGGCCATATTCCCCACTTTTACCCTACATTGAAAAAAAAAAATCGCTTGCGGGCTGCCAAAGAAAAAAAAAGTTTGTTTCAATTCTACCTTCAATTCTTACAATTCCGTATGATATTGAAACAAGGACGGCAAGACTGTCAAGGTGACATGAAACAACATTTTTTTTTCTTTGGCAGCCCGCAAGCAAATTTTAATTGAGTCAATGATATTTTTTTTCTGTGTAATGTTCAGTTTCCTCTTTGAAAGGCGATATTCGTGTCGGCGCTACACTGAGAAAAAATGAGTTAGATTAACCAAAAGTCGCGGTGGCATAAGTTCAAAGTTGTTATTTGTTTGGTACAAATAAAGCATTGTTTTGTTAAACCATTATTTGCTTCAATTTATTCAAAATTTGTCGATTGGAGTAAACATATTTGTTGGACCAATATAATACACCTTTGACCGATCACTTTGGTCTCGTGATTAGAGTACTAGCCTCGAGAACAAAGTATCGGGAGGTCTAGGGTTCGAATCCCGGTGCCGTAGTCTTGCTGGCAGAAAAATATTGTAACCCAACGTAGCTTCTTGCATCTATCGTGCGATAGCCGATATATATGTCAGAAGACATCCAATGTTTACAGCCAGTAATCGACGTGACGTAGCTCGGCATCGTGAAGCAAACCTAGAAGACCGACTGTTACTGACATCCCAAAGTACAGTTAACGCTCACTCATATTGAGTAACCCCCGAAGTGGTACGGTTTCCACTAAAGAAAAAATAGTAGGGGAGAGCGGGGCAAAATGGCACGGCGGGGCAAAACGGGATAATGAGGCAAAACGCAATTTTTCAATAACTTTTGGATGGTGGCGATGGTGGTAGGTGGGGCAAAACGGGTTTGAAAATCCGGATGTATCGTTGGGACAAAATGGGCACCCAAAAATTGTTGGACATTTGAGTTTTGCCCTCACTGTCCCGTTTTGTCCCGCTATACCTTTTTGCCCCGGTCTCCCCTAGGTCTCGTCGCTAATAACCATGGCAGTCGATGCGACGTTAAATAATAACAAATAAAAGAATTACACCTTTGAATGTATGTCACCGCGCATTTGCTTAATCCAACCATTTCTTTTTCTCAGTGTAGGTACCTGCATCACCATAACGAATGTGCCCCTAGTAAAATAATCATTTTGCAAAAACCTTAAACTATGAAGATTTTTACTTTCTCATCCCATATGAAGTATGTAAGGAGAGATGTAAGTATTGTAATACAAAAAAAATGTATCGTCGCATTACCGTATTGACACATGCATGTCCCGGAATGCAAAAAAAAAAAACATTTATCCATTTCTGTCTGTCTGTGGTCTGTCTCGTCTGAAGACACAATAACTTTTCGAAAAATCTTCAGATTACAGCGAATCTTTCTACGTACAAAATATAGTTTGATATGTCCGATTTTTTTTTCGTTTATCTGTTTTCCTAATTGCCTTAAATGCGAAAAAGATTTATAAACAAATGCAACAAAATGTCGAAACCTGTAAAACTAATTCTAAAAAATTCTGATAAAGGTTTGTTTGGTCCGCAGATAGAGTTACATCGAGATAGATAGCAAAAATTGAGTGTTACAGTACAGCGATACCTCCATTATCTTATGAAGTCACTCGAATGAGAAGAAAAAGGACATCAAAGATTGTAAAAGATTTGCATCCAGTGAAAAATAGAGCTGGTCGCAGGACTACTAAAAAAGTGTAAAAAAATAAGATTACCACACATTGAGAAATCGTACGTGAGTTTCGACTAGGAATATACGTATAATTACTCATGCCCGGTTTCAGTTAAGAGAAATTGCGTAGACGGAAAAGACATAACCTCTAACTGCATTTCGGATATAAAGACACATTTAAAGACTTAATGACTGACATAGCATTTGATCAAAATAGTTATTCACTGTATTTTCAATCAGCTCTGTACCGAGCTGTAATGTAAGCATAAAGTAATTTCGTATCTATGTAAATAGGTAGATAGATATAAATATGAATGACTATAATACGAAAAGTGACGAGATGGTAATGAGAACTGCCAAACTATTTTAATAGCGTTTGAGAGATATTCTGTTCGCAAAGCCAGAATATGTCGGGCAACCCTGAATAGAAGTTTACTGATTTTCCGTCGCGTGGCGAGCGCTGGAGGTGGAGCGTTGAAAAGCAAGGAACGTATCCTCCACGAGGAAGCTAAAAATACAGAAAATGCTTTCTCATAGAAGAAACTTAGCGAATAAAGGCACATTATGAGAAAGCCATATGAAAATGTCATTTTTTTCACACATTCCCTTACAAATATGGATTTCCCCCTGAAAAATGTTGTTTCAGGGGAAAATCCATCATTAAGATATATTTTAAAAAAATTTTCGTCAGAATGTCGTATCAGATATGGCCATATCTGAGTCGAATAATCAGATATATCTGGTCAGATATGATCATATATGATCATTTTTTCCCCGGGATGTATAGTTGTACGATACACTATGCATGCATATATATATATATATATATATATATATATATATATCCCTTTATCTAATATATAAAAGTTTCCCACTGCCGCCGCGTCAAGAAGGGCTTCACCATATGGAGAGAGAGGTTCTTTTTTTGAAGGTGATCCTTGTCCTCCTTATCGTAAGGCAAAAAGGCCAGCTTCATGATACACAGAGCCTTTCACGGTTGCTGAACCTGACCTTTCCCCCCTCCCCTCCCCCCGCAAGTCTGAAACATTCTAAGTCCCCTTACAGAGGACAGGAGGGGGGTTGTATCATGGAAGGAGGGGGCGAGGTGGGCCTGATTATAATAAGTCGTCTGATTATACTAAGTCCCTTGTCGTCCCTGCCACTGTTATTGATTATTCTAAGTCCCTCTTCCAAGTAAGTTTTCGAGACATTCAACGGGAGCGCGCGAAGCGTTCAACCCCCAGAAGCCTGAATATACATATGTATATATACATATATATACATAAATACATATATACATATATACATATATATATATATATAAATATATATATGTAGAATGTATACAGGATTGCAGACGCCCGAGAATTTCCCGTTTGCCGCATGGGCGCCTGCATTTACGCCCCCGACCGTCTCCTATACTATATTTAGTCCCGAGGAATAGTGCATACCCGAGCGTAAGCTTGCCTCCCCTCTCGCTGCTGATTTAGCTCCACTGTCGATGTTATGTATATATCTATCTATATCGCTGGAGTCACTTTTCGAGCGGACAATAAAGTTGTACTTTGTTCCCTTTAGCTTTTGTGTAAATTATCAATCTTCCGCCGTGTAAGCGGTTCTATCCAAATTACAAATTTACGAGACAATCTGAATCTCCGGAATCTCTTTGTACTCGTATTCATTTTCTGTACATTGCACAGACACCGCATAAATCTCTGTGTCGTGTACGTGTGCATGTATATGTTATGTGTCTTCTTAAAAAATTACGAGGGAAGCAAGACGACAATACATATCCAACAAATTTTCATGTTGCTTTTTGGGATTACATTGATAGTGTCTCATGGAAAGAAGAAGCTTCTTACTAAACATACGCGATACGCATAATACGTATTGTGGATTATCAAATGTGTCGTGGATTTGAAACAATAGGTTTACACTATACCTTGAAAACATTAAATGTGCAACAAAACGTTTAACAAGTACACTCTTTCAACGAACGTCGTTAATTCGGTTCGCTGAAAAGGTCACGAGAAACTAGGTTGCCAATTTCTTGAGGTTCAAACGATAAAATGACATCGACATTGTAACGCTCGACAAAAACATACATTTTAATAATCCATCAAATCGTACATAAATCTGACACATCTGTAATTTTACTTTCGACGTGCTCCTCCCTTGGTGCCCTTTGAATTGACCTCAGCAAGGAGGGAAAAACGGATGTAAAAGTATTTACTCGCTGTAAATATTACCGATCTTTGTAGGGTAAAGACCTTTTTGAAAAGAAATAAAATGTTCGATATGATATAGTTATGGTATACGGTAGATCCAATAATACGAAAGTACACGAACGTCACGTTTCCGCGCGCGTCACCGAGAAATGACCGCCGAGACGCGAGATAGGGTCGTTGACCTGTAGCTATGCTTGTGCACTCCTCGAACTGAAATCGAACCGTGTGTCGGCTACCTCAGCCGACGCTGCGACTGCTGCCGAAGGCACCGATTATACACATAGATTTCCACATAGATACCCCACGCGAATAGTCCTCGGGGTAGAGTATATACTTCTATTTCCGTAACTATCAGAGGTGCTTGGCTATCCCGTAGACGGTACACAAGTAGATTCACATAGATATACCGGGTCGATGGTTTCGCTCGGTACGTCTGATTACTCCAGACTGTAACCTCCACGCTATTCGACGACGACTTGGTGATGGGAACGTAGCGCCACTGTTCACCGTCGACCTATCTCGGCTATAGTATAGACTTCAGTAAATAGATAGAGATAGATATTGCCGGAATCGCCTACGAGTCTTCGTGTTCGGTCGAGCTCGCGATGTGTTTATCCGGATCTCTGTGGCGAGCAGAGTCTATTGTCTTCTTTTCAACAAAATTTTCAGAATTAACTTGTGAACCCTCGAAAAGTACACCGGGATGCCCCGCGACGTCGTTTTATTTTTAATGCAATTGGTAAGATGTAAAGCTTAATGGTGTAATTAACTTCTTCGTAAAGATTCTGCTGCATCTGTTGGTTCACCAACCCGACGCTACGACAGAATTTTGTATTGGGTATTGGGTATTTTATGATTACACCGATCCCCTAAGGGTTACGGGCTTCTTCAGTTTTTCCTCTTCCTTTCTTATCCGTTATCGCCGGTTCGATTCTTGGGCCCGGAGCTTCGTCGCGCCCCGTCAGGTGTCAGTAGTCTCGGACATATGGTTATAGTCGTAGTTCTGGGAGGGAATTACGAGAAAAAAAAATAAAAATAGTCGTAGTTCTTTGTTCGTCCTATCTTCGGAGCTACATCGCCGTCCGTTTTCCTTTTACCTACGGGACTTCAGTCTCGGGAATCGAACCCGCGACAATTTCCAGTCTCTCAGTTTCCCATACTGAGACGCTGGAGCTTTCCTCTGGACCTACTATTATAGTGAGTTCCGAACCACTTTTTCGCAGAAAAACACCACAAAAAATGCTTGGAGCTTGTCGGGAATCGAACCCGGGCCTACTACGTATGAGACGCGCGCGCGTTCCCCTCGGCCACGCTCATCCTTACAACAGAATTTTGTAATTAAGGGAATACGTCACAAATCGCCGTTTCTTAATGGTGGTGGGTGGTGATGGGCAAGTTGTTAGCAATGGTTGAGGCCTAGGTATCTATTCATACACAGATTCGAAGCTACTTCAACTCGTAATATTATTCGAAAATCTATGGGCACCGCTCAATTTTATTTTTTGTAATGTGTACCTAATAATGTTGTAATGTTATTTTAGAAAAAAAATGTAATACAGTAGTCGTGAAATATATATTTTTTAAAAAAAGAATGTTGCTTTTCACGCGGCACCATACGCAGTCATTCTAATTGACACAGATTTAAGCTCATGTATGCCGGAATCCATGTGGTCAAAAAATTATTAGAAATTCTTTTTAAAAACCTTACTGATTGTTTTATAACACTTGTGATTTTTAGTTCCAAAAGTAGAAAAGTCGTTGTGTGACGTATTCCCTTAAGGAGGGTCGAGCGCGAGACTCGGAGGGCATAGGCTCGGTGGGGCGCAAGATGCGTATTGTTAACTAACGGTGAAGAACAAGTGTCTACATTTTTATACAGAGGTTCCTGACAATATTCTTTACAGTTTTCAATAATTTGTTTACAACGTTTCCGCATGAAACTACCGTAGAAACATTAAAATTCATCGCTTATTGTCAATCTGCCATAAGAATCAATGTTAAATGGTTCAAATAAAAAAAATATATTTCTCGAAAACGGTGAAGACGAACGCATTCAAACTTTGCAGTTACACTTACACCGTTCATATCAATGCGTAAAAAAATCAGCATACTTTTCTTGATAACGTTGTAACGCTCGACCCTCCTTAACTGCGTTCCGCGGTCTCAGTAACTGCATCCGTCGAAGAATATGGAAAAACATATGTGGAAAACGTTTGAGGTCTCTTTAATACACTTCTAGAAAAAAAAGCTTGAAAATTAATCAACCGACACTGGACGTTATCATACACGAACGCTGTGTCATAAATCTCAAAGACTCGTGCAATTTTTACCGAACGTTTGATGAAAAAAAAATTCGGATAACAGTAGCATTACAATAACTGCGTTCTTGAAATGTACAATACAATAGCTATTTTTGTACGAATAATGCGCAAGAAATTTCATGTACCAAATAAATATTTGCATTTGCAGCTCGCATTTTAAATGCCAAACATATCTGCGTTGCATATCCGTATTTGTAAATGCCGGTATAATTACAATACGCATTCCAATTTTCTCGAGTAAAGTCCATTACAAATCAGACACGTGAGTATCCGTGTAATATATTTTTTGATGAAAATTCATATACCAGTCTTGGAGGTAAATATGTACGACGCAAAGAATATTAAGGGGCTGCTGGACCTTCCTGTTTTACCGATGAAAATAGGCAATTTCTCATTTTTCACTATTCATCGTTACCATATGGCGCGTATGCTTCAAATCTTGCAGGACTGTATTAATAACATAAACGATTCGACGTGCACTCGAATTTCGGTCGAAATATTCTGAAAAATAAAGAAAATCGAATATTATAAACTGTCGCGGAAACCAACATGGCCACTGAAATGTTTACAGCATCTGTTCTGTTGGATATAAAAAATTCTAGATCTTGCATACGTCAAAAGGGCGTGCATGCCGATTCTGTGAAGTTCTCCGAATATTCCAAAACCGTCGGAAAGTTGCTCACTCAAAAGATAATCACGCATAGTGCAAACTGCGATCATTTAGTCTATCGACTTGCGACGGGTGATCAGAGCCGATGAACACGGCACGATGCAGAGCCACCTACACGTCAATCGTGACACTACGTTCACGCACTTTCGCAAACTATAATATTCGGTTTCTTAATTCCCGGTAAGTTTTCAATCAAAATCCGACTGCGCATCGAAGCGTTTATGTCAATATCATAATCCTGCATGATTTGACGCATATGTGTACCATATTAACAATGCTAAGTCGGAACTGAAAAATTGTCTAGGTCCGTCGGTAAGACAGGTAAAGCAAGTTAAAAAAGGACAACAAAAACAGCTCCAGCAGCCCCTTAAACATCTTTGTATTCAAGTTTTAAAGTTAATGTATAAGAAAGGCTGACCCGGTAATACTGCTATCGTGATTCACCTATCGCGAGAGGAGGATAAAAAGAAACCAAAAGTCTATAACGTTGTAACGTGTTTTTGATAACGTTTATTGTTTAGTGTTATTTAAAGCTTCCAAATGTAAATCTGCGAGTCTTATATCTTCGGGGAGACAATTTCATGTGTGAGAAACGATAAGCCCACTTGCATTTAGGGCGGCTCGTCCAACTGCAAATTAATATGTTTTGTAAATCCAATGCCGGTATTCGAATTTCCTGTACATTTTCATATTAAAAGTATTGCTTCGATGCTACATTTTCAAGTTTAGTACCGAAAATTTCATGAACGTCGAGCCGCCACTTTTTTAAAATATATTTTTTCACCTATTGGTTTATTGATTGGCATACACAGATTTCGTAAATGATCTCATATACGTATTGTAAATATAAAATACCAAACCTTGAAATAAGTGAACGACATTATGGTTTTTAAAATTATGGTGTATCAAATTAAAATGGAGTATTTGAACACTTTCAATCCGACTTTGATTTTAATGCACCCATACAGATAAAATTTCAGAGTTGTGGGTGATTAATTTTTCAAATCCAATAACGGGATTTTTAATACCGTGAACCACACGTTGTGTAGGATATGGTATAATAAATTTCGGATATTGAATTTACAAAATTATTTATTGATTCTCATACATAAGTCCATTGATGATCGAATTTATACTGACGTATTGTGATTTTTTCAATCCTCCACTTGGTGAATTTCTTATAATATCATTAAATTTCCAATACAAATATGTCAGTTGCCATTTCATATACCCGGTTTCTATATTTACGGCACCCTTGTATTATAAATTTACGTCACGTTCCAATACTTCGAACCCTCCCGGATTTATGATCGGAAATGGCAGGGCGGCCATGATATTCCAGTGCGGTAAGCGCGCAGGCAAAATTAAATTCTACGTTGCAAACTTTTAAAAATGTTAATTAGAGCGAAGGAAATGTTATGTTCCACGGTTAATACAGTATTCAGAGATGCTAATGAATACGAATTTTTGAATAATACATTTTAGAACGTAGGAAAATATAAGATAACTTGTGTAATGTATGATCTCGTAAATATGAAATATTTCTTTGGCCACAAGGAAAGTTTCGTTTTGCTAATCGATCTTCGGGTATGAAGAAAGATAGAGGATATATCCAGTATGGTAGCAAGAGCCGGAGCTCTTTAACAGCCAACGCGAGGGTATGTGTGCAGGCTGGCGCTCGAGGCAAGCGAACCGGTCGTAAATCCGAGGTTGAAAGAAAGTTGCGAGAGGGAGGGTAAGCTTGGTGTGTCTTCGTGAGGAGCGAGAGGAAGGAGAAGAGGAAAAGTGGTGGGGCTAGGAAATGTGTATGGAAAATTGAGAAAGAAAAAGGAGCACAAGAAACAGGCGAATTTAGAGTTAGGGGGAGCTCACAACGAGAATGGAATGTAGAAAAGGTCAAATTCTTCAGTAAAGAATGCCTTAGGTTTTAACGTTAGGTATCACACAGAGAACTTCTGTTTGAAGAGGCAGTCAGGAAAATGTTATTATAGTCAGCAAACAAAGGAATACGTAGTTCGCAACCAAATTCGAAGACAATGACAAAACAAGATGGACAATTTATTTATTTTTTGGCTCCGTCATAGAGATTTAATGCTTTAACAAGAAAAAAGTATTCGAACTGTTAGACTTAAAAATATTACCCGTAAATAAAAATAAGAAAGCTCACTTATTTTTTGGACAAATAGTGTGCGAATCCGCTACTGGATTTTATCGTCGCATTTGTTTTGGCGTGCAGTTTTCGTGAAGTTATTGAGACAAGATTGCGAACGAAGTGGATGGTAATTTTGAAATTTCGTAGAATAGTAATAGTTTACAGCCTCGCTGGAACTTTCAAACGTTCCGGCTCCTGCGCTCATCTATTCTATTCAGGGTCGCCCCACAGGCCTTAGCAACCGGCTACTTCTCAAAAGAATGGTGCATAGATTCCCTGGCCACAGATGATTAAAAATACAGCAACAAATCATTTTTCTCAAATATTATGTCAGCGATGAAGACTATGTCTCTGTAACTCCAACTTTATTGAAGCTTTTGCGAGATTAAATCCGGGTATAACTATAAACAAAAAAACGGAACTTCAAAATAGGTTAGTTAAAAAGATCGCGGAAAAAATAATTTTACGAGTCAGTATTGTATTGTAACACAAAAGCAAACACTAAATATATTGACGAAACGTTGTTTATTATATTTTTGAGTTTTTTTTACACAATACACAAATCACTGCTTCAATCACATCACATAAAAATATCACGTATCACATACAAATTTAACACTTAGAAAACATAAAAAAAAACAATTTTGCAACAAAACTTTTCCCGTCAGTAGAAAAAAAAAATATTTTGCGGACCGACTAACTGCATGGGCCCGTTCAAAAACTTATTTTGGTATTAAAACAAGCGAGAGTGCTACCTTGGTGCGAATGTTAGAGAGGGAAGCTAGAAAACCCAGCTGGCACGGTGAACGCATGCGCAGTAGACACGAAAGTCACATCACATCACATCACATCACATTTTATAATATTTTCGGACCTCGATAGAGACATGATGACCATATCTCAGTATCTACCGAACAGTTATAATCGTAACAGGGCGCGTTGGAAAGCTTGTGTCCTATATATATATATAGTAAAAGTGTCGTTGGAATTCCGAACCGATACTTCGTTTTCGAGAAAATCGAGAAGCAAGAATCCACTTCCGGCATTTTGGAGTAGGTATACTTGGTAGCGTCTCGTCGCTTAAAAAAACTTTTTTTTAAGTACTTGGCGTCGAGACGCTACCGCGTCTCTTGATAGTCCTGTATGTATGAATTATAAGTATATTTTTTCTCGAAACCCACTTACGATTGCTCACTCTGTGATAATCCTTTTTTGTTTACACTTTTTTAATAAACCTACAACAAAATCATCATTTTATTCGATGCAATTTTTTTTACAAGAAATGACCTATTGTCGACTTACTCGAATCACAGTCATAAGAAAACGGTAGTACCGCTGTACTGTAACATTTTTTTTTTCTGTCTATCGAAATGTAGGTCTGTCTGCGGATCAAATAAACTTGTATCGCAATGATTTATTTTTCATATCTGCGGTAAAGTACCAGAAAGAATGGACGAGTTGAATCGAAATTCACTACCATATACATATTAAATACATTTAATATGTAGATGACAGGCCGTGCGTGCATCGCTGCCATCCAAATTCTGGTCGAAAAGTTATTATGTTTTTGGACGCGACAGAAAAACAGATAGGCATATGGACCGATATACGAACAGACATACAAGCGGACGTACAAGGGGACGCACAAGGGGACGCACAAGGGGACGCACAAGGGGACGCACAAGGGGACGCACAAGGGGACGCACAAGGGGACGCACAAGGGGACGCACAAACGGACGTACAAACATAAGGGGAAATTCTTTTTCACAATCTAGAATGTGCAATTTTTTAAAATTACAATACGTTTTCTCCTTACATCCTTTGTATGTGTACAGAAACTAAAACTGCATTGCTTTGAAACCAGGTTCATCATTTTATTCGAATACAGAAAAGATTTGAGCTCAAAGTAATAAAAATCTTGGAAGCACTTAACTCTGTGCTTCTTCACTTTGGAGATGTGGAAAACCAGTACAGGACGAAAATGACCAATAAATGTAGTCCATGTAGGCTTCTATGTGACTCCGTATATTACGACAAGAATAAAGAATTTTACGAAGGCGGCTGCTACATAGTCATCTCACCTTTCACCTTTCCCTTCAAGTGCGCCAAACAATAAACGATGAATTATTTAATTAAGAATGATCGTAACAAAGGAATTTCACTCTCATTCTGTGTGGTAAACTACTCAGATTCGCCGTGCGCATCTCCCGAATGACATCAATTCCAGACATGCATGAGATGAATGCACTGTTGCGCGTGTATACCTATGTATATCATATAAATATCCACACGCGCAGACAGTGTACAGTACAGAATTTTATGCACCCTGTACGTGCGTGCCTCGAGGCTCCACAGAGCGGACTCGAGAATCCCGAAGCAATGTAGCGCGACAGCACAAACTGCAGTGTTGGAACCGTCACGCGAAGAGAACTCGGGGCGATGAAGAACATAAATAAGCATACTAAAGGGCAACGCTCATTCCTTCTAGTCTCTCACCCGAAATCATCCGAATGTAAATTATGACAGAGACGAGGCGGTAGTATTTGTTTACGATTAGTATGCAATGGAGTCGGGCACTGAGTCGTGCATCAGTTAGCGACCCTAGCTCTACTGCTCTCGTGGTACCACGCAGCACTATCGAGGCGCGGCATATTTACTCTGGTTCAAGGGAGAGTGCCTCGTTGGCTGTGCTGTGCCTCTACCAACTTTGGAATCCATTTGACGACGGTACAAAAGAAAAAATAAATTTCTTTCGCGAGCTACTTCATTTAATATATTTTATGCTAATTATACATGTACCATAGTTGCATGCAGCATGAACAGCGATACGTGAGCCTGTTGAAAGTTTCAAATTATTCTCCACTTCACGCGATTCATTCCTTTTTTTATGTTCCAACCGTGCAAAGTTTTTTGGCAAATTTTCGATTCGCTAAACGAACTCTCGCGGGGGGAGGGGGGAGGGGTAATACTGGTACGGTAATTTGCGGAGGAGAGTAGAGGGTGGGGTATATTACGCTGGCGCTCGGGCAGATGAGCCTCGCACCAGTAATAAGCATGCGGTGACGGCTAAATCCCAGGGTGCGAAGTCTCGTAATGGCATTAGTTTTAATCACGCGTCTCGCATCTTCTTATCATAGTTCGAGTCCTTTCTCCATGTAATTTGGGAAACATGAAGACTAGAAGGGGATAGACTAGAAGCGCGCGAATGAGACACGGGCAGAAAACGAAATAGTCGAAGATTTAGTGTTTGGGGAGAGGAATTATAGAGAAATACACACGACACGTTGGCTTTCTTCCCTCGATAAAGTTCCAAATTTTGCGATTATAGTCGTAATAACTGTTCAATTGTTTATGATCATATTCCGTTTCGTCATTTTGCTTTAATAAATTATATTGTGTTTCTTTTTCGTTATAATTCCGAAATTATTTGACATCCATGATACACAGTGCTGAAGCGCTGCTATCTATATATTACGAGGTACTGGAATAAAAGTAGGAGAATAATCTTAAGAAGAACCAGTTTCTGAACGAAATATACTATTTTTGTGGAACCCACGAAATCCTCATGGGACGTCTAAATACCGATACACCCGCCTGAAATATTCGGTCATTTTTCTCGGAGACTAAATATAATTGAATAACGTATTGAAAATCAACGACAGATGTGGTAGCAATTGGACGCCAAGTACTTAAATACCTCCAATATGTTGGAAGTGAAATCTTTCGATCGATGATACTTGAAAACGAAGCGTCGGATCGGAATTTCAACGACACTTTCATAATATAATTCGGATGCAAACTATTTAACGTGCACAGTGACAATCAAGACCGATGAACCGTAGAGGCGTGTTCAGGTTATGCAACGACATGCGTTCGATCGTAGCAGGCGCTATGACTTCACATTCCATTTAATACACGACAGGATGATAATTTTGGATTTTTTTCGGGCACGATGATGACACCGTCGCTTCTGCCGAACGGTTATTCGACGGCTCGGCGAAGTACCGGGGAAAAAAAATTTATATCGCTTCCTCATAAAAGTTGGGAATTGAAATTTTCATAGCGCTTTCTCATAATGTTCCTTTACTGGCGAAGCCTCTTCTATGATGACGCATTGTCAGCATTTTGAGCTTCCTCATAGAGGAAGCTTCGCGAATAAAGGAAGATTATGAAAAAGCAATATGAAAATTTCAATTTCCAATTTTTCTGAGAAAGCGATATAAAAATTTCAATTTTCAACTTTTATGAGGAAGCGATATAAAAATTACAATTAAAATTTTTTTTCAACGTCAACGTCTTGTTAGACTTTTATGCAAAACGGCGGGCCGATTCAGGTTCAGCGCGTAAACAAATACTCCATCGTCACGCTTTACCTTGTCGGATTTGAGGTTGGCGCGAAAAAATGCATGGGAGTATGCGCTCCTGATTTTTTTTTTGCACTTTCGATTTTGGCTCAAGAAATCCAAGTGATACCTCTTTATATAGCTTTTTCAACCTTGTCATGTCCATCGTCTTGTGTATGTCTTGCTGTAGATCACGATAGGCACCTGGAATTTTCCGCGATGCCATCGGAATGGAAAGAAATAGCTGTTTAAAAATACCAATAATCACTAATTTCTGCAATTTTAGCTATAAAAATACCCGGTAAACTTTTTCGTTCGTTGTCGCTCTGGAAATGTAATTCCATGTATTTTTTCACCCTGATCACGAATCTGACACTTTTTTATTCATAGATGAATGTTTAATACGGAAAAGAAAACAAAAAAAATTGCATGAAATTTAAAACATTCAAAATGACATAAAATTTGAAAGGCTCGATCGATTCTCCCCAAATTTTATAGGGATCATCGGGCGATCATACTCCATCTGTGTACAATTTTTTTACACCTATATCAAAATAATTGTAGGAGCTAGAGCGTGCACAGACATTTTTGAACAAATAAAAAATAGCGTAAAAAACAAATGAACATTTTTTGATGAAATTTTGATCACACATGCTGTGTGAGAAATTTCAGATCGATCGGTATAGACAATGTCGAGTTATAGCGATTTGAATTTTTCGCACCTGAGTCACACATACGCATACACGCACACGCGCACACGCGCACACGCGCGCACGCGCACACGCGCGCACGCGCACACGCGCGCACGCGCACACGCGCGCACGCGCACACGCGCGCACGCGCGCACGCGCGCACGCGCGCACGCACGCACGCACGCACGCACGCACGCACGCACGCACGCGCGCGCACACGCGCACACGCGCACACGCGCACACGCGCCCACGCGCACACGCGCACACGCACACGCACACGCACACGCACACGCACACGCACACGCACACGCACACGCACACGCACACGCACACGCACACGCACACGCACACGCACACGCACGCACACACACACACATCTGGACATTTTTTCTAAATGTGATTTTTCGATGTTTTGAAACATTCTGAACACGTTTTCATTAAAATCTCGAAATTTTTTTTCACTATAACAAAGCTTCCTCTATGAGGAAGCAAAATGTTTTGATGTCAACTAGTTTTGGTGGCCGTAGATTGCATAAAGTGAGCAAAATTATGATTGCGATTAAAGAACGTTCAGCTTTTTATTAAGTGATGTGAAAACAGTGTGATTGAACATAGAGGAATTTTGGATTGAACATTGATAAAGAATCCTAGCGTGACAGGTACGCGAGCGACGATTCGTCTTTTAATCAATTGCTTAGAACGTCCATAATTCAACGTGTTTCCATATAAAATGTACATACAATAGTCTTAACAATTCAAACTTTACGAATGTCGACGAAAAAAAGAGAAAATAAAAAAATTATACTTGGTTACCTGCCCTCAATAGAAATGTTCAGGTGTACAGTTCAATTTTCGGTTCAATCTACATTCTTCAGAAAATTCGGAGCTTAGTTTCATTTCAGTACGGCTTTGAGCGATGGACCGGCATGGAATTGTCTACAACTACTATTGTATAAAAGGAAGTTCTGTACGTGCCTGTTATTACTGTATTATTGTTCTATCAAAATGCGGATCGCTGATAATGTGTCACTACAATAATACTATATCCAACGGCATATCCCATCGGATATTGGGCTGATAGAGATGATCGATATTGACGACGACGACAACGACTATGATAATGATTCATACGTCATCACGTAAGAATCATTGTTTAAATCAAATCGAAGATTGCATCACTGGAGTTTGCCTCGCTCTAGCCATTCTTTTTTTTATATTTGCAGACATTAGCGAACGATCGCTAGATAAAATCGGATTCGATCGAGGTTCTGCATCGTCATAGTCGTTGTCGTCGTCAATATCGATCATCTCCTTCAGCCCGATTCTCGGTTAGCTTCGAGAGGCCGAGTCGACAAGCACGTGTCGATAATACTTGAGTTCCTTGTGAGAGTAGTTGCACAGAACGGAGAGTGTAAGAGAGCTTCTGGCTCGGAGACTTGGCGGCTTTGCTAGGATGCGGCATGACGTAAGGTTGACCCCGCGTTCGGAGGCTTTCTTGGGTCGGATGTCAGTACGAGCACTTTGGGGATCAATCAAGTTGAATGAAATGAAGACTGTCGCTAGAACAAGCCGGATAAAAATTAAGAGATGGCGACTCTTCATATACCACCCCGTTAACGGTTAATGTGCCACGATATTTATCGAAATCTTGAAAGTTTTGTTATCGCTTATCTCGAGGCCTATTATCGTTTTATCCCTCTTGGGATACTGAATGTAACTAAAGTCGGTTAATTTGCCATAAAAATCGAAATTGTTAATTTATTATCCGATTTTGGTGTAGGTTACAAAAAGTTTCTGGCCTCTGCAGCCGTCGCAGTGTTGGTTTCGTAACTAATGTTCCTACTTAATATAGGGACAGTAAACTAACATGCTGCAGCATTAACACATTATCAGCGATCCACATCTTGTTGAGTAACAAAACCAATTTTCCCGTGCGATCCTTAATAAAATTTAGAAATCATTCCTAACCGACAAAGGAAACAATGTTATCTGACTTGTTTGTATCCTAGCAAGTTGATAGACCGCAAACGGACACGTCCATTGGGGAACAAAACGGACCGTAAAAAGCGACAAAACGGTCCGAGCAAAACAATTTTCCGGCTGCCATATGTTTTATCAGGGCCACATCAGGCATGAATCCGGCCGTGTTTTCAGGCTTGCCGGATTATTACCTAATATGCACCAGTTCTGGTACCAATAAGGCAAGCGTCGTCAGATTTGCCGGATTTACCCCTGAACTGGGCCATTACCGGCTGCAGTAAAGGACACCGGATGTGTTATCTTGGACATCGTCGGATCCGGCCCGGATATGAAATTCATTTCATTTGCCGGATCGCTAAAACTTGTTTTGTTTCAGTTCAGGGCCAAGTCAGGAAAGGATCAGGCATTTATAATTGTCATACAACATTTTTTGAATTATTTTTATTTGCTACATTGACTGGATACAGCCGTATAGCGAGTATAAATGCAATCAGACTACCAGGCCAGGCAACATTGGCGATATCAAACAGGCGCTTATTCGTATATAAGGTTTCTATTTTTATAAATGTCGCTATGTAATTGTTTATTAAGCACTTCCCAATGTCCGATGCATATAAAAATGTCTAGTGTCTTCAACTCATAAATCATTCTCACTATCGCATGACCTCTGTGATGTAAAATAGTCTGCAAAATATATTAACAAAATAATTTCTTACACACGATCTATAAGAAAGATAACCCACAAATCTAACAACAAGAATAAGACATAAATTAACACATACCTAAGAAGCCGTTCCCGTGTATATTTATCATTTATAACGTAATATTAGCAGAAATATGACTGGTGCAAATCTGGAAATAATCTATTCTGATTCTAGGTTTGGTTAAAATGACAGCATCTATTAGTCCAACGGTTGATAGAAAGTAGTTAATTTTAAAGAGTACTCCGAAAGTCACCGAAACGTAAAGTATATAATTTCTTGTGTAGGGATTTTTCTATTCCATTGAATATCGGTTTTTGTTTTAATATGCGCCTCAAAAGGTAGCGAGCGTTACAAGGGAGGGAGGGATTTTCTGTTGCCAGGGCAACGAAAAAAGAGAGGAGTTTGTTGAGTGAGAGAGACGACGAGAGTCAGGAGCAAAATGTGTGAATGATTGGTCGACGAAAGTTTGCCTTTTTGTATTTCATTAAATAAATCTTGTGTTCTTGTTACACCGGTTTTCTCAATGTCCCATCACATCAGGAAATAACATCTACATCCTACAAACTTTGGGGGCTCGTCCGGGATTGAGAGAATTCGCGAGTGTAACAGAAAGTACGACGAAAGACGGGTTGCGTTGAAGGAGAACACAGAGCGGCAAGACGGAACTGCGTGTTATCCTTCGCATGCGAAAGACGAAAAACGCTAAACGACGTATTCTTTGGATGCTGCGGTGATATTTCGTACTGGAAATAATGAGTGTTACGGCGACTGAAGCGTATAATCTAACCGTCTCACAGCTGAGAGACGTATTAAAATCGAAAGGGCTAAGTTTGTCCGGAAATAAAGCTGATCTCGTGGATAGACTGCTGAAGGTCGATCCAACAGGAGAGTGGTGCAAGGAGATTCATCGAGCTGACAACGATGATATGGGAGGCAACCGCACAGATCCTGATAATCACATTGGTGATGGGGTGAGTGCGTCTGTACTCAGTGAGCGAGAAGTCGCTTTGTATAAGCGTGAAAAAGAGTTGGCAGAGCGAGAACTCGCCTTGGCTCGGCGCGAAATCGAGCTACTTCAGGCTCAGCAGATTAATAATCGAAGTGCAGTCGGAGAAGAAAGGAACGACGACGATAAGAATCGAAGTGGTATTGCAGAAAACACAGATGCTGCGAACCGAGTCTTGAGTGAACGACACACGAACATATCAGCGCTGGTTACGACGAAAATAAATATAACAATGATAGCAGATCTCCTCGGTTACTTCAACGGTAACGCACAAACGTACGAGACATGGGCGAGACAAGTTACGTTTTTAAAAGAAGCGTACAAGCTCGATGACGATACGACGAAGGTCTTGATAGGAACGCGGCTCAAGGATAGAGCAGCGGAATGGTTTCATTCCAAGCCAGAATACATCGCGATGTCTCCTGGTAATCTTTTGAACGAACTGAGGAACATGTTTTATCACCGTCCGAACAAAATCACGATGCGACGACAATTCGAAGAACGAGTGTGGAAGAAGACGGAGACTTTCCATGACTATGTTCACGAGAAGAAGATCCTCGCGAATCATCTTGCCATGAACGACGACGAGGTGTTGAGCTACATTATCGACGGTATCCCGGATACTCAACTGTGCGATGTAGCGCGGCTGCAAGGATTTAGATCGATACAATCTCTGTTACAAGCGTTTGAAGAAATATCATTGCGCGATAGAAATTTTACGACGAACTCGAATTTGTCTGATGACAAGGCTAGCGGGTGTAAGCGTAAGAACGATAAAGCTATACGCGCAGGTGAGACGGGTGCGAAAAGTATCGCGAACGGGAAAAGCGGATCGGTGGAGAAGAAAGGGAACGCAGTAAAACGTTGCTATAACTGTGGCGATCGCGATCATTTGAGTTCGAATTGTCCAACGAAAGAACAGGGTTCGAAATGTTTCGGGTGCGGCGAACATGGCCACATTGCTTCTAAGTGTCCGAAAAAGAAAGATGAGACAAAAAGTAGTTGCGCGGTAACGCAGACGAGTCGAAGCAAGTACGATAAAGAAGTTTTAATAGACGGTATCCCTGTCGAAGCGTTGCTTGATAACGGAAGCTATATCACGATTATGCGCGCGGATGAATACGTCAAACTAGGCTCGCCGCGTTTTTAGAATAAATCGATACCTTTTCAAGGCGTAGGTAAAGAAAAGAACGTGACGCTAGGCGAGTTTCAAACGAACTTAACGGTAGACGGAAACTCTTATCCGGTTCCCATCCGCGTAATTTCTGATGACTTACTGCGACATAAATTGTTAATCGGTCGAGACTTTCTGCACACGATAGATTTGAGCGTAAAGCGCGGGAAGGCTACGATTAGCCCTCCGACTGAGAATCTGCCCGAGTGTAACGGCGAACAGCCAGAGATATTTCGAGTCAATGCGGTAGAATATCACGATGTAAATTTGGCAGATGATAAATTGGCAATGCGGTAGAATATCACGATGTAAATTTGGCAGATCTATCCGACGTTCGAAACGATCAGTACAAAACAATCATACGAAATCTTGTTAATGACTATAGGCCGGTGAAGACTCGCGACGTGGGGGTAAAAATGGCGCTTATACTGAAAGACGATGAACCAGTATACCAGAGGGCAAGACGTTTGGCACCTCACGAACGGGATGAAGTCAACGCGCAGATTAGCGAGTGGCTCGAAAACGATATTGTTCAACCTTCCGTCTCGGATTACGCGAGCCCAGTTGTACTGGTGGCAAAAAAAGACGGCTCAAAAAGACTTTGTGTGGACTATCGGCTTCTTAATAGAAAGATCGTTAAGGATCGATATCCGTTGCCGCTAATCGAAGACCAGCTGGACAAGTTGCAAGACGCTAGAGTGTTTAATACGCTTGATTTAAGAAACGGGTTTTTCCATGTCCCGGTAGAGCAATCGAGTCAAAAGTTTACTGCTTTTATCGTACCCGATGGTCATTTCGAATTTTTGCGGGTGCCTTTTGGTCTTTGCAACGCTCCAGCTGTCTTCCAAAAATTCGTAAATGCTGTGTTCAAAGACCTTATTCGTGAAGGGGACGTATTGACGTACATGGATGATCTGATTGTACCTTCAAGAGATTGTGAGAGTGGACTCGAGAAACTGAAACGCGTGTTGACTACCGCGAGCGAAACTGGTCTTATCGTGAATTGGAAAAAATGTGCGTTTCTACAAACGAGAGTCGAGTTCCTAGGTCACATTATTGAGAATGGACGTGTCCATCCAAGCGAGAAAAAGATCGAAGCTGTTATTGACTTTCCGAAGCCTGCGAACGTACGACAGATTCAGGGATTTCTAGGTCTAACCGGCTATTTCCGGAAGTTTGTTCCGGGATACTCGCTTATAGCGCGACCGTTGTCAAACTTGTTGAAGGCGAACGTAAAATTTGAGTTTGGCGGTATAGAGAACGACGCTTTCATGCGCTTGAAAATTGTACTTAGTAGTCAGCCGGTATTGAATTTGTATCGAGTAGGTGCGGAAACTGAGCTGCACACTGACGCGTCAAAGCACGGTTATGGTGCAATATTGTTGCAACGAAATAGCGAAGACAAGGCGTTGCATCCGGTATACTATGCGAGTGGTAACACCACTCCCGCCGAAGAAAAATATCCAAGCTACGAACTCGAGGTTCTAGCTATCGTTAAGGCGCTTAAGAAGTTCCGAATTTACTTGCTCGCGATACCGTTCAAAATTGTCACCGATTGCCGCGCTTTCACTCTGACCATGAATAAGAAGGATCTCTGCGTGCGAGTTGCGAGGTGGGCTCTTCATCTAGAAGAGTTCGATTATAATATCGAGCACCGTCCAGGTAAAAGTATGATGCATGTGGATGCCCGTAGTCGCAACCCACTGCCGAAGTGCATGCTGATTGATGAGACCGATGAAGGACTAACTCCACGGCTGAAAAAAGCTCAAAAGGAAGATGCCAAGATGCAACGAATATTTAAGATGGCAGAAGAAGGTCAAGCTCAAGGATATGTCATCCGTGGTGGACTGTTGTTTCGAGAAGACAATGATGATATCCGACTAGTGGTGCCGAAGGGAATGCAATCGCAGATCATAAGACAGGCACACGAGAGACGACATTTTTCCGTGAATAAAACTGAACCTCTCGTGAAAAAGAATTACTGGGTTCCGAATCTGCGATCGAGAGTCGAAAAGATTGTGCGTAATTGTGTGGATTGCATTTTAGCGGAGAGGAAACAGGGACGTCAGGAGGGGTACCTGAATCCCATTGATAAAGGAGAAACACCCTTGGACACTTTCCACATCGACCATTTGGGTCCTCTCCCAAAAACAAAAAAAAAGCTATAGGCATATTTTTGTTGTCGTCGACAGTTTCTCGAAGTTTATGTGGTTATATTCGACAAGATCGACGATGACGGCGGAGGTGCTGAATCGTTTGAAAAAACAAGCCGTGATCTTTGGGAATCCGAAAAGGATCATCTCTGATCGGGGTACGGCATTTACTTCGAGAGACTTCGAAGATTTCTGCAAGAACGAAAATGTTCAGCATGTGATGACAACGACCGGCATACCGCGAGCGAATGGTCAAGTCGGACGGGAAAATCGTACACTCATCCCACTGTTGACGAAGTTATCCGCGCCGAAGCCTGAGGAGTGGTTCAAGTATTTGGATACTGCTCAGTTGTATTTGAACACCACTCCGCACAGAAGTATCGGCATGACGCCGTTCCGATTATTGTTCGGAGTTCATGCACGTATTCGCGATGATCCTAATATCCGCGAATTCATTGAGAATGAGTGGATCGCGAGTTTTGATGAAACCCGCGATGAAGTACGACTCGAAGCGAAAGAGATGATTAAAAAGACTCAGGAAGAGAATCGACGTGGCTTCAATAAAAAAAGGAAAGCAGCTAAGATTTATCGTGAAGGCGATTTGGTGGCTATCCGACGAACCCAGCAAGGCCCTGGTTTAAAATTCGCGTCAAAGTATTTCGGGCCATATGAAGTAACGAGAGTCTTACGCAACGATCGATACACGGTTCGTAAAGTCGGAGAGCACGAAGGCCCTTCGCAGACTTCTTCAGCAGCGGATCATATGAAGTTTTGGGCCAAGACGAAGAAACTGACGAGTCTGAAGATGACGTAGAGTGCGAGGGTCGAAATTATGATGAAGACATTCGGGGTCGAATGCCAATGCAGGACGGCCGAATGTAGGGATTTTTCTATTCCATTGAATATCGGTTTTTGTTTTAATATGCGCCTCAAAAGGTAGCGAGCGTTACAAGGGAGGGAGGGATTTTCTGTTGCCAGGGCAACGAAAAAAGAGAGGAGTTTGTTGAGTGAGAGAGACGACGAGAGTCAGGAGCAAAATGTGCGAATGACTGGTCGACGAAAGTTTGCCTTTTTGTATTTCATTAAATAAATCTTGTGTTCTTGTTACACCGGTTTTGTCAATGTCCCATCACATCAGGAAATAACATCTACATCCTACACTTGTCACTCGACATCAGCAACAAATTATTTACTTATTTATTTAATTTATTGTTCACGGTCCGGGCCCAATTATAGGACGATAGTTACCCTACCGACAATAAAAAATTATAACGTCAAAAGGCCATAACTATATCGTAGCGACAAAAGGAAAAATTTTCCTTCATTGGGCCAACTTGTCAACATATTTTAATAAAAAATTTCTAACAATACAATTGACCGTTAGAAATAGCCAAGTAATTGATTGAACTGAATTGATTGAATAAGTACAATACCTCACAAACATAAAAACAGAGATATAACAATTGAACGTTATGTCGTTAAATCACGATCCACATATTCAGCATTTCTAGCATACGTTATATACAAGTTCCAAAATATTATTCGCAAGTTCTGAATGGCCGAGTGAGTTGGTTCCCGACTACAAACTTCGATAACCGGGGTTCAAGCCCCAAACTGGGTAATAAATTACTAATGTGTTTCCGATATAAAAATGTGAGAATTAGTAAGGTATAATAAAATATAATGAAATAAAGCGTTGAACCCCCGGCTGAATTTAGTGTAAGTGTAATATTTTTGTAAATATTGTTGTCAAAAAGAGGAATGGTGCGTGATCCGGGCTTCGTCAGGCCCATATCAGGGCCTGACCTTGGACCGGATCCTGATGCCGGATCAGGGCCGGATTTGCATGAGCGTTACACCACGGATCATGGCCATATCGATATGCCATATCCGGGCCGGAGTTGATTTTCTGGAGCGCCAAGTATGGACCGGATTCTGACCGGATTAAATTTCTGCTCGGGAAGTTTCGCGAATAAAGGAATATTATGAGAATTCCATATGAAAATGTCCATTTCCATTTTTTATGAGAAAGCGATATGAGAATTTCGATTTTCAACTTTTATGAGGAAGTGATATGACAATTCCAATTTTCAACTTTTTTCAATGTCAACGTCTTCTTCGACTTTTATGCAAAACGGCTGGCCGATTCAGGTTCAGCGCGTAAAAATACTTCATCGTCAATATTCAGTTTGTCGGATTAGCGCTTGGCGCGAAAAAACATATGGAAGTATGTGCTCCTGAATTTTTCGGATATCCAAGTTAAACTTCTTTATCTAGCTTTTTCAAGTCCGGCATATCCACAGTCTTGTGTATGGCTTGCTGTAGTACACGATAGGCACCTTTGTATTCCGCGATGCCATCGGAAAGCAAAGAAATCGCTGTACACTACGACCTCGACTTCGCTCACAGCGACGGGACTGGCTCCCGCTCACACCCAACAAAATTGAGGCTGCGCATATCCCGCCCATACTAACTGTCAAGCATGGGAAATAGCTTATTGCCATCGATAGTCACTCCGTGGTGGGGACTGTTAAGGAAACCGAGGGCACAAAAATCGAGGTTCTAGTGTACAAAAATATCCAAAATCTCCCATTTTTGCATTTTGGCTATAAAAATGCCCCATAAACTTTTTCGGTAGATGTCACTCAGGAACTGTAATCCCATGTATTTTTTCACGCTGATCACGAATCTGACACTTTTTTATTCATAGATATATATTTAATGCGAAAAAATGCGTCTCGAAAAAAAAAATTGCATAAAATTCAAGAAATTCGAAATTACGTACAATTTAAACAGTTCGACCGATATTCGTGAAAATTTTATCGGATCATATTCCATTGGTGATCATATTCCATCTGTCTACCCGTTTTTAGCCCGACAGCTAAAAAATTGCGGGCGCTAGAGTGCGTACAGACACTTTCGACGGAATCAAAAATGACGTACAACAAGAATAACTGAACATTTCTGGATGAAACTTTGCAGAAACATTGACTATTAATGTGAAATTTCCGGTTGATCGGTCGAGGCGTTCTCGAGTTGTAGCGGTGTGAATTTTTCACACGCACGCACGCACATCCGGACATTTTTCTAAATGTGATTTTTCGATGTTTTGGAACATTCTGAACACGTTTTCATTAAAAACGCCAAAAAATTAATGTCACTATAACATAGCTTCCTCCATGAGGAAGTATCATTGTTATATAACAATGTAACATGTTATTTTTTATTAAACAATATAAAATCGCTATTTTCATCCTTAGATTAACTTCTTTATTACTGATAAACGAATATACTCTATTGATGATAGGCAGAAATGCATCTCAGAAAAAACTATATTAATTTGTGTACCATTGGCGGGATACAAACCTAGGACCCTCGCACTTGTGGATAGCGACCATATCTATTGGGCTATGTTGAACTTGCGAAAACAATTTTGGAAAATTGTTTCTACGTTCACATGAATTACCTACTGATCATGATTGATGTGCAAACTTTAGTTTTTGCTGTTAAATATTAATCGGTTAGGCCTTTAACGGTAATAGCAAAGCCAGTAATTATTTGTTTGTTATAATATCATTATACATTATAATGTCACTAAAGTTCGCAACGTTGCAGCAACGAAATGCCCTCAACTGTCAATCGTACGAGCTGTACATAACCTCCGTATCTCTTTCAATTTTTATTTGAATGCCTGGACATTCATACGAGCCCATTTTATCGCGATAATTTTTCTTCACAGCCTTGAAAATGTTCACCAAGATTTGAGAGAGGCTGTTGTGCGGACAACTTTCTACAGGCTTACAACGATAAAGTGAAAAATAGTTTGACCTTGAAAGGCCCGTAATTTTATTTTGGGACAGATTTCCCCGCCCAATTTATTTTGACAATTATCTTTAGGCTTCATAAAAACTTCTCACCAAGTTTTAGGAAAATCGTTTGTTCGGAAAACTTTCTACACGCTTACAACGATAAAGTGAAAAATAGTTTCACCTTGAAAGGCCCGTAATTTTAATAAAGATAAGATAAAGATAATTGTCAAGATAAATTGGGCGGGGAAATCTGTCCCAAAAAAAAATTACGGGCCTTTCAAGGTCAAACTATTTTTCACGTCATCGTCGTAAGCCTGAAGAAAGTTTTCCGAACAAACGATTTTCCTAAAACTTGGTGAGAACTTTTTATGAAGCCTAAAGATAATTGTCAAAATAAATTTGGCGGGGAAATCTGACCCAAAAAAAAATTACGGCCTTTCAAGGTCACACTATTTTTCACGTCATCGTCGTAAGCCTGAAGAAAGTTTTCCGAACAAACGATTTTCCTAAAACTTGGTGAGAACTTTTTATGAAGCCTAAAGATAATTGTCAAAATAAATTGGGCGGGGAAATCTGTCCCAAAAAAAAATTACGGGCCTTTCAAGGTCAAACTATTTTTACTTCATCGTTGTAAGCCTGTAGAAAGTTTTCCGAAGAAACGATTTTCCTAAAACTTGGTGAGAACTTTTTATGAAGCCTAAAGATAATTGTCAATATAAATTGGGCGGGGAAATCTGTCCCAAAAAAAAAATTACGGGCCTTTCAAGGTCAAACTATTTTTTACTTCATCGTTGTAAGCCTGTAGAAAGTTTTCCGAACAAACGATTTTCCTAAAACTTGGTGAGAACTTTTTATGAAGCCTAAAGATAATTGTCAACATAAATTGGGCGGGAAAATCTGTCCCAAAAAAAAATTACGGGCCTTTCAAGATCAAACTATTTTCTACTTCATGGTTGTAAGCCTGTAGAAAGTTGTCCGCACAACAGATTCTCTTAAATGTTGATGAACATTTTCAAGGCTGTGAAGAAAAACTATCGAGATAAAATGGGCTCGTAAGAACGTCCAGGCATTCAAATAAAAATTGTTACGGAGCCTGGTTTTGTAACGGTAACGGTATCACACTTTGTAACATTAACATTGCCTGCAGATCCGTAATGTAGTGTAATGGTTATAAACATGTTATGTAAATGTTATAAACTCCAGTTACAATATTGTAATGTGATTACGTTGTACACCATAAACATTACCTGATTATCACGAAAGTTGCATTAATATTGTTACAAGTATGTTACGTAACGGGTTCTCAATTTTTTAAATACATAAATGTAACGTTAAACCGACATATAATAGTTCCATTACCTGCATATAACAAATGATACAACATTACATATTACTTACATGTTATATTGTCGTAATAAAAAGTACTGACTGAATAACCGCGCTGCTGATCGTATATCTGGCAGCAAACATTTTAATTCCAAAGACTCGATTACATGTTATCTCTAAAAAAAGGATAAAAGATACGTTCAATATGATTATGAGACGAAAGTGATTTTATCATAGAGTATACGGAAGATTGAATACCAATATTCACTATTTCGCAACCGAAGCCCTCTGCGGAAATTCGCACTGTCATGTAGTAGATTCCCTAAGCGCGACACCGACGACGGATTCCCCTCCCACATTCCACTTTCCTGTCACAGTGTAGCCCTCAATTTCCGTCACGCTGGACCCCATTATAATATTTATCGTAAGGATTCGTATTGCATTTTGTCATTTAACCTATATCCTACCAACTGTCTTAAAATCCTACTTTCGACCGTACAATCGTTAGACATAAATTCACAATAAATCATTTGGGTAATGAAAATTAGCTTTGCGAGGCCCTAAGACTAACAAAAAGGCGTGCAAAGTGATTTGCACAATTACTTCCTCATGTTTTACAGTTTTGCTCATAACTTCCTCTATGATATTGCGCTATTTTGGCTTCCTCATGGAGGAAGCTATAGTTAAAACACAATAAAAAAGTTTGAAGGCAATTGTTAATCTAATCTTCAGCGTTGATTACGAAACTGTAACTCGTTTTACTCTTTGTAAGATGTTTGATTCAGAAACTCCTGTCAAAAAGATTTGAAAAATTCAAAAGTTTCAAAATCCCTTAAAATTTAAACGGTTCGATCAATTTTTGCCAAATTTAATACGAAACATTGAACAGTGTTAGTCCATTCCTGTGCCAAATTTAAGCTCGATACCTCCATGTTCACTCAAATTAGGCCATTTTTAGTATTTTTTCAAAAAAACCAAAATTCAAACGGGCTGAAGGTCTCAGGTCGATGGCCCTTTGCCAAAGTGTATAATCAACATAGGAATAAAACTAATATAAGGAGACACTTGTATAAAAATTGTTAAGCACTGGCAATAAATCTCTTTTACTACTACAACTCCTCAAAATTCGATAAAATCTGATCCCTAACATAGGTTTCCGCTAAATTCAATACCAAAGGTCTTTGTTCATAGTTTGTTTTGATATGTATTTGATATGTATCTTTAGGACGATAGCTCCAAATTTACGAAAGTTAGAACTACCACAGACTTTTTCAAAAAATTTCGAATTCGCTTAAAATCTCGAAACGGGCCTCAATCTTCATGAAAATTATATCGAAGGAAGAGACGTGACCACTCTACTAGTGTACAAAATTTCAACCCGCTATCTCAAGCCGTTTCCGAGTTATAGTCGTTCTAAGCGATGCACGCTGTTACACACGCACACGCACACGCACACGCACACGCACACGCACACGCACACGCACACGCACACGCACACGCACACGCAAATCACATTTTTCGACTTTTTCGACCATTTCTAGTACGCTGACATTAAAATCTCGAAAAAATGTTTTTCACGAAAACATAGCTTCCTCTATGAGGAAGCAAAATTGCAAATTTAATGTACCGGACTGGAAGTTTTTATGCAAAAACGGGTACATTAAATTTAATGTACGATTGTGATAAAAAATTAATATACTTTTTTTCATTGAAATCAACGTAAATTATTTTTTTAAATAAAGGATTTCGAATGTTTTTATTACACTGAACTTTAATTTTCCATCACAATTGTACGAGATGTTAATATACCAGTTTTTCCATAAAAACTTCCAGTCCGGTATATTAAATTTCATACGAATCTTTTTTACAATGTGATCGCATCGCTACTGCAGCACAAGTACGAAGGCTTTTTCAATACGATTTTTGGGTGGACGTGATATAATTCAGAATCTTGAAAATTTGTATAGCTACATCCACTATGTCACAACACGAGTACGCTGAAAATACATGCCTGGCGTAGGACCTTGCGGCATAAGCTCACTCTCCTCTACCACTCATCGTCATAATGGAAAATTAATCGGCCATTTGGTGTTGAGTACCTCATATATTATATATTAAATTTTCAGATTTTTGGTTCGGATTAATAATTTCTATAAACGGATAAATCGTTTATGATGTGGCGCCGTTTATACTTTTCCCCTTTTATTACCATAGCTAAATTGCAAAACCTCTCTGTGTCATGACGGTTCTCATTATCCTTTAAATTGTGAAAGATTACATTTTTTTAAATACTTCAAAAATATTACGGATAAAATATACATTTGAGAAGTATCTATAAACCCAAATACTTCAGGTTGTTTACCAAGGCAAAAAACAAACCGCACATAAGATGAATATACGTATATTGATATAAATAACTGGTGCAACGTGTTTATGATTGGAACATACTGCCCGCGAAGTCAATCAGTGTAAGTAAATGCACGTGGGTAATTGGAATTGACGCGCGAGAGTGATTGTTCCGGCGATCGGATACGGTAATCAGGCGCGTAGCTCGATTTGCCGAGTGCTAGTTAGATACATTAAAATTTAATCGCGGTTGATCACATATTATGTGAAGAGCATGAGGGCGGTCAGGTCATACGCATGCCACATGCTTCCACATCACTCTTTCATCTCTATCGTCCTCTATACATGGCACATATTACGCGCAATAAATTTTCACTCATCCGTTCCCATATAGTGATCCCGTTATTCATTTTCCAGTCGAACCCTTCAAACCACGAGAGTACCGAACCCAAGGGACTTTCTAGAAGGGACACATGCAGAATCCGTGATTGTGCCTTTTGTCGCTGTAATTTGTGACATTGAGACGGATTCGAATGGCAATTGATGGGGGCGAAACCGCACGGACGTATCGCTTTAACCCGAAAGATTGGGAATAATATGCCAGAATCTGGAGTTATAGTTACAGTTTTACTACAATATGTATACATATAGTTTACGTTGGCGTCCGTTGCATTTCATGCCGCGATAAAGTGCGCGACGCCCGGTTCGAAGCCGATGCGCTTGCTTTCTGCCAGCCTGCCCGGATCGTTGGCTATGGCTGGCGTGCTGCGCGGTGATGAAGTGCCAGCTGATCGATAGCAACGCCGAGGGAGCAGGGAATAAACGTGGGCGAGAGAAGAACGGCGTATATATATATACGCGTATGTAAAATCGGCAAAAAGCCTCGTGAATATTCGTAAATTCGTTTGGCGGGGATTCAAAAAAGAACTAGGTAGCAATATGTATTTGTAAGAAAAAAAAAATAAAGCAAGCGATAATAAAACATATTTGAGAGGAGGCAATTGAGAGGTTGTACCTCGTGGAAATGTTAAAGCAGTTTTTGTACAATTTTGTACTGTTTTTGTACAAATATTCGGATACATTATTACAGATATGAATATATTACAGACGCGATATTACAGAGATGACTGAATGTGCTTGGTATGACGATAAATTACATTATACTTTTTGTTATTAACACATCGGGTTAAGTGTTGTGTTAAATAACAACACCTTCATAGTTTGAACTTTTAATTTTTCTTCCCTTCTAATCTACTGGCAAACATTTTAAGTAAATGTTTTCCGAAAAAATTACATTACACAATGGCCGCAACTTTTTGAGATTTTTCTCAGTCTGCAAAGTTATTCTGATAAACTGTTTATATGTTATAGTTCCCGTTACATTATGAAATTTAGTGATAAATGTAATTATGGTATATTCAATTATACTCCTCTACACGGATACTATAAAGTGAACCTAGTTCAACCTACATTACTTGGCGTGCCATAAATTAAAAAAGAGATACTTTACGCCATGCAGGCCAATAGATTTCCCCGTCCTCCATACGAATATACTGCTGCGACAAAGCCGAACGAAGTGAAGAAGCTTTAAGACAACGGCCGTAGTAGGAAATTTCAAGCACGGATACCTCTGACGCTTCGATACGATCGGAGCCGTAGTTGTTTGAGGGAAGTTTAGCTACGTGTTAATTTACGTGCAAGCTACGTTGTAAGTAGGCTAGAGAATGGGGAGGGTGAGAAGAACGCGGCTATGACGCCTGAGGCCGGCAATTCGTGAGAACAGTTTTCCGCGTGTGCGTGCGCGATAGAGATAGAGATAGAGATAGAGATAGAGATAGAGATAGAGATAGAGATAGAGATAGAGATAGAGATAGAGATAGAGATAGAGATAGAGATAGAGATAGAGATAGAGATAGAGATAGAGATAGAGATAGAGATAGAGATAGAGATAGAGATAGAGATAGAGATAGAGATAGAGATAGAGATAGAGATAGAGATAGAGATAGAGATAGAGATAGAGATAGAGATAGAGATAGAGATAGAGATAGAGATAGAGATAGAGATAGAGATAGAGATAGAGATAGAGATAGAGATAGAGAGAGAGAGAGAGAGAGAGAGAGAGAGAGAGAGAGAGAGAGAGAGAGAGAGAGAGAGAGAGAGAGAGAGAGAGAGAGAGAGAGAGAGAGAGAGAGAGAGAGAGAGAGAGAGAGAGAGAGAGAGAGAGAGAGAGAGAGAGAGAGAGAGAGAGAGAGAGAGAGAGAGAGAGAGAGGGGGGGGGGGTACGCGGTCTCTCGGGAATGCCCGATCCACGGTGACGATAATGTGGCGGTAGAAACCAGTAAGAGGTGGATGATAAAGCTGGGCGTTACAAAGAACGGAATGACGACAAGCATTAAGCATCAAGGCTGTGAGTTGCGGCTATCGTGCCATCCATTCGCTTGTGGGCCGGAAATCTCTCGACCGGAGCTTGCAAGCTCACCTTCCACCCCGATCCTATCCCGGTAACTGGAGCGAAAATTTATTCATCCCTTTCGTGACGTGCTTTCTCGCCCCGAGGTTAAAGCGTGAGCCAGAAACAGTCAAGTCCAAAGGGCTGTCGACCTTTTACTTCATACGATGGGGTTGTAAATTTGAATCTGGACATTATCCGATAAACTGCATTTTGCGGCATAATTTATTGGAAAAGTTATCCGACTTCATAACGTTATTGAATATGGAAAACTTAGCGCATATGGTTGTTATTAGATAGGGGTTTAAATTCGGATGGGACTATAGAATTCCGGTAGAAGCGGCGGAACCATTAGTGGTTTAACGTCGATCAGAGTGTTATTGG
Source organism: Ichneumon xanthorius (assembly GCA_917499995.1). NCBI lineage: Eukaryota > Metazoa > Arthropoda > Insecta > Hymenoptera > Ichneumonidae > Ichneumon > Ichneumon xanthorius. The sequence goes on from OU824201.1 coordinate 2,641,481, forward strand.
AACAACATTGATTAAATGTTGAGAGCGGTAATGGCGTTAAGCTTAAATTTCAAGATTAGTTAATTTTGCTTTCTCATAGAGGAATCTATGTTGTCGTAATAAAAAAAAATCTAAATTTTAATGTCAGAGTACTTAAAATAGTCTGAAACGTCGAAAAATGCGATTTTCAGCTGGTGTCCGAATGTGCGTGTGTGTATAACACATTTGCATTGTTTAATACGGGGATACCTAAGAAAGGGTTTGAGAAAGCGACTTGAAATGTGGTACACTAGTAGACTGCATAGTACAGGAATAGATTGGTCACGTCTCTTCATTCTGCTCAATTTACATGGAGATTGAGGCCCGATTGGAAATTGTACATGAAATTCAATTTTTTTTAATTCCTCTGTGGTAGTTCTAACTTAAATTTTGAGCTATCGTTCTAAGACTACATACAAATATAATGTTTGGTCAAAGTCTTAATTAATCGTTGATCTTTGATCAATACCTTTGGTATCGAGTTTGATATCGAGTTTGGTATCGAGTTTGATATTGAGTTTGGTATTGAGTTTGGGTGGAGACCAACTGTACACCTGCCAAGTCTACACGAAAATAGGTCTACACAAAAAGTATGTACCAAACGACTGTACACGTAGGCAGTCGTACTTTGGGTGGAGACCAACTGTACACCTGCCAAGTCTACACGAAAATAGGTCTACACAAAAAGTATGTACCAAACGACTGTACACGTAGGCAGTCGTACTTCAAAAACTCTGCACTGAAAACCGTACACAGATCAACTACATACGACGAAGGGTCTGCACAAAAGTATACACCGAATGACTGTACATGAAATCAACTGTACACCAAATAGGGGATACTGTATTTCACACCTTGTGACGTAAAATTTAGTATGATACTAGTGCGAAAAACTTTTTCTGAACTTGTGTGATTGCAGCACTCGCCTTCGATTCGTGCTGCAATCACGAACTCACAAACTCACACTCGTCAGAAAAAGTTTTATCGCACTACTATCGTAATGTACCGTAATGTAATGTACTGTTGCACCTTTATAAGCTTAATTTTTAAACTTAAAACCTTAATCTTAAAACTGCGCACAAACATAGTCAAAGGTCTTTGGTATTGAATTTGGACGAAATGTATCCAAGCAATTAGATATTGTGAAATTTTGAGTTTTTTGAAAAATGACTAAAAATGCTCTAATTCGAGTAAACACGGTGGTATTGAGCACGCTACAGTGTTCGGTATTACCTTTGGCGATCATGGATCTAAGCGTTTCAATTCTATGAGATTTGGAAAATTGAGAATTTTTCGAAAAATGCGTAACTTTCGTTCGACACGAGTACCTGCATCAAATATCGCACTAGAAGTAAAATAAATTGCAGATGTGTAATCAGCGGGGATGAATACATTCGAAATGGCATCGAATCGTCGAATTACGAAAATTTGACTTCCTGATTTTTTTACGGTAAATGTTTACCGTTTAAATTTTAAATTGTAAACATAGCTCCGTTTATGAGGAAGCCAAAATTTGTCAACGAACTATCTTATAGAGGAAGCAAAGTGTAAATTACTTTGCAGTTTTTTTAAGTTTCCAAATCTGGTACTCAAATGAATTTCGAATGAGCTCCTCCCTTTGCCAGCAATGTGAATATGCCATGTAAATATATATATATTTTTTTAATTACCCCAAAAAATTTATTTTCTCTATTCACGAATGGACGATTTTATCGTCCGACATATATGTCGTGTATTGCCAGAAAATTGCTTTCAAACTTTCATCGATATGTAAACAATGTTGTTCTACAGAGCGTTAACAGTTTACTGGTCCAAACGTCAAAAACCGTAAAGGGACGTACGGGGGGAGATTAGTATAATGGTTTTCCGCTGCCCTTAGACCATGACCTAATTTACACAATCCTATTACGTTACCAGTGAAGGAATCAGAAGTTGATGGTGGTTCTCCTGAAGTAACTCTTGCAACTAATTTGACTTTTAGCTTTGTATACAACCTGAGAATCGTAGCTTACGAATTACATCAATTGTTCAGGCCGGGTAAACAAAGTTTTCAACGTTGATTTATGAAATTTTGATTCAATTTTCATTGCCAAATTGTACAGAAAAACATTTGTAATGAAGAGACGCGGTAGCGTCTCGACGCCAAGTACTTAAAAAAATATTTTTTTTTTTAAGCGAGTTGACGAGACGCTATCAAGTATCAAGAGACGCGGTAGCGTCTCGACGCCAAGTACTTAAAAAAATATTTTTTTTTAAGCGAGTTGACGAGACGCTACCAAGTATATATACTCCAAAATGCCGGAAGTGGATTCTGGCTTCTCGATTTTCTCGGAAACGAAGCAGCAGATCGGAATTCGGATGACACTTTTTTTATATATATAGGACACAAGCTTTTCAACGGGCCCTGTTCCGATTATAACTTTGCGGTAGATGCCGAGATATGGGCATCGGGTACCTCTCGAGGTCCGAAAATATTATAAAAGTGTCCTGTGATGTGATGTGACGTGAGTCCTCGCGTCTATTGCGCATGCGCCTCGCGTTTACTGCGCATGCGTTCGCCATATCAGCTGGCTCGTCTTTCGACTGCTGTGCTGTTGGCCAGACTGGTTCCCGCAGCCGTGGTCCCAGTCAAATTGAAGAAGAAAGGGGGAGTCGTGGCCGAGTGGATCGGCGTGCGACTCTGAAGTAGTAGGCCCGGGTTCGATTCCCGGTTGTAGTCAGGGATTTTTCCTTGGCTGCTCACCTCTACTTATCGTGGTTCGGATTCCACGTAAAATTGTAGGTCCCCTCTGGTCTTCTTCTTCTTAACTCATTAATTAGTTTCGGCTAATTAATGAAATCTCGTTCATTACGAACGATCGCCTGACGGCGCCATCTGTGACAGATGATATTAATCCTGTCACCGTTCTTTACCTGTGGCCAGTATCGGACACCTGAAGTGGTGCTCAAAGGTTCCGATACAAATTGAAGAAGAAGAAGAAGAAGACTGATGTGCTGCGTTCAGGATACTATCGCGTCTCTGAAGTAGTCGGATATTGCCTGACAGGAAACTTTTTGTTGAAAAATAATTTTTCTGTAAGCGATTAAAACAGTGATTCGTGTAATTAAGTGAAAAGCCGTGATTTGTGTAATTAAGCGATTAAGCCGTGATTCGTGTAATTAAGCGATTAAGCAGTGATTATTTGTGTAACATGAAACGCGGTAGCATCTCGACGTTTATTATTATGTAGATACAGGAGTAATTCGTGTAAACAAAAATAAAATGTCTTTTAAACATACCTAGTATTTTCTTTTTATTCATAATTGTTAATTATTTTTATATTCTTTTAATTCTGTGTTGAACGTGTAAAGTTAATTTTTCCTCGATCTTTTTATAACTAACCTATCTTTCAAGTTTCGTTTTATTTTTGCTTAAATATATTTGTCAGGAAGATGGTTCAACTTTTTTAAAATGGAATCTATGGTCCGTCAGAAAAATGTGCACTTATTTACATATACCCAAACCGAGGAATAAATCTTTTCCTGACAGAGCTGGCATTCTATTTGAGACATTTTCCCCTGTCGATGCATAATTAAAGGCTCGCAGTGAAAATTTATAATATATTATATATATCATTTTTACATATAGTGGTGAAAGGCATCGCCAGCTCCACATACAGATGCCATCGATGCTCTAGAACTTCAGAGGCACTGCGTCAGCACCAAAAGATGTCTTTATCCATCATGCGAGAGAGATAAGTTTTTTTTCAGCTACGCATTATAAAAACCACCTCCTGGTCCTAACGCAGTTGCCTTTGAAGAACCAGAGCATCAAGAGTAGGTACTCAAGATGTCGAAGGTGCCTTTCGTCAGCATAAAATGTTACACGAATATATTTTACAGGATGATGATTCTGTTTATTCACTGTATGTTGGTAATAATCAACCAAACTACATGACTGGATGTCAAAAATAGGTGAAATGAAAGCAAAAAATACTTTTTTGAAAAAAAGTAAAAAGGTACGCCAAGTACTTAAAAATTATATTCTCGTTCAGAAAATGTTTATCAAAAAAACCTCTTAAAAATAAAAAAATCTGCCAAAACAGATGTTTATCAAAACAGTCTCTTAACAAAAAAATTCTTCCAAAAAGACGTTCATCAAAGTAATTAAAAAAAAAATATGTGTATCGAAATCTCAAAAACAAAATCGAAAAAATTAAATCAAAGTAGCCAAGCAGTAGTACATGCAAACAATTCTTCAAAAAATATGTTTATCAAAACAATCTAAAAAAAAAACAAGATGCAAAAAATCTTGACAAAAAAAAACTTGGCGTGCCAGTTTTTTTCACAATTACAGTTACTGCAGTTATTGCAGTTACTTTCCCTCTCCCTTGATTATTTGAATGAACCATGTACGACAGCTATTGTAAAAAAAAAAACTGGCACGCCAAGTTTTTTTTTGTCAAGATTTTTTGCATCTTGTTTTTTTTTTAGATTGTTTTGATAAATATATTTTTTGAAGAATTTTTTGCATGTCCTACTGCTTGGCTACTTTGATTTGATTTTTTCGATTTTTTTTTTGAGATTTCGATACACATATTTTTTTTTAAATTACTTTGATGAACGTTTTTTTGGATGAATTTTTTTGTTAAGAGACTGTTTTGATAAACATCTGTTTTGGCAGATTTTTTTATTTTCCAAATACACGACAGATTCTTCTTCTCCCTCTATAGTAAAACGAATGTTTGTACATTTTCAAAAATATTTGTTGTCTACAATGAACCATCAATTTTATCTTGTGATATTGATTATTGTATGTTTGTCAACAAATCGTGTTCTTTAAGTGAACAGATTTTTAAATTATCAAAAAAAAAATATTTCGTATGTTTGTGGACAAGAAATGTTTGTTAAATGTAAAAAAAAACTCACGTGTCTGAACAGCTCATTGACAAAGATCACCGCCTTCATAATTACTTACTATGGCCTTACGTCGCCTCCGGACTTGCCCTACGGGTGACAAGAGCGTTTCGAAAATAGTTATTAATGCCGAGGAGGAAGAAGACGCTTGAAAGTATGCTGAAGCCATAAAGAATTATATGAAGGAAGGGCGTGGCGCTTTTGCGGCTTCCGCATGCTCTTAAGCATATGCATACTCGATTGTGTTGGTTCTTATGAACGAACGTAACGCTACTTGACAGTAGGAACTCACTTTACGACACTGCACGTGGGACATCAAAGCTTTCGCAGCCATGCATGTAGTAACGGAACTTGCACATTGGCGACGCGACTGTAACTGCACTTGTCTATTTTTACTACAGCAAATGGCATTCGTGTCATAACGTCCAATATCTTATCATCATTGCTATATATCAAGCTCTTTATAAAAACTGTCGTGGTTGCTATAACGCTAAAGTTGCGTTTTCCTCTATCTGTATGCTGGAGTGACTCAATACATATGCACACAAATACATTGTATTCTGTATACAGGGTAATACACTGACTCGGGCAAATCGAAGGGGAAGGCGTGAGTAATATTCATAAGTCACCACTGTTATGAGTCGTGCGTCCCGTATCGTTAGAGATATTTCTGGAGTGTGCGGGGTCAATAATAACGTGACGTAATACACAACTGTAGCCTATTTAAAGTTCAAGATGAATGAGATGCTGGAACGTCGAGACGATTCCGTCCATCTGCCGGCTATCGTACGTGGGATTTTTTAACGTTTCGCAACCCTTGCTTACCCTTCTTTTCCGTCGGCATGCTATCTATTTATAATAATGTTAATTTTTAATTGTCGGATATATATCTTTAAGGTTTTGAAGTATTGATGAGTTTATATCTTGAATAAATGTTTCTAAATAAGGGAGACAGATGTTTTTGATAAACCCTGTAATATCCTGTTATGTACGGTAAAAAAAATAACAAACTAAGTGTCGACTGCGAAAAAATTACTGGCTAAACAAAAAAAGTACTGAAACAGAAAAACAGTTACTTAATAAAAATCTTATAATAATATTGAAATAATTAACGATAAAATATTAATTTCACCGGACGCTCCCTCCATGTTTGGTCATCGATATTTGCTGCTATTATAACAACCATAATAATAACAATAATAATAATAGTTTTTATTATAGAGATATATTCTACGAATAGAAAATTATATTGTAGAAAGGCTGCGTTTCGGCAGTCGGAAGTTAAAAAAACATTTTATTTTTACTTTAACGAAGAATTTTTTTCTCTTGGTCAAAAAACATTGAGCTTTGACAGTGAAGAACAGAAGAATCTCGTGCAGTGTAGCATATTTAACTAAAGATGGTGAAGGGTTTTGAAAAAAAAATTGATTAAAGTTTTTTTCGCGGCAGAGTCTGTTTCACATCGCCGTCAACTGTATACATCGCGTACGCAAAACGTGAGCGTCAACTGTAGTTGACGCTCACGTTTTGCGTACGCGATGTATGAATCTAGACAGACTATCATGCATTAACGCACGTGCGTATTTTATGATACAACATGCTGCGCTGTGAATACTGCAATACATTTGCCAGTCGTTGCGGCTTCTGTGGACGTCGAGCGCGGTAATTGAAGAAGATGCTTTTCGCGACAGACGCTCGGCAACGTTTCCACGTTGATTGGTGTCAATGGACGGAACAACAATGACCATGCCAAGCGGATAGATCTGAAACGCTTTATCATCTAACTGAAACGCTTCATCATCTTTTCACTGAAGTGCAGCGAATGCCTCAAGTATTTATAGTAATACCCACTTCTCTGTACGACCAAAAATATTCTTTTCGCCGTGCACGTATTCAATTATTGCTGACTGAGTGAATAGTCATACCTAAATATTAACGAAAGCTTTCTAATATTACGAATATTACGAACAGTTTTTTTTTAAATTATTTAGTTCGTTATATATTTGTCATAAATTATTAACACCATAAAGTAGTTCATTTACGAAAGATCGAGCTCTAGATTAGATGTTCCTGAAAATTAAACGAGCGCAGTCCGTACATTGGACCGCCTTCGGATCGAGAAATTATATTCGTAGACGTTGATTTTACATCGAAGAGTTTGTAATACCCTAAAGATTTATACCCGAACTTCACACAAAAGTGTACTTTTTGTTGCATCCAACGCCAGAGCACAAGCGGTCTAACAAATAATTGTTAGTAATGCAGAATGAACGACATATGTGATCTTCGTTGTTGTCGCACGTGAAAAAGTGCGTATGAAAATAGTATTGACAAAGCCTTCAGAGAGCGTTAGACCACGAGCATGTAAAGTATGTAGTACTGGACGGAGTCAGATTAGAATTATACTTCAAACATTGGTATTGTAGAGCATAAGACAGGTATAAGCACAGTCAGAACAGTCTTCTGAGCGTAATTCTGATATACTCAACGTATTATGAGTACGCTGAGAAAAAAAATCAGTTGGACTAACCAAAAGTCGCGGTGACATACGTTCAAAGCTGTTATTTGTTTGGTACAAATAAAACATTGTTTTGTTAAACGATTATTTGCTTTAATTTGTTCAAAAAAGTCGATTGAAATAAATACTTTTGTTGTACCAATCGAATACACCTGTGAACGTATGTCACCGCGCATTTGCTTAAATCAACCACTTATTTCCCTCAGTGTATCTCCGTATAAAATGGAAATGCTGCAAGTATGAAAACGCAAATCTAGGATATTTGGTTGATGAGTATATTTCTGTGCAATACTCTACCCATTTGATCATACCTGATTCAGATTGGAATTATACTACCAACAAGCGTATTGCAGAGTATGAGGATAGTATTAGCTGTAAACCCGTTTTCTGAAAGTATTTATGGCATAATCAAAGTATCAAGAGTATATAAAAGTATTATACAATATTTAATACACTAAATATACAATACAATACAGTTCAGCAAATTGGCAGTACACTGAAAAAAAAATTTGCTTGCGGGCTGCCAAAGAAAAAAATTGTTATTCCGATTCTACTTTCAATTCTTACAATTCTATATGATATTGAAACAACGACGGCAAGACTGTCACGGTGACGTGTCATCGTTTCAATCCCGTATGGAATTGTTAGCATTAAAAGTAGAATTGAAAAAATAATTTTTTTCTTTGGCAGCCCGCAATCAAATTTTACTTGAGTCAATGATATTTTTTTTCAGTGTACAGATGTAATCAGTGCAAATATTACTGTCTAATATTCTATGCATTTTTAATCAAACCGACTTCGGAAAAGAATATCAGTAGGACACTTCTCCGAACTTTGACTTTCGCACTTCATAATCCGAAATTATGTTGACACATTTAGAATCCATCATCGCCATTAGTCGTTGTACCCCTTTGTCTGTAGAAAACCGTTAATAACGACGGGCATACTGTGGACGGGCATGAATAATAAAATATACAAGGGCAGTATTCGATACTGTTTGATATAATGGATTCTGGAAGTGCCTTAACATGTAAACAAAATCGGCGATTCTATTCTACTCCGAATCTTCATGCTCACTTTGGTCATTATCACGATTTACATACGGAGCGCAGCACCATTATTCAATCACGCCGATCGATTAACGTAATTACCCGCTTCTCTTCTTCTTTTCGGACATCTTTTCCTTGTGGTTTCAACGCGATTCTCAGAAAATTAGGCTTTCGGGTTCGTAACGCTCCTTTACGTTACTTTAGAACCCATGAATGGTATTATTTTTGTCTAATTAACTTAAAAAAAAACCCGGAGCGTAATTAATAAAGAAGTTTTCGAGTGAGCAGTAAAATTAAAAACCTACATATTGCATTTCACTGCTTATCATTTAAAAATCTACCATCTTAACACCGTAACATAATATGACTTCGAATTGTCAATGGTGCATTGTATACCTGTCAATACTACCATCGTACTTCTCAGAAGCTTGTACAATCAAATATGCGTATAGCATTAGATACAGCAAAACTCGCGCCAATTAGATCCATACTGCCAATATGCTGGATTTTAATTTTCATACTTGTAGCATTTAGTCTTAATACTTAAATACTCTCAATACGTTTACTATATTAAAATAAAAAAGCGTGCAAAGTGATTTGCACAATTACTTCCTCATGTTTTACGGTTTTCCTCATAACTTCCTCTATGATAATTCCGTCGTGCCATTTTGGCTTCCTCATAGAGGAAGCTATAATTAAAACACAAAAAAAAAGTTTTAAGGCAATTTTTAATCTAATCTTCAGCGCTGATTACGAAACTATAACTCATTCTACTCTTTGCGCGATGTTTGATTCAGAAACTTCTGACAAAAAAAAATTGAATAATTCAAAATTTTCAAAATCCCATAAAATTCAAACGGTTAGATCAATTTTTGCCAAATTTAATACGAAACATTGTACAGTGTCAGTCCATTCCTGTGGCAAATTTAAGCTCGATACCTCCATGTTTACTCGAATTAGACGATTTTTAGTAATTTTTCAAAAAAATCAAAATTCCATAAAATCTGATCCCTTCGGTAGATTTTGGCCAAATTCAATACCAAAGGTCTTTGTTCATAGTATTGTATTTATATGCATTTTTAGGACGATAGCTCAAAATTTACGAAAGTTAGAGCTACCACAGACTTTTTTCAAAAATTTCGAATTCCCGTAAAATTCCGAAACGGGTCGCAATCTTCATGAAAATTATATCGAAGGAGGAGACGTGACTACTCTACTAGTGTACAAAATTTGAACCCGCTATCCCAAGCCGTTTCCGAGTTATAGTCGTTCTAAGCGATGCACGCTGTCACACACATACACACACACATACACACACATACACATACATCCGGACGCCAGCTAAAAATCACTTTTCTCGACGTTTTCGACCATTTCTAGTACGCTGACATTAAAATCTCGAAAATGTTTTTTTTCACGAAAACATAGCTTCCTCTATGAGGAAGCAAAACCTCTTAAAAATAAAAAAAATCTGCCAAAACAGATGTTTATCAAAACAGTCTCTTAACAAAAAAAATTCTTCCAAAAAGACGTTCATGAAAGTAATTTTAAAAAAATATGTGTATAAAAATCTCAAACAAAAAAAAATCGAAAAAAATTAAATCAACGTAGCCAAGTAGTAGTACATACGTTCATCAAAGTAATTTAAAAAAAAATATGTGTATCGAAATCTCAAAAAAAAAAAATCGAAAAAATCAAATCAAAGTATCCAAGCAGTAGGACATGCAAAAAATTCTTCAAAAAATATGTTTATCAAAACAATATAAAAAAAAACAAGATGCAAAAAATCTTGACAAAAAAAAACTTGGCGTCCCAGTTTGTTTTTACAATAGCTGTCGTACATGGTTCATTCAAATAATCAAGGGAGAGGGAAAGTAACTGCAATAACTGCAGTAACTGTAATTGTGAAAAAAAAAACTGGCACGCCAAGTTTTTTTTTGTCAAGATTTTTTGCATCTTGTTTTTTTTATATTGTTTTGATAAACATATTTTTTGACGAATTTTTTGTATATACTACTACTTGTCTACGTTGATTTAATTTTTTTCGATTTTTTTTTGTTTGAGATTTTGATACACATATTTTTTTTAAATTACTTTGATGAACGTCTTTTTGGAAGAATTTTTTTGTTAAGAGACTGTTTTGATAAACATCTGTTTTGGCAGATTTTTTTATTTTTAAGAGGTTTTTTTTTATAAACATTTTCTGAACGAGAATACCATTTTTAAGTACTTGGCGTACCTTTTTACTTTTTTCAAAAAAGTATTTTTTGCTTTCATTTCACCTATTTTTGACATCCAGTCATGTAGTTTGATTGATTATTACCAACATACAGTGAATAAACAGAATCATCTTCCTGTAAAATATATTCGTGTAACATTTTATGCTGATGAAAGGCACCTTCGACACCTTGAGTAGCTGCTCTTGATGCTCTGGTTGTTCGAAGGCAACTGCGTTAGGACCAGGAGGTGGTTTTCATCATGTGTAGCTGAAAAAAGACTTATCTCTCTCGCATGATGGATAAAGACATCTTTTGGTGCTGACGCAGTGCCTCTGAAGTTCTAGAGCATTGATGGCATCTGTATGTGGAGCTGGCAATGCCTTTCACCACTATATGTAAAAGTGATATATATAATAAATTATAAATTTTCACTGCGAGCCTTTAATTATGCATCGACAGGGGAAAATGTCTCAAATAGAATGCCAGCTCTGTCAGGAAAAGATTTATTCCTCGGTTTGGGTATATGTAAAAACAAACAAAAAAACGGAACTTCAAAATAGGTTAGTTAAAAAGATCGCGGAAAAAATAATTTTACGAGTCAGTATTGTATTGTAACACAAAAGCAAATACTAAATATATTGACGAAACGTTGTTTATTATATTTTTGAGTTTTTTTTACACAATACCCAAATCACTGCTTCAATCACATCACGTAAAAATATCACGTATCACATACAAATTTAACACTTAGAAAACATGAAAAAAAAAAAAACAATTTTGCAACAAATCTTTTCCCGTCAGTAGAAAAAAAAAAATATTTTGCGGACCGACTAACTGCATGGGCCCGTTCAAAAACTTACTTTGGTATTAAAACGAGCGAGAGTGCTGCCTTGGTGCGAATGTTAGAGAGAGAAGCTAGAAAACCCAGCTGGCACGGCGAACGCATGCGCAGTAGACACGAGAGTCACATCACATCACATCACATTTTATAATATTTTCGGACCTCGATAGAGACATGATGACCATATCTCAGCATCTACCGAACAGTTATAATCGTAACAGGGCGCGTTGGAAAGCTTGTGTCCTATATATAGTAAAGGTGTCGTTGGAATTCCGATCCGATGCTTCGTTTTCGAGAAAATCGAGAAGCAAGAATCCACTTCCGGCAATTTGGAGTAAGTATACTTGGTAGCGTCTCGTCGCTTAAAAAAAACTTTTTTTTAAGTACTTGGCGTCGAGACGCTACCGCGTCTCTTGATACTCTCAGAAAACTGTGTTCAACTCGCTATGCGATGTTATTGTTGGTAATATAATTCCAATCTGACTCCGGTACGATCGAACATGCGTAGAGTATTAGACAAGAATACACTCATCGATCACATACAGACTGCCAATATGCTAGAGTTAAGATTTCATACTCTTTCATTGCAGCATTTACTCTACGTACTTAGATATTCGTAATACTTGGACTACATAAGAACTGCTTTCAGAAATCTGTTTTTTTTTTATACTAATACTAATTGTCGAAACATAATTTTAATCTCGCTCTGACCAGTACTACAGACTTCACGTACTCGGGTTTTAATACTCTCAAAATGTATTCTCTTTATTCTCTTTTTCTTTAAAAATGTTGTCCATACCATTTTCATACTAACCTTTTGATCGTCGGGCTGCGGGAAAAAACTGTTTTCATTGCTTTTGTAAATATTATAAAGTGACTGTGATTTGCGAATATCGCTTGCCAAATGTAACGAAAAATCGTATACATTGTATTATTCGCAATGAAAAATGTGATTGATAATAATGACGTGCCACACTGTAAATTTTACCCAATTCCGACAGGCGACGAATATATGATATTGTATTTAGCAATTAATATCCTGCATTAATTGCTCACGTCGTTCGTGGTATCTACATTGTAGTACTGTAACAGACATTCCGTTTAGATGTCGCTGCTATATTTACAGTGCAATTATGTACAACGTTAATTATATGAAACCACAATGTAAAAAAAGCTGAAAATTGAAATTTTCATATCGCTTCTTCATAAAAGTTGAAAATTGAAATTTTCATATCGCTTCTTCATAAAAGTTGAAAATTGAAATTCGCGAAGCTTCATGAGGAAGCATTGTCTATATTTTTGGCTTCCTCATAGAGGAAGCGTCGCGAATTTCAATTTTCAACTTTTATGAAGGAGCGATATGAAAATTTCAATTTTCAGCTTTTATGAGGAAGCGATTTGAAAATTTCAATTTTCAACTTTATGAGGAAGCGATATGAAAATTTCAATTTTCAACTTTATGAGGAAGCGATATGAAAATTTCAATTTTCAACTTTATGAGGAAGCGATATGAAAATTTCAATTTTCAACTTTTTTTCAACGTCAACGTCTTAGACTTTTATACAAAACGGCTGACCGATTCAGGTTTAGTGCGTAAAAAAATATAACATCGTCACGTTTCACTTTGTCGAATCTGCGTTTGGCGCGAAAAAATACAAATCCATTTTTCTTCCAGAATTCCTAGTGATACCTCTTTATCTAGCTTTTTAATCCCGTCATGTCCATCGTCTTGTGTATGTCTTGCTGTAGATCACGATAGACACCTGGGTTTTTCCGCGATGCCATCGAAAAGCAAAGAAATCGTTGTTTAAAAATACCTAAAATCATTCATTTTTGCAATTTTGGCTATAATAATGCCTGGTAAACTTTTTGGTTAGTTGTCGCTCCGGGACTGTAATTCTATGTATTTTTTCGCGCTGATCACGAATCTGACACTTATTTTATTCGCAGATGAATATTTTATCCGAAAAAAATGCGTCTTAAAAAAAAAGAAATTGCATGAAATTCAAAAAATTCAAAATGACTTAAAATTTAAACGGTTCGATCGATTTTCTTGAAATTTTAATGGGATCCTCGGGTGATCAGATTCTATCTGTGTACGCATTTTTAGCCCGACAGCTAAAAAATTGCGAGCGCTACAGTGCGTACAGACATTTTCGAAGAAATTAAAAATGGCGTACAAAAAAAAACTGACAATTTTTGGACGAAATTTGGTAGAAACATTGACTATTAACCACACAAGCTGTGTGCAAAATTTCAGCCTGATCGGTGGAGGCGTTCCCGAGATATAGCCATTTGAATTTTTCGCGTCTGATTCACACACACACGCACGCACGCACGCGCGCACACACACACACACACACACACACACACGCACGCACGCACATATCCGGACATTTTTTCTAAATGTGATTTTTCGATGTTTTGGAACATTCTGAACACGTTTTCATTAAAATCTCGAATTGAACATGGCTTCCTTATTTTTTGACGTCATTCATAAAGCATCCTTTACGATAATGTTTGATACTATTTCATAAATACAGTCATTTTTCTCACGTTCTTGTGAAAAAGTGCGACGTATTCACATCAATCCAATCCCGCAAGTATTCTTCTTCGACGTCTTTTCGCTCTGTTATCAGATTTTTTCATTCTATTCCTCACGTTTCAATTCATGTAATGCCTACTCTATCCGTTTCTTTTACTCATCTCAGTCACCTATGCGTTATAATAAACAATATAGCGTATATGCATATAGACTACGTTTATGCACAGACTTTACAGCCTTATCGCATTAAGCCATTAATATTATTACTTCTTTGTGCCTAATATTTACATTATCATTGCTACATTACACATAAGCGTATATATATGTGTGAGTATGTATGTAAATTTGTATACCACTACTTAGCTCATATGATTAAACTTTTATACCTCTTTTTCAAAGAGATTTTTTCGACAAACATCTTTGCTTTGGAATCTTTGCTTTTTCGAGACAGGTATGTTTTTGGTTGTTTCAATACTATTATAGGGTGATGCTCAAAAATAAAAAGATAACAAAGAAAAATAATACTTCATGTGTCCGTGGAATATTTAAAAAAATAGTGGATTGCATCAAATTAAAGATGCAACAAAAACTATTTATTGTTTTATTTTCGAGTACTAATACGTTTTATTACAGTTAACACTGTATAAATCTCTCTACATTATGAAAACTTCTGGGTGATGCCATTGTTTACAAACATCGAGCGCTGTAAAGTTGGCCAATAATAATAGGGGTGTGAAATTAGTCGATAACGGGGACGTGTAGGTGATCAATAATGGGGTAGTGAAGTTAGTCGATAATATAGACATTGAGAGGGGTCAATAACAGAGAAATTCACCGATAACCCCCATGGAAATAAAGTATATGCATAAATATATTTCGGGATATATGTTATATATACATGAGATATATACTGGATATATAATATATATCCAATATATATCTGAGATATAGAACTTTTTGCCACATTATATATCTGAAAAGTATAACGAAGATATATGAAAGATATATACATGACATATATTCATTCAAATTTCTTTTTACGGCGGTTGGTACGTACCGAAAAATGGTTTGGGAATATTTAAAAAATTGATTGGTTTGTCATCATGAATTATATCAATTTAGAATACAATACTATATTTGGAGAAAGAAATAAGCCTAACGACCTGAAGTTGGGCTCGAACCCGGGACCTTTCGCATGCTAACCTGGAACCTTACCGCTACGCTGCCACCTATCATTTTAATTGTTCTCATTCCCAGCGAGATTTGAACGTAACAAAAGTTTTCTTATTTCAAGTGATGATCATCAATTTTCTGATGATGAAAGTAAATCGGTTTATTGAGCCTTTTGCTTATTACAAAATGAAAAAGAACAAAAATAACCATACTTATGTTTAAGCTACCGAATAACAGATCGCCTATGCGTCTGTATGTGATAGTTTTTTACGCATAAAATGATTTTGAATGTCAAATTTAAATAATTTAGAAAAATGTTCACAACTTTTCAAAATTCACTTCTATAATATTAACCATAAACATAGGTACTATCAGATGCTTTAAAAATTATTGGTTGCGGAGTACCGCGATATCTAAGTCTCTAGATGCAATCGCCAATATCTATTTACATATTTTTCGGAGCAGTTTGAGGTTAGGCTATGTACAGTAACAGATGTTACGCTGTTCTGTCAAATCAAAGATATATATAAAAAATACATCGAATTATATATAATTAATATATAGGAATATGTAAAATATTTATATACATGAATATATATGACGTATATAATATATATATCTGAACATATATTAGTTAAGATATTTAACATATAATCAGTATATATTAAAAATATAAAATTGTAATATATCCCGTTATATATCTGGCGGATATATAAAAGATATATACGGGATATAGAACTTTTTGCCGTTATATATGACGTATATAAATTATATATCTTTCTATATATCTGACATATACTTCATTTCCATGGGGGAAGGCTAGGGAGTCACTTATAGGCACAGGCGGATTATGGAAACTATCGAGAGACTATAATATAGGAACACTTCACTTCAGAGTCAATAAGATGAACTGTGCAACGTTTCAGCTCGATAGCTCAAAGATTATGCAAAATATTGTAAAAACGACAAAGATTAGAAAAAAAATGAAAAATACAAATAGTCATAGCTTGTGAATTCCTTTACCGATTCTGGCGAAATTCACTACCAAAAAGTCTTGGTGATGTCTCGATTTGGGTGCAAAGCACCGACCGGTAGCGTGTTAACGTCCTTTATGGCATACACACACGCATATATTTATGGCATACACACACGCGTATATTTTCTTCTAAATGTGGTTTTTGGCGGTTTTTGAACGTGTACACGTGTACATGACAAATTCGAAAAAAAACAATGAAATCAAAGCTTACTCTATCGGGAAGCAAATACAATCAAAGAAAAAATCGATGGTATGGAATTATTTACGTTTATAATCCCCACAATTGGTGCATCAATGTGTCAATATTTGCAAATTTACATGATCTTTCCCATTTCTTGAAATCTTCGCTATCTCTTGAGTACTATTCGTCCGCTCTGATACCACTGATCCGACCACACATTTCTGTATGTTAATGGGCATCATTAGTATTTCGAGAGGATTGACCGTTTCGAGATCTGTTGATGAGACTCGACATTCCCGTTCGTGCGCCGCCACTAACGTATTTGGCACCCCTTCCTAGTACACATAATTACGGTTAGGTATCTACGTAACCATGCGTGTGTGCGTTTGTGCACTTAATGAGGCAGATTATACTTCGACAATACTGGAGCCACCGAACGTAAAGGTCGCGGAGGGTAGCAAGGAAGCTTTTCAATCTTTCGGGATCGTCGTCCGTTGAACACGTTGGAATACTGAAAAACTGTGAATTCCCTTTCACGAACGAGGTTTTTGATCTGAAATGGCGTTCACCTGACACCCTGGATACTGAGAGCGAATAGACATGTATCGCTCAATAAGACATGTTTGCGATGGTCATCCAGTATCCCCCGCACGGCGGTTCTCTCATCTCTCATCTCTATCTTCGAAGCAAACGTGCAAACTCAGCCCCCCGCCGGTCCGCTACCTATATATATATATACGTAAACGTACAAGTTTACACGGTTGTGCGCCCGTACCGAGAGCTTTCCCGAGAGTTTCCTCAGCCACAATTAAGCCCCGACAATCGACTCGAACACGTGCAATACGTGACCGGAAACCGACCTCCACTCGATGTTCATTCGAAGATTGTTACTTTATTGTTCATGAATGGTTGTCGGTTTCTGTAGATTGCACAGTATAATTGTTGAGCGAATTGGCAAGTGTCAAATGAAGTATTAAAAAGTCCGGAAATTGTGAAAACTGCAGCTCCGACGGAGTAAATTGCGTTCAACAATAGACAAAGGGGAAAAAATAGTTTGTGGGCTCCAGAAACAAGGGTGGCCCCCATATAAATGATTAGAGGAGACCGCGGCTAGTCCGAACGCGAGGCAAGTTCACGTTGTAGTATGGCACGCTACGGCATGACTTACCATAATATGTACTCTAATGCCTGACAATGCCACACTCGCTGCGGCAAACATCTATTATTCACTACGTGTTTTCTGGCTGGCTCCGTGTTCCAACTGACCCCAGTCTCCCCTATCCGCATTTCACAGAGTTATTTTTTCGGCATGATCGACCGTAAGCGAAAAGAAGTGCCTTATTTTTTATGTGAAAGAATCCTCCAAAAGTATGTCGGTACTATTTGGAAGTTTTTAATCACTTGTATCCAAAAGTGGCCAAAAGTGTCCTCAAAAAGCGTTACGATTGTCAGGTGAAATTGAGTAAAGTGGTACTTGAATAAACTGTCCCACCCGGACCTGAAACTGCTCCAGAGGTTTTGACATACAATTCGTTAGTGAGCACATACATCAGTAGACTCACTACTTTTTTACTTCACGTACTACTAGGATAACTAATTCAGATTTGCGGTACTGTCACGAGTGATGTACCGTCGGTAATTGCCCGACGAGACGCGACCCCTTCCTTTTGCTCAAAGGACCTCAGTTTTTAGCTTCTCACCAAAACCAATATTTGAATTTTTGTCTGCATATTGCAATAGAGGTTGTTTTAACTATGCAAATGTGTGTATTTTTTTGCGGGTTTTTCCGCGATGCCATCGGGAAGCAAATAAATCGCTGATTACAAATACGCAAAATCACTCATTTTTTCAGTTTTGGCTATAAAAATGTCCGATAAACTTTTTTCGTTAGTCGTCGCTCTAGAACTATATTTAATGTATTTTTCCACGCTGATCACGAATCTACTTTATTCATAGAATCTATTTTATTCATAGATGAATAAAGTACTAATAAAGTCTAAAATAAAGTACTAATTGTTCATTCAATAAAAAATTTAAAAAAAAAACTAAATTTTTATGGTTGGATTGGATTTAATAGGGATCATCGGGTGATCATACTCCATCTGTGTACAACTTTTTGTTCCGATAGCTGAAAAATTGTAAGAGCTAGAGTGCGCACAGGCATTTCTGATACAATAAAAAATCGCACACAAAAAAGAAACAACTGAACAGTTTTTAATAAAATTTTTAAGAAACATCGACTATTGACCACCCCTGCTGTGTGAAATTTCAGCTTGATCGATCGAGGCATTCTCGAGTTAGAGCGGTTTGCATTTTTTGCGTCTGAGTCGCACACACATATACATACATGCATACATACATGCATACATACATGCATACATACATGCATACATACATGCATACATACATGCATACATACATGCATACATACATGCATACATACATGCATACATACATGCATACATACATGCATACATACATGCATACATACATGCATACATACATGCATACATACATGCATACATACATGCATACATACATGCATACATACATGCATACATACATGCATACATACATGCATACATACATGCATACATACATGCATACACACATATATATCCGGACAATTTTTCTAAATTCTGATCGCATCTCCATTAAAATCTAAAAAAAAAATTCACCAAAACAAAGGTTCCTCTATGAAGAAGCAAAAAAAAACTACAATTTTTGACGCAAAAAATGCGATTGTATGGGGTGGTGGTTATGTATCCGCTCTATCATGATTTAGAAGGTAGAACAAATTATCCCTCTATAGTAATAGATAGTAATAGGCCCTTCCACCCCGTATGGTGAATCTGCCTCCATATTACTATGTATAGTAATAGATAGTAATAGGCCCTTCCACCCCGTATGGTGAATTTGACTCCCCACGAGATTCTTGACATGGCCGCGGCGACGACGGCAAGATTTTGATATCTGAGAGAGATATATGTATAATATACTTTTTAAAATAGATTTATTCCATTTGTACGGTTCTTCCCCCCTTACACGCCCACAACCCCCTCCCCCCACCCCTCCCCCCGCCAATTGCGTCAGCAGCCGACTTATCACCGTACTGTGTCGCATTCGTTCACGGGCACAGGAAAACTCCGAAAAATCCGCCATACACACTCAGCCCTTCGACGGAGACTGGTGCTCCTACAGGAAATCACCAGTCTCCGGACAAATGACCTCGCGCTCCACGATTTGATGTGCCAGCCAGCGCGCGGCTAATCGGTCGCCAATTCAAGTATGGAACGCGAACGGTACTGCTTGACTTGGGAGACCGCCAGAGCCACACACCAACCGCGCACCTATCGCTGTCGATACCAAGAGTTTATACAATTAACAGAGATTTGGAGTGTTTTCATTGTATCTGCTATGTTGTTTTTGTGAACAAGTAAGACAGTGCCGTCGGCAAATTGTAGAATGTATTGAGTTAGAGCTGTATGGTTTTTTCGGTGCATCAATACACCGAGTGATGGCTACAAATATCATGGCAGAAAACGCTAGATAGTAATGATAGTGGGGCCTCGCGGTATTTCCTATGATGGATTGAAAGAACACCCAGAAGAATAATTTATTTGACGGGCGCCCCGCAGATAAATGTTTATTTTGTTTAAATAAATATTTATTTGGTTTAAATAAATATTTAATTTAATTCAAATACATATTGATTGAAATCAATTGAAATATATATTTAAACCAAATAAATATTTATTTCCGGGTGCCCGTTGTTGTTGAGCTTGCTGGATTTGATGTTTCGAGTTTAATGTTGTGAGTGCGTTGACTGTCAATTTTTTATTGTTTTAAAACCAAGCTGATAGTCGGCTATGCAGCGGTCTGTTGTTTTTTCTGAACGGACCATGATAATTCTTTCGCAGAGTTGAAAAATGCATGAGCGAAGCCTGATTGGTGTGTAATTGCCGACAGTGTTATGGTCTAAGGTTAATATTTGATATATCTGATATTTTTAGTAATGAAATTATTTAATTTTGCGGATTTCTTGAAACCCTTGATCCTTTCGCGAGCCCTCTGTGAACGCACCCAGAAAAATAATTTTTTTGACGGCCACCGTTTATTTGGTTTAAGTAAAATATTCATTTGATTTAAATAAATATCTATTTAAATTAAGTAAATAGTTACTTAAATGAAAAAATACGTATTTAAATCAAATAAATATTTTTTTAATCAAATAAATATTTTTTTAATCAAATAAATATTTTTTTAATCAAATAAATATTTTACTTAAACCAAATAAACGGTGGCCGTCAAATAAATTATTTTCCTGGGTGCAAGATTACTCTGAGAACGAGACGTATGTCTGTACTTGCATCAAGTACCTGTCATTGGTTGTCATATTTTTTTACGCGTGTCATCGAGTGACTTGAGTAAAAGATATATACAGATATTTGCAGCCTCAATCTAGCAAGGCTCACGTGGTGCGGCGGAAAAGCATTGGATTCGAAAGCAAAGACATCGGCGACTGAGGTAGAAAGCAAAAGGTATAGATACAGACTCAAATCCCCGCGCGGGTGAACGAGCCAATCGTGGGAGGTCAGGGCAAGCGAGCCAATGGCCGGAAAAACGCTTCGTTGCTACTTTAGCTTGCTCTAGACTGTGCTGAGCGCTCCCTCTCCCTCTCTCTATACCTGTTTCTCAACTTCGCACGCACGTAGGTGGTCGACACCCTTTGTTTCTTCATCTCACGTGTCGCCGACGTACGCTGATCTTGGTACATGAATTTGTTTCAAGGAAATTTAATGCGAACCGAATAACCGCACGCGTCAAGCTTGTATACATACATCTCCATCGTCGTTGCACACTATATCACGTCTCGTCTGGAGTCGCGCGTGACCGCCATCACTCGGCAAAAGAATGCTAGCTTCGTGCTCGTTGAACCGGGAACCTCACGAGAAAAGAAGCGAAAAGCAACGGAGAGATTGACTTCTCATGCGATGAAACGCGCGGGTGGTTAAGGCCCTTGACGTGGCGTCAGGCGAACAGAAAAGTTCTGAACTTATCGATTTGGCCATAAAATCCCCTCAACAGCGCAAAAATCGATTAATTGACAACACGATTGAAACATCTGAAAAGTGTTTTCTTTCAACGAAATTTAAGCATGTTAATCGTGGTGACATTTATCGCCCTTTTATTTTGATTTGCAGCAACACGCTTGACGGGTATTCTTGTAAAACGTCTCAAACCGTGTCTTCACGTGTATTGATTTCGTACACTCTCCTCAACTTTTTAGGTCCTGAGACATATTGAACAAATTGAAATTATTCTTTATAATTTAATTTATTGCGTGTTTTGATATTATTAAGAAATCGATTGTAATTTGATTGATACGATGGAGGTTTTGATTGATGACGATGTTTCACAGCAGACTCTGACTACATCTGACTTTCTTTGATTCGGCGGCGTTCTACTACCTGTCAGCTCACTTGCATTTTAATCAGATCTAGAATATTATATAGTTTCTTGCCAGATACCGGACCACTTGTGAGAAACCTTTCACCCACAAAGTCATCTCATGCACACATACACACACAACATGCAAATGTGTTGGCTGCTATTTTTATTAACTCCTGACTGCCCGCTAGGGCAAAAAGACAAAAGTTATGCGTTTCGCTGAGGCCCCCCGATTTTGCTGTTTTCGTTGTCTCCAGTGTTTGTCGGAACGGCGGAATGTCTCTTGACAGAATTGGGCACACCAGTTCTGTGTATGTGGGAGTGTGTTCGTAGTAAAGGAATATGAAAATACATGTGAAATGGCAGAAATAATTAACTTCGAAGAAACGGGCCAAAAGCCTATTTAGATATATCGACAGGCGGCCGCCATTAGCTATTATTGCCTTTGCGATTATTTGTCGTCTGCTCTAAAAATGCTGTAATTGTGTGCTGTTCTGTAGTGCATTGGATTCACTCAACGTGTAGTATAACCTCGAATACGCGTCGAGCTGTGTATATGATAATTTGTTATATATATATATACAGTAGTAGGCAATTGAAGTGGAACACGATATTTTTCGCCAGTTTTGGTAAAAGTTGGACCCTTTCACGTATACTTTCGCCAAAATCACCTTGTTCCACTTCAATTGCCTACTACTGTATAAGTCGTTTTAAAAAATTATTATTAATTTTTATTTATTTATTTATTCATAATCTTATATGAACTCCAGACTGCCCGCTAGGGCAAAAAGACGAGAGTTGTGCGTTTCACTCAGGCCCCTCGATTTTGCGGTTTTCGTTGTCTCCAGTGTTTGTCGGAACGGTTCAATGTCTCTTGAGAGAATTTGGCACACTAGTTCTAGGGATATGGGAATGTGTTCGTAGTGATGGATTAGGAAAATAAATGTGAAGTGGCGGAGATAAGTAACTTCGAAAAAACGGACCAAAAACCTATTCAGATATATCGAAAGGCGGCCGCCATCATCTATTATTACCTTTACGATTATTTGTCGCCTCCTAAATGCTGCAGTCTGTATGCTATACTATAATGCGTAACATCATAATATAGTAACGTCGAACAATTA
This sequence comes from Ichneumon xanthorius, assembly GCA_917499995.1. NCBI lineage: Eukaryota > Metazoa > Arthropoda > Insecta > Hymenoptera > Ichneumonidae > Ichneumon > Ichneumon xanthorius. Next base: position 2,664,532 of record OU824201.1, read on the forward strand.
TATAGTTCTATAGTGCTAATTCGAGCACTGTAATCTACACCCAGAAAAAAGTTTATTCCAATCAAAGAAAATTTATTAGGAACGAAGAATAGTATATTTCGATACTAGAGGCCAAAACGAGCAGTGCGCAAGAAGCGAGATGGCCTCGTGTATCGAACCATATTTTTCTTTACGAAGGCAATGCAAAATCCAAGTTGTGCACCATTCACAGGCATGCCCAATGGCGCATGCCTGTGGCGCCTCGGTCGCCTCGATGTTACCATAGCAACCGCTTGGTAACAGTGCGCAAAGTACTTTGCGCACTGGTGAAGGCATTTTGCGCACCGGTGAAAGTATTTTGCGCATCGCATTTGCGTATCGTGCGTGAATCAGCCATTTTGCATGCCTGTGAATGGTGCGCAAACGAGGATTTTGCATGCATGAGTAAAGAAAAAATGTTTATTTGGTTCATAACCTAATAGAGCATTTATTAAATTCTAATATATTTATTTGTTTGATAGTATTATTCTTTTTACTGACGTGTTCATGACTCTATAATGCGCGTTGCCGGATAATAGCCGTGTTTTGTCTTGGTGCCAAATATTATTATTTTTTATTTTTTATTAATGTTCCGTTCCAGGTATACCCCTTAGGGGTTTTTACGTTAGCTCCCCCCAGCCTAACCGTGTACCTGTTCTAACACTTTCCTACCCCGCACTTCGCTAACCTACTCTAATTCCGTGCGTCCGCAGCCGACTTACTTCCCCCTAACTGTACCGCATTCGCCGAGGATACAGGGAAACTGCGGAAAACCCATGTCGGTACAGCTGGCGATATTCTACTGATCCTCCGGTATTTCTGCACTTGAGTAAAGTGTAGAAACACCTAAGTTTCAGAAGAAAACGTCTCCCGCTCACCGGTCGATGCACCAGCTAGCGCACGGCTAAGCGGTCACCCATCCTAGCACTGACCGCGAACGATTGTGCTTGACTTGAGAGACCACCGGAGCCGTGCGCCAACCGCGCATCCACCGCTGTCGGTGTATTGGTGCCAAATATATAATTTCTTTGGCGCGAATAAATATCTATTCAAAATCGTATTTTTAATGATTCGATTTCTTTGTGTCGAATAAACATTTATTTTCAAGTACAAATCAATACATAGTCACTTCGAATAAATGTTTTTACTGATAGTAAAGAAAAGCAGTTATTTGAATCTAATAAAGATTTTGTTAAGGCAACGAAACATTTCTTTTATCTTAACTAGCGACAACGCGCTCGCTTCGCTCGCGCTTATTTCATTTCTTTTAGGTTAGGTGTGCCGATCTTACTAATGAAACGGACGATCCCGATTGGCTACGAAAACTGGCTTCACGTTTTCGATTATTTCGATATATTTATCTCGATCATTCGAGGTCATGTCTTTTTTAAGAGGGGAAGAGGGGATAAACGTCATTTGAAGATCGAAATTTATATGATTTGCATAAATCTTTTTTCTGGGTGTAACCTCATATTCGCAAAGTGATATTTTTCAGCGATATCAATTTGTAATGTTGTGTTTCTCCGATAAGATTTGATATGAGTCGTTTCTCACCGATACAATTTTCTAAGTGTTGTATCTCTTAAGTACCAAAAAATAAATCTATACGGTAGACTTCAAAAACGCATAAAATTAAATACAATTAAACATGATTAAAAACTCCCGACTGCAAAAAAGAAGTTGTAATTGAAAAGATCTTTAAAAAAAATTACGCCTTATTGAAAGAATATTTGTAAAAAAACTGACTATAAATGATAACTCGATTAATAAGCCTAAAAATATTACTTCAAAAAGTATTTAATAATTAATTATATAACAATAAATAAGAGTTTTTTTTACCATTAATTACATTAATTTATTAATCGTTTTCGCTACAGTCGGGAGACGTCGACCGAATCCGTCTGGTCATGCGGCGCATGAATATAGAAAAACTGTGTATTCGGGAGACATCTCCCGACTGTAAAACGATTAATAAATTAATACAGTTAATTGTAAAAAACAATATTGATTATTGTTATATAATTACTTCTTTCATCCTTTTTGAAGTTTTTTTACGTTTATTAATCGGTTTATTGTCTATCGTTGCATTTTTTTACAAATATTTTTTTATTTTATAAAGTGTGTGGTTTATATTGTTCGTATATTTATATCAAATAAATAAAACATAGCGTTGTATCACAAGCGTGTATTTTAAGTCACTACGAAACGTGTTGTACATTTAATGCTGCTGAAATATATGTCAAGCGTTTTGTTTAAATGTGTCTAATAGATGCAATGCACTTACTGTGTGTATAGTGAGTTGTTTCAACATACTTTTTTTATAGCGACATGACATAAATTATTAAATTTAATGCAAAACCAAAGGGTTTCGATATTCTCTCAGACTCTCTTCCAAGTCAAAGTAAAAACTTGAGTGCCTCGTACTGAAACCCCCGGCCATGTTGAAGGCAAGTATATCTCGAGGTTCTTGCACTAACGTGTTATCTATGTGTGTTTATCCCTAGCAAATATAGCATTTCTGATCCAGGTCGGTACAAACTTTCGTGAATGTTACCGTGCGCTCACGCTTGAAACTTATATATTATACGTGTGTACGAATACGTCTTGTGGGTATGGATACTGTAGAGTACATATCGTTGAACAACGTCCATATCTACTCTGATTTACGTGTATATATGCGCGCCGATTACGCGCGAATGCAGAAAATAGAAATGGAATTTGATTGACGAAAATACGTACATGGGTCAAACTTAAAAAAAAAAACCGACGCAGCCGTGATTTTTTTGGACCTAAAAAACTAATTCTCTGTATTTTTTTGAGGTCTAATTACTTTTATGAATTTTACCTAACACGATAATACGTTTGTTCGAATGCTGAGACTTTGTCAACAAAAAATTCATATATTCTTCTATTTTTATGCGCAATAGAATTTGATTTTTTTCAAAATTATTTGTTAATCGTAGGTTTTTTGTACCCCAAAACTGTGGCCGACCCAATCTAGAAAACTCTCAATGTGACTAAAAAGCTGAGTTTTTCACATGAGAATGTATTTTTCTTAGTTTCGATAAAAATATATTATATTCCGAAAGAAAAATGCTGTAAAAATCAGATTAAAAAATAGTATATTTTTGTGCAGTTTTAGGACGATTGCTCAAAATTTACGCAAGTTTGAACTACCGCAACCTTATTTCAAAAATTTCAAAATCGTGTAAAATCTTGAAACGGGCCTCAATCTTCCCGAAAATTGCACCGAGGGAAGAGATATGACCACTCTACTAGTGGTAACAGGAAAATTAGCCCCCGGAAAATTGGCCCTGGAAAATTGGCCCCCGGAAAATTAGCCTCCCGGAAAATTGGCCCCGGAAATTTGGCCCCCAATATCACGAAAATTTCATTTGTTTCATCTTAAATTTGAAACCATCTTGCAAATTACCATTGATTTCGAAAAAAACTGATGAATTACCTTAATTCTAAAAATAGTATTTCACCTGAAATTTGAAGAAAAAAAAATGCAAATTATCTTGAATTCCAAAATAAATAGTATTTCACTGAAAATTTGAAAAAAAACTTACAAATTACCTTGAATTCTAAAAAAGTATTTTTTGTGTGTGTGTGTGTGTGTATGTATGCGCGTTGGTAGCGAAAGAGTAATACATGTGGGTGATTGCGCATGGGCGCGTAAATGTGTGCGCGTGTTTGTGGCAAAAGAGTATACGTGTGGGTAATTGCGCGTATGATGTTGGTGGCGAAAGAGTATACGTGCGTGTGCGTGTGTGTGTGTGTGCGTGTGCGTGTGCGTGTGCGTGTGTGCCTGTGTGTCTGTGTGTCTGTGTGCCTGTGTGCCTGTGTGCCTGTGTGTCTGTGTGTCTGTGTGTGTGTGTCTGTGTGTCTGTGTGTCTGTGTGTCTGTGTGTCTGTGTGTCTGTGTGTCTGTGTGTCTGTGTGTCTGTGTGTCTGTGTGTCTGTGTATGTTATTTTATTTTGTGTGTTAAATTATTTTTAAAAAAATGTAACATCGGAAAATAAGTAGACAAAGAAATTTGACGCTGAAATATTTTGCGGTTACAGATATATTTTATGCTGGAACTATTTATCGTCTTTGCAAAACGCGTATTCAGTTATGACTTAGGAATTCACGCATAATAAATTATCATTTTTTATCACTTAATATAAAAAAATACCGAGTAGTGAAACCGATTTGTCAAACTACTTTATCTATTCGGCAGTGCACGTGCACCGATAACAAATATCAACTTTACCGACTACCTGATATGACGCGATCTCGTGAGACGGTCGATCGCCTATTTTACTTGGCAGCTAAATGGGAGAACTCGCATCGCACGGCGCGTGCCGAGTCGTCGATCGCGCACAGTCGCAACATTATTGTGGGAAAAGCAAGTTTTACGAAGACTAATCGCATGGGACATCATCAAACAGGTAAGCGCGATAGTTTCTGCAAATCGGCACAACTATTTGTAGGCCATGGATGGTATAAAATAGCTCGCATAATATATAACCGATTGTAAAAAAAAATTATTTTAAATAATAATCAGTGAATTTTTTCTTTTTTGTTTCAAATGAATTCGTTGATTTTTTAGAATCCATATACATTTTTACACAATTTTCTTACATTTATGAAATTCTTGTTTTTCAAATATTCTTAAGTCTATGTCTACGAAACTGTTCGCTCAATCATCTTGAAAGTTCTTGAGTGCGATGTGGAATGTTGCTAAAGAAACTTATACAAAATTCGTGTCATATGAAAAAATAATTCTTGCCATTCTGAAAAAAATGACAGCCTAAAAAAACAACGAATTCATTGGAAATAACGAAAAAAAATTGTACTGATTTATTTAGCTCACTCGCTCGGCGAACGTTTCTCTCTTGCTCACTGGCATACGCGTTCAGTGGAGCCCCTCGTTCCAACCACGCGAGTGATATTTACTTTTGGAATGATTTTACTTTTTTGTACTGACGCTAGTATCTTTACCCAACGTAAACAGTAACGTTTTTGTTTACAAACAGATTGAAGAGGCCACCGACGACTACACGTACCCAGCAAGGAAGGCCGAAGTTATGCCTAGATGGCTTTTCGTACGTGATCAAAAAAAGGAACAAAACTTCAATACGTTGGAGGTGCAGCAAGTATACATCGTTTCATGTATGTAAAAATATTTAATTCAAATAAAATGTCAGTACTTCGCGACACGGCAAAAGTCTAAAAAAAGATCGACCGTATTCGAGATGTCAAGAATAATGATTTTAATAATCACAACAAATTATTAACAGATAATTTTTTTTAGTTTTGTTTCAAATCTGAATAATAATTATGATGAAAAGTTATTAACAAATTTAAGTTTCATTGTTTATTTGGCGTATCACGAAGTACCGGAAGTTTCATCAAATTAAACTTTTGGTTGGGACTGTATGTGGTACATCCTTAAATATAATGTCGTTCATTAAGAACCACTAAATAACAACGATATTTTTTTTTGTTTTGATTTTAAATATTGAGTTCACGTACGTTCGTGTAAGATATCTTTAATATTGTCTTCGTTTTTCATATGTTGCAGTGTATGGCAGCAGTCATTACGACATTGGATTTGAAAGAACCGGAATCGAGTGAAACTCATAATCATACATCTGATCGGAAAAGAATAAATGCGAGAAAACGTTACGTAAAAATGAAAAAAAGAGCTGCAGATACCATGGCGAAGCCGGGTCAAATTTATGCCGAAGAAGTTGCGAAAATGAATCGCGCTACACGGGCGCTTCTACCCCAGGATGATAACGTTAAGCGGACCTTGAGAAATCAATCTCGGTCGTTTCCTAAAAATCCGAAGACGTTACAGGATTTAATTATCCCAGAGGAATTAACGACCATCGGCACCGAAAAGGATCGATTTCTGCTATATGACAGTGGGCTGGATGCCGATGACCGCATCATCATTTTTGCTACTGACGAATTCCTCGAGCTGTTATCGGAGTCTACTGCTTGGTATATGGACGGAAACCATTCGTTGGCTCCAACGTTGTTCACGCAGTTATACGTAATACGGGTTCCAAAAAACAATTTTTTCGTCGCAGCAGTGTACTGCTTGTTACAGCACAAAAGGCAGAGTACTTACGAAAAAGTTTTTCAAGTTCTCGTTGACGCATGTTCGGAGCGCAACTTGAATCTGTCACCAGAGTCAGTCAATTTGGATTTCGAGAAACCGGTGATAGATGCCCTGAAAACTGTTTTTGTAGATGACATTGAAATTCGTGGGTGCTTTTATCATTTGTGTCAAAGTACGTGGCGAAAAATCCAGGCCTTAGGGTTGGCGACAAATTATTCCGAAGATGAAAAGTTCAACAAATTCTGTGGAATGATCGACGCATTAGCTTTTTTGCCATTGAAGGACATTACGAGAGGAATGAACTATCTGAAACAACACGAAGATGCGGCTTTTTGTGAAGACCTTCTTAGTTATTTCGACAGTACATATGTCACAGGTACATTGAAAAGAATCGGTAGATGGCGAAGAAGCAAGGCTAAGCAACGTCGTATACCACCGTTGTATCCACCGGAGACCTGGAACGTACACGAGACTACGTTAGCCGGCGAAGAGCGCACGAACAACCAAACGGAGGGTTGGAACAATCGGTTCTCGAATCTAGTTGGTTCGAATCATCTCACAATATGGAAGCTCCTGCATAAGATGAAATTGGAAGTAGCTGTCGATTGTGGGAAAATCGAACGTTTTAGTTACGAGCCAGTTCCGAAGAAAAAGCGAAGACGTGCATAAGAGATTCTGCAACATAATCTCAAGGCTTTTTGCGAAGAATATCGTGACGGAAAACGCGATATACCAAGTTTACTGAAGGTAATCAGTAACAACATCAGATTGAGACCGACAGATTAAACATAGATTAAGGTTTAAAAAAGACGCCAAAAACTGTATAATATATATAAGAAATTGAGCGATTGAACGATAAATGGAAAAAAGAGATGAGATGTGAAGCTTTAAAATAGATAATCGATCGAAAAAAGATAAAGTTACGTTACAAATAGACATGATAATGTATTTAAGTTAAGAACAAAAGGCTGAAATCGACGATTATATAACTTGAGTTTCATTATAATAGCAATATAATTATAATGTGTTGACAAACATTTAATAAAAATCGGATATTGATGGATTAGAAATGGATGAAAACAAAAAAAAAGACTGTTAGAAAAGTTTATGGGGGCCAAATTTCCGGGGCCAATTTTCCTTGAGGCTAATTTTCTGGGGGCCAATTTTCCGGGGCCAATTTTTCGGGGGCTAATTTTCCTAGACTCCTACCAGTGTACCAAATTTCAACTGGCTATCTCGAACCGTTTCCGAGTTATTGTCGTTTTAAACAACGCAAGTCTGTCACACACATACATACACACACGCACATACGTCCGGACGCCAGCTAAAAATCACATTTCTCGACGTTTCGGACTATTTTAAGTACTCTGACACTAAAAACTCGAAACAAAAATTTCACGAATACAAAGCTTCCTCTATGAGGAAGCTAAAGTTGTAAATTGAAATTTTCATATCGCTTTCTCATAATGTTCTTTTATTCGCGAAGCTTTCGCTGTGAGGAAGCCAAAAAAAATATAAACAATGCTTTGTGAATAGAAGACGAAGCTTTGCGAATAAAAGAACATTGACGTTAAACGTTAAACGTTAAAAAACATTTCGAGAACGCTATATGAAAATTTTTATTTACAACTTTTTTTTGTACAGGAATTGTTTTGATAAACATGCTTTTTTAGGGAAATAAATTTTAAGTACTAAATGTACTTTTTACTTTTTTGGGAAAAAGTATACGTTTCGTTAATTTCACTTATATTTTAAATCCAGTAAATTATTCATTATCAACAATATGTCAAGTATACAGGGTAATTTGAAAACCAGTAAATAATTGAATTTCACCGTGGAAATTGTACCGAAAGACCACATAGGGCAGCAATACAGAAACTGTACTATTCTAATAGAGAAATTAGTCTAGCTTAGTATAGAAATTTGTTAAAAATGTTACCTCAAAAAGATTTTTTGTTTGACAATTTTTCGGTCAGTTTCAAAAAGGTTATATAGTGGTTACAACCGTCGCGAAGAAGCAAATTTCTTATATAGAATCCAAGCAACGTAGGTAAAGAATTCTGTAAAGTAGGTAAAGTGCTCTAACATTAAAATCCGATTTTTTTTTTTTTTTTTTTTTTTACAAAAACAGAGAAAATAAGAAAGTATATGAGCTAAATAGTGGTATATAGATGCAGCCATTATTTAGTAAAGATTATACAGAAAATCGTGATAAAAAATACCAAAATGAAAAAAACGTTTTTAATTATATATATTACTGAAAAATAAAATAAGAAAAATAAATAAATAAGTTTATTTGCATTCCGGAGGGATCTATGAAGAAGCCCTAATAATCACAGAATATGCTTACTTATAGTAGAAGCTTTGCGAATATAAAATGACTACGAGGAAACGACGTGAAAATAAAAATCTTTAGCTCTTTATGCGATTCCGAATTGCCCAAAAGGGACAGCATTTTTTTTTCATCTTCATCGATTTCGGAAAACAGTCAGGTCGGAAATATTTATTGTGCATCGCCAGAAAAATCGCCTGCGTGAAAGTTTCATCGATTTTAAACCGTCCTAGGACAGTCGTGCCGTACGAAGGTTTATTAACTGTTTTATGTTTATTTAAAAGGCCAATCATTGGACCGTTCTGGCTCTACCTATTGTTTATATAGGTTCGCGCGCAACTCGTAAATATCAATAACGCCCAGGCCGTTCGGCCTGCAATGCACATGATCGTACTATGCACACGGTTGTTTACTGTCGTTTAAAACGGAAGCGCATGCACTTTTAAGTGGTTTGCGTGAACTCAAACGAAACAGCGATCAACTATTCGCGTCATCGACACAGTTGAAACCCTCCTATTGATGTAGTAACTCGTCTTGGGTTAACGTGGTCTTAACAAACGAATAATTATAAATCGACATGGCGGTGAACGTAGCTACCGAACGAAACATCGCCAAATTCAAATGAATGTTAAAAAAATATCGATGCACGGGTGGAACTGCGTGTCAGAAGAGGTCATCCTGCACATTGACCAGTTTTTTTGCGTCGCTATTTCTAAATTATATATACACTGGGAAAAGGATCTAGTAAAAATTAGTATAACGTCGAATAAAAAATTATAAACTAGAAATTGCTAAATAAAAGATTAATTACGACCTATTGGAGAGATTTAAGAAGACATATTTTTAACTGTATGGACAATCGAGAAGTAATTTGCCATAAGAACAATCTATCGTATTAATATTGAGAACCGTGTTTGTGGATGCTATACAACAAATGAAAGGTATTAGGTGTCATACAAATTTCGAGTCGTAAAAATTCGGATGATAAAAGTTGAGTAGAAAGAGAGTAGAGACGAAACATTTAATCGGAAACTCCGGGCGTGGCTCGACCTACTCGGGCCAGGTGCTGGATGCACGGGCTGGTGGTGATACAGAAATGCTGCTTGCTGGCTAGGCCAACTACGATAGGCCCGAATTTGCTACACAGCGGAACATAGCACTAGGCTGGTACACAATATAATAGTGTATTTCCCCACATTGCATCTGCGTTGCACGAGCTCATCCGAACCAATCCCGCTGAATCTCCGAGATGAATGCAGGTAAGCAGTGTCGGTATATGCCGCCCAGGTATGCATGCTTATACCGGCCCTGCTTTTTCTTCTTTATCGTATCCCTTTTGCTTCGCACCGGATTTTTTTGCCTAAATGGCCCATACCATGGTCGGATTTCGCATACTCATGACGGAAGCTCCATGTTTGTGAAATCATATTTTTTTCGAAATTTTTATTGTAGAGTACTGTAAAAGTTAACCAGGAAACCCCGTTGTTCGGAAGAATCTTCATTATAATTACTCAATAGTTTAACATATGAATTTTTTTATTTTGCGCAAAAAGCATACGATCGCTTCGACTCCCGTAAATTATTAACTGACACGCTATTGCTTCTTTTTTATACGACTAGGTTTGAAGATAAAGATGTCTGGTATACAATTGTGATTGATAAGTTAAGAATGTACAATTCGAAAAATTGTTATCACAATATGTGTATTTTACTAAAAAAATTGTCAACTCTAATTTTCACCAGGTACACCGATTTTTAAAAATCTTCAAGAATTGCGACTAACCAATGTGAAAGTTTCAAAAAAAGCATGTTTATCAGAGCAATGTATTTAAAAATAAGAAATTTAAATCATATGAGCCACGTAGTGGAATGGAGATTTATACATATATGTAGTACAGTAAGTATATTAAAAAATACAATTTTTATTCATCTATGTTATTCAAAAATAAAAAAAGAAAAGAAAGAAAAACAATACTTCATGCATTCATTCTTTTTTATGCAATGAATTACGTTTATTTTTATTTGAAGAGTACACCAACTATTGTTTTTCATTCCGTTATTATTTAATTTTTAAGTAATATAGTACACGAATAAAAACTTTGGTTTTATTTTGGAATTTTCTGTCACGATTTCTGCATAATCGTTACTAAAAAAATACGATTACATATCGACTGTTTGGAAACAAATGGGCGTAGCCGACACCATTTACCTTGTAAAACCTTGTGCATTACGCCCTTCTATTTTTTAGCAGTCGATATATGTATAAATGTGTATATCACAACTTGGCTCATATCACTTTTTTTTCGATTTCGACTTTGCTTCCTCTTAGAGGAAGTTTTGTTTTCATGAAACCAAATTTTTCGAGATTTTAATGAAAACGTGTTCAGAGTGCTCCAAAATATCGGAAAATCATATTTAGAAAAAATGTCTGGACGTGTGTGTTTCAGGTCCGAAAAATTGAAACTCTTATAACTTGAGAACGGCTTGAGCTATCAAGCTGAAATAAGCTGAATATCAAGCTGAATATCAAGATGAGCTAAGGAAGGTAGAGGGACTGACACAAGTTTCCTTATCAAATATTGAGTTAAGAGTAAAATAAGTGGCAAGTTCATGATCAGTGGGAAAAATACATTAAATAGTGTCCCAGAGTGACGATTAAAGAAATCTCTTTTCCCGGAATCTTTATAAAAAATATTCTGTAAATAAGTGATTTTGCATATTTTCAAACAACGATTTCTTTGCTTCTCGATGGCATCCCCCAAAAACTCAGGTGCCTATCATGTTCTACGATAAGTAATAGACAAGATGATGAATATGAAGCGGTACGTTTAGGATTTCAGGAGTAAAAATCGAAAGTGCCAAGAAATACATTCAGAAACACCCAATTTCATGTATTTTGTCTCGCCGATCAGAAACCCGACAAAGTAAAGCGCGACGTCGGTGTATTTTTCGTGCTGAACCTGAATCGGCCACCCGTTTTGCCTAAAAGTAAAATACGACGTTGACGTTGAACACAGTTGAAAAAAGTTGAAGTTGAAGAAATTTGTTAAGCAATTTATCTCAAAAAGTTTTTATTTGTTTGACAACTTTTTTGTTCTCTGTAAAAAAAGTAGTATAAGTAATTTGTGTCCCATTTTTATTTCAACCGAAAGTTACAAATCAAGCTTTTCTGGGTAGAGGACACATTAATTTTTCATCTATCGATGCTATGAGGCTGAAGCTGGCGGCCGAGTTAGCGGCCGGCGTACGCGCACCGCTAGCGGGCCACCGCGCGCGCGGCTCTAATAGTTGAACAAAAAAAATCGTTTCTCATAAAACCCTTTGTCATAAAATTCTGAAAAAAATTACACATCTTATTTAAGATGTTTACTACACAATAAGGCAAGGTGGACCCTTTGGCTGTTTTAAGGAGTCCGTAGGGATCAATAATTATAGAGACAACCTACTAGGGCTAGCAATCCGAGAAAATTCCTAAATAATTCATATATACTCCTTAAGGTATGTACTATGTATTACCGAAGAGTTTTTTCGGGAGCAAACCCTTTAAATGCTTTTTTAAGGGATCTAAATCCTCCAAACGAGTTCGGTCACTCCCATAGAGATGGGTGCTGGTCGGTAGCAATCTGATAAAAATCTGAAATAATTCATAGATAATACTTAAGGTATGTACTATGCGTTGCCAAAGAGTTTTTTCGGGAGCAGATCCATTAAGGGCATTTTTAAGGGGTCAAAAGTCTCCAAACGCGCTTGGTCGCTCTCATAAGTGCGCAGGCTGACCGGTAGCAATCCGAGAAAATTCCGAAATAATTCATAGATACTCCTTAAGGTATGTACTATGTATCACCAAAGAGTTTTTTCGGGAGCAGACCCTTTAAATGCTTTTTTAAGGGATGTAAATCCTCCAAACGAGGTCGGTCGCTCCCATAGAGATGGGCGCTGGTCGGTAGCAATCCGATAAAAATCTGAAATAATTCGTAGATAATATTTAAGGTATGTACTATGTATTACCGAAGAGTTTTTTCGGGAGCAGATCCGTTAAAGGAATTTTTAAGGGGTCTAAAGTCTCCAAACGCGCTTGGTCGCTCTCATAAGTGCGCAGGCTGACCGGTAGCAATCCGAGAAAATTCCGAAATAATTCATAGATACTCCTTAAGGTATGTACTATATATTACCGAAGAGTTTTTTCAGGAGCAGACCCTTTAAATGCTTTTTTAAGGGATCTAAATCCTCCAAACGAGTTCGGTCACTCCCATAGAGATGGGCGATGGTCGGTAGCAATCCGATAAAAATCTGAAATAATTCACAGATGATACTTAAGGTATGTACTATGCGTTGCCAAAGAGTTTTTTCGGGAGCAGATCCATTAAGGGCATTTTTAAGGGGTTTAAAGTCTCCAAACGCGCTTGGTCGCTCTCATAAGTGCGCAGGCTGACCGGTAGCAATTCGAGAAAATTCCGAAATAATTCATAGATACTCCTTAAGGTATGTACTATGTATTACCGAAGAGTTTTTTCGGGAGCAACCCTTTAAATGCTTTTTTAAGGGATCTAAATCCTCCAAACGAGTTCGGTCACTCCCATAGAGATGGGCGCTGGTCGGTAGCAATCCGATAAAAATCTGAAATAATTCGTAGATAATATTTAAGGTATGTACTATGTATTACCGAAGAGTTTTTTCGGGAGCAGATCCGTTAAAGGAATTTTTAAGGGGTCTAAAGTCTCCAAACGCGCTTGGTCGCTCTCATAAGTGCGTAGGCTGACCGGTAGCAATCCGAGAAAATTCCGAAATAATTCATAGATACTCCTTAAGGTATGTACTATATATTACCGAAGAGTTTTTTCAGGAGCAGACCCTTTAAATGCTTTTTTAAGGGATCTAAATCCTCCAAACGAGTTCGGCCACTCCCATAGAGATGGGCGATGGTCGGTAGCAATCCGATAAAAATCTGAAATAATTCATAGATGATACTTAAGGTATGTCCTATGCGTTGCCAAAGAGTTTTTTCGGGAGCAGATCCATTAAGGGCATTTTTAAGGGGTTTAAAGTCTCCAAACGCGCTTGGTCGCCCTCATAAGTGCGCAGGCTGACCGGTAGCAATTCGAGAAAATTCCGAAATAATTCATAGATACTCCTTAAGGTATGTACTATGTATTACCGAAGAGTTTTTTCGGGAGCAACCCTTTAAATGCTTTTTTAAGGGATCTAAGTCCTCCAAACGAGTTCGGTCACTCCCATAGAGATGGGCGCTGGTCGGTAGCAATCCGATAAAAATCTGAAATAATTCGTAGATAATATTTAAGGTATGTACTATGTATTACCGAAGAGTTTTTTCGGGAGCAGATCCGTTAAAGGAATTTTTAAGGGGTCTTAAGTCTCCAAACGCGCTTGGTCGCTCTCATAAGTGCGCAGGCTGACCGGTAGCAATCCGAGAAAATTCCGAAATAATTCATAGATACTCCTTAAGGTATGTACTATGTATTACCGAAGAGTTTTTTCGGGAGCAACCCTTTAAATGCTTTTTTAAGGGATCTAAATCCTCCAAACGAGTTCGGTCACTCCCATAGAGATGGGCGCTGGTCGGTAGCAATCCGATAAAAATCTGAAATAATTCGTAGATAATATTTAAGGTATGTACTATGTATTACCGAAGAGTTTTTTCGGGAGCAGATCCGTTAAAGGAATTTTTAAGGGGTCTAAAGTCTCCAAACGCGCTTGGTCGCTCTCATAAGTGCGCAGGCTGACCTGTAGCAATCCGAGAAAATTCCGAAATAATTCATAGATACTCCTTAAGGTATGTACTATGTATTACCGAAGAGTTTTTTCGGGAGCAACCCTTTAAATGCTTTTTTAAGGGATCTAAATCCTCCAAACGAGTTCGGTCACTCCCATAGAGATGGGCGCTGGTCGGTAGCAATCCGATAAAAATCTGAAATAATTCATAGATAATACTTAAGGTATGTACTATGCGTTGCCAAAGAGTTTTTTCGGGAGCAGACCTTTAAATGCTTTTTTAAGGGATATAAATCCTCCAAACGAGGTCGGTCGCTCCCATAGAGATGGGCGCTGGTCGGTAGCAATCCGATAAAAATCTGAAATAATTCGTAGATAATACTTAAGGTATGTACTATGCGTTGCTAAAGAGTTTTTTCGGGAGCAGATCCGTTAAGAGCATTTTTAAGGGGTCAAAAGTCTCCAAACGCGCTTGGTCGCTCTCATAAGTGCGCAAGGTGACCGGTAGCAATCCGAGAAAAATCCGAAATAATTCATACATGCTATTTAAGGTATGCCCTATGTATTACCGAAGAATGTTTTTGGGAGCAGACCCTTTAAGAGCATTTTTAAGGGGCCTAAAATCTCCAAACGAGTTCGGTCGCTGTCACAGATGCGTAGGCTGACCGGTAGCAATCCGAGAAAAATCCGAAATAATTCATACATACTATTTAAGGTATGCACTATTTATAACCGAAGAATTTTTTTGGGAGCTGACCCTTTAAGTGTATTTTTAAGGGGTCCAAAACCTCCAAAGGAGGTCGGTCGCCACTATAGAGACGGTCGCTGGCGGTAGCAATCCGTAAAAAATCCGAAATAATTCATACATACTATTTAAGGTATGCACTATATATTACCGAAGGGTTTTGTCGGGAGCAGACCCTTTAAGGGCATTTTTGAGGCGTCTAAAACCTCCAAACAAGTTTGGTCGCTCCCATAGAGACGGCCGCTGGCGGTAGAAATCCGAGAAAAATCCGAAATAATTCATACATACTACTTAAAGTATGCACTATGTATTACCGAAGAGTTTTCTCGGGAGCAGACCCTTTAAATGCTTTTTTAAGGGGTCTAAAGTCTCCAAACGAGGTCGGTCGGTCGCATAGAGACGGCCGCTGGCGGTAGCAATCCGAGAAAAATTCGAAATAATTCATACACACTATTTAAGGTATGCACTATATATTACCAAAGAGTTTTTTTGGGAGCAGACCCTTTAAGGGCATTTTTAAGGGCTTTAAAATCAGCGACCGTCTCTATAGGAGCGACTCGTTTGGAAACTTTAGGCCCCTTAAAAATGCCCTTAAAGGGTCTGCTCCCGAAAAAACTCGTTGGCAACGCATAGTACATACCTTAAGTATCTATGAATTATTTCGAATTTTTATCGGATTGCTACCGACCAGCGTCCATCTCTATGGGAGCGACCGAACTCGTTTGGAGGATTTAGATCCCTTAAAAAAGCATTTAAAAGGTCTGCTCCCGAAAAAACTCTTTGGTAATACATAGTACATACCTTAAGGAGTATATATGAATTATTTCGGAATTTTCTCGGATTGCTTCTGGTCAGGTTGCGCACTTATGAGAGCGACCAAGCGCGTTTGGAGACTTTAGACCCCTTAAAAATGCCCTTAATGGATCTGCTCCCGAAAAAACTCTTTGGGAACGCATAGTACATACCTTAAGTATTATCTATGAATTATTTCAGATTTTTATCAGATTGTTACCGACCAGCACCCATCTCTATGGGAGTGACCGAACTCGTTTGGAGGATTTAGATCCCTTAAAAAAGCATTTAAAGGGTTTGCTCCCGAAAAAACTCTTCGGTAATACATAGTACATACCTTAAGGAGTATATATGAATTATTTCGGAATTTCCTCGGATTGCTAGCACTAGTAGGTTGTCTCTATAATTATTTATACCTACGGACTCCTTAAAACATAGCCAAAGGGTCCACCTTGCCTTACTGTGTAGTAAACATCTTAAATAAGATGTGTAATTTTTTTCAGAATTTTATGAGAAACGATTTTTTTTGTTCAACTATTAGAGTGCCGCGCGCGCGGTGGCCCGCTAGCGATGCGCGTACGCCGGCCGCTAACTCGGCCGCCATCTTCAGCCTCATTTCCGATATGTTCACATTCTGTAATCACAATTACAAAAAAATTATAATTCAATACATTTTATTTTTACGCTAATTGACAATTACTTTCCATTCCGATGAGCCAGCTGACGTGACGAACGCATGCGTAGTAAACGCGAGAACATCACGTCACATTACATAACAAGACACTTTTATAATAATTTCCGATTTTTTGCGGGGCACGACCCCCATATCCCAGCATCGACCGAATGGATTTCATTTTCGCTAGGCGCGTTGAAAAGCTTATGTTGGAATTATATAATAAAAATGTCGTCAAAACTCCGAACCAGTGCTCAATTTTCGAGTATATAAAAAATAAAGATTGCACTTGCGGCATATTGAAGTGTAAGTACACGGTAGATTGTCTCTGAACAAAATATTTTTTTAACTACTTGCCGCCGAGAAGTTACCGCGTCTTTTGATAAAGTTTAATAACCCGAGAGATTCATGACATCCTATAAAATTCCCAATAAAGTGACTCCGCAATTTCGATTATTTCGAAATGGACGCACCACATCGTTTTTATGGAATTGTTCCTTTTTAAACGAACAATTTACCCATCGATGGTCCCTTATAATATTTCTTGCCGGGTTAATATTGTGGACATATTTCTTTGCGATGATTTTTTGAATGGCAATAAGCGTGTTATATTTTTAAATTAGATACAACAAGACTACGTAGCAAGTTTTAGCTGCGCTGGTTGATTCATTGCGAGGATACACCATGACACGGACGTCCGATGGGATGAAGATGTGGAAAATAGTCATTTTAATAGGCACTTTTTACGTGTAAGGCGTGAGTGCATAAAAACTCTGTGTTACACTTGTAACAATAACCGTTAATTATCAACGATATTTCAGTACTTTAGTCACGGACGTTTTACGTGAAATTTGCATATAGCTTATCGCCGGCACTATGCGGGTTATTATAAAGTATCATATTGTATGAACTACTCGATTCTTGTATCCCTATGTCGCAGACAACTACCGCGAGCATTGGTAACCAACGCATCGAAAGCGCAGTGGCTGGGTGACGCTTAGTGAGCCAATCGAACATATATTCGATGCTGCTGTTGAGCACAGGACTGCATTTATTAGAATACGTTCAATTATCATGCGCACAAGGCCGATAGATTATCGGCGTCGTCGCTGCAGGCGCACGTGTTACGCGTTCACGCGGATATAGAACATACGCACATATGCGCACTCTGTGCACAGGCGGTTTAGTTGCGGCATGCTTCATATCTCTGTAATAGGCTGCTCATTGCATTCGCTGACAGTGTCGGTCTTATGTTCGGAGAACGTGAAAGATATCGCACATTTGTACGCACACACTCATCTCGGCTTGCACTATAATCGTACATCACTACCCGATCATCCGACACAAAGATCCATTTTTTTTGACATCGCTAGTAATTCTTGATCGACCTATCGATAACTCAACGGCGTATTGCTATTGCGAAATCACGAAGTATCGATGTATAACTTGACGAAAAGTTTTGTGGGAGATTTTTTGCTAGACGGGGTTTCTGGAACGGAATGACTCAAAAATGCGAAGTCATAGTGTTGTTTTAAAGAAAATGTTATTTTGGTCACCGAAATGTGGGAGAAAAAATGCTGTAACAGAGGAAAACGTTAGCAGGTTAGCAGGTTAGCAGTTACCCGGAGACGATGATGAGCGAAAGATCG
This sequence comes from Ichneumon xanthorius, assembly GCA_917499995.1. Taxonomy (NCBI): domain Eukaryota; kingdom Metazoa; phylum Arthropoda; class Insecta; order Hymenoptera; family Ichneumonidae; genus Ichneumon; species Ichneumon xanthorius. The sequence goes on from OU824201.1 coordinate 2,682,589, forward strand.
TACTGTACGAACAAACTACCTGGAACGGCTATAAAATCCGTCTCAAAATTTTTCGGATGTAGGTGCCGGCGTGTATACCGAGAGATCGAGTTGTCCGGCTCTTTCCCCTCTCTCGGGGCACTCTCTTCTTTCACCTCATCACTTCCTCACAAAACAAAGAATGACGTTTTCATTTCTTCACCACCAACGCGAGCGTAAACACGGAAACGTGAAGGATCGGAGAGGGCCTTGAGAATTACAATTTCCTCGAAAGTTGATATCCATTCGACAGCGAGATGGAATGAAAGTTAGAAGCAGACTGAGAAGAAGAGACGGTAAAAGCAATTGCTTTTATGAAATATGCATATGCATAAGGAAATGTGAAATCATCTTCCGGCATTTCGGAGTGCCAACGAAAGCATTTTCATCTCAATTAGGCAACCTTAAAGTACTCCTCCGAGGTGTACAAACCTTCGTCTTTGGTTTGATTCGAGCGTTAGCCGTCTGTCTTAATAACTATTCAGGTCCAGCTTTATATGTACGGAATTTCTGCAGAGCATATAGTTATAGAACATCCTCACTTCAGCGTTCATAGCTTCACTGCTCTGCTTTCCGCTTTTCTTCTGGGCCTCTGTCAGGAGTCTTCCCAATTCTGTTCATACAAAGGTTTTAGGTATAGCTGAGCACGACCGTTCCCATCTCGCTCTCATTCTTCCTGCTACTATCCATTCGACCAGCGCCTTACATCGTCCTCAACTGCTGATGCTCGCGCAGCACTTCCTGACAGCAGCTTCCCTCGAAAATCTTTCTCTTTTCCTCGTCCAACTGAGTGTCTCCACGGACTCCCTGAGATGTGGAATTTTTCCAGCGACCCCAGCGAGGGTTTCACACCGTTATACGCCCGCGCTCTCACTCGGTCGCGTTAAAGACGAGCATCGCAGCTTAAAGAGGACCATTCTGCAGTGAGGCCTGCAGTTAATATGGGGGAATCTACTGTATTATATCATAATGTGTATCATTTCGTTTTCCCTCTTCTACACTTCTTTCTTTTTGTTTTGTTCGGTGCTCCGATATCATTTTATCTAATCGGCTTAGCGGTGTTAGAATTTTGAGCCTGTATTAATCGTGTCGTTTCCCACTATAATTCTCTCGTCAGAAGATTCAATTTGCCAACAAAAACATAACGCGCACCAAGACTCGTGCAAATCTGCCGGGGATTGGTATGTTAGTTACATGTGGATCGAATTATTAGGGTCATGTCGCGTATCTCGTTTAAGTGTTAAGCGTTCATGGTTAACGTATGATATTTTTCCTGGGATAAACAAATTATATGTTTTTTTGTCAACAAAAAAAAACTTGCTGCGAGGAGCCTGGACACCCTTGAATCCCTGTGAAAAAGTGTAAACGTTCATTTAATGAAATCCGAATGCGGTGAGTGAAGATAATTATCATTGAATTAATGATGATTATTATTATGCACTAGCGGTTAATGCAGCCAGCGCGCTTCTCGCGCCCGCTCAGACTTTGTACAATAGTTTTGCTTTGATGTCCTAATCGTTTTTTTAAAGTTGTATTTGTTTATTTATTTATATTTATAAAATTAAAATAAATATAGCGATGGCCTAATTCCATTAGAGCATATCGGCTGTGTATAAGTATAGCCTGTTCGCTCTTTTGGCATTAGGCCGTCGATATGTGGTACGCATGAAGGATAACTCCGCCGTTTTCCCGGGGAAGGGGACAGGCGGGAGTAAAAATCGAATGTCCTTAGGGGATGTCTTCATGCCTACACGAAGTCGTCTGTGTCCGTGAGTATCGGTGAGTGTCTGTACTGTCCGTTAGTGTCGGTGCGTGTCTGTACTGTCCGTTAGTGTCGGTGAGTGTCTGTACTGTCCGTTAGTGTCGGTGCGTGTCTGTACTGTCCGTTAGTGTCGGTGAGTGTCTGTACTGTCCGTTAGTGTCGGTGAGTGCCCGTACGTGTCCGTGAGTGTCTGCAAGTGCCCGTAAGTGTCCGGTAGTGTCGATGAGTGTTTGTACGTGTACGTGAGTGTCTGCAAGTGTCCGTAAATGCCCGTGAGTGTCCGTGATTGTCTGTAAGTAGTTGAGTGTGTCTGTGCGTGCTATGAGTGCTGCAAGTTTCCGTAGGTGTCCGTGAGTGTCCGTGATTGTCTGTCAGCTGAGTGTATCTGTGCGTTTCCATGAGTGTCCGTGTAAGTGTCCAATTGACATGTACTTTATTACTATGCAGATATAATACCTCTTACTCGTATACTGGTGGCAACACATAATTTTCATCGAAAAATAAGCATTGGCCTTTCATATATTGGTGGAATTTGTTTTATTTTAGAACCATTCCATGGACGTGTCATGAACAATTTTTATGATGTATCAATCACAATTTTACCGAAGCTCTCGAATGGGCAGTATCAGGCACGTGCGCGCTACCCCGCTACTAATGATACGAAGCTCTGTGTGAGTGTTTATGCATGAAAAGTATGAATCACTCTCGTGATGAAGTCATCATCGATTTTCGATGACAACGATAAAAGAAGAATAGATGCACGCGTGCGGAATCTCATGTATCGAGGTCGTGTTTTAATCTCGAGTGCTCCTCTCGACCCTTCCCGGTTTCATTGTTCCAGACGCATTTCCAGCATCCGGAGCTCGTGCGTTTCACGCAACGCTCTACAAAGTAGAAGCTTTTGAAAAAAAATTCCAAACATGTGTTTTGCCAGAATGAATATAATTGTTTCACATAATGCCAAATCTACAAACCTCTACTTGAAACGCCAGGAACCATAGTGTTAGGCAAATTTGGTTAAAATTATTTTTTAAGCATGATTTTTTTAACATGAATTGATTTAACGACAGTATTAACTATAGATCTTGTTCGTTTTAATAGCAATATAATGTCTTCTGCATTTTATTCTTGGCACGGCTTAATAAAAAAGGTACTAAGTTTGAACGATTATTCCCAGCGCCTTAGGGTAGTACTTGCAGAGTAGACTAGTTAAGAAAAAGGTCCATGGTTTTTTACATCGGAATACGGCAATGTATAATGCATATACTTTTATCGTAATGATCATAATGTGTGCCGTGTGCAGGCGTAACATTTTATGAAACGGCATGTGTTAAAACAGCCGTGAATTTTGACTCAGGTTGTATAACCGGCGGCCATCTTACCACTGTACACGGATGTGTTACTTGGATGTGTTGGTTGTTCTAGGTATCCACTAATACTCTGTTTACAATTACTGTGTTGTCGGATACCCACATAGCACGGAAATATTTCTGAAATGTTTCGAAAATATTTTTTAAACATTTTGAAAATATTTTTATTGTTCGCCCATAAATCGTACGTTCACATGTTTCAGAAATATTTCGCAAAAATATTTTTGAAACAATGCTTTAAAATGTTTTCCAAACATTTAACAAATATTTTTAAATGTTGGTAAAGTATTGAATAGATATCTTTCTGCAATATTCAAGAAATTATCAATATTTTAGTGCTGTAGATATTCTTAATTATTTTAAACATATGTACTGCATCCAGTACTTCATCTATTGTATTCCTGTGAACCCCTTCAAGAGTGCCAATAACATGTAGTGTTATGACACATTAAATATTCGAACTGCAACTGTAACTGAAATATATCCCCGAACAATTTCAGAAATATTTCAGATGTATGAAAGATTAAATACATTTCTGAAATATTTTGTAAGGTTTAAAATATTGAAAATATTACTGAAATGTTTCAGAAATGTTTCGTTGCAATATTTCGGGAGAATATTTGAAAATATAATTTCCATATATTTCAGAAATATTTCGGAATATTTGAAAGATTAAAAATATTTTGTGCTATATGGGTATGCTTCATCACAATGAAGCGGCACAATGCGTAGTAATCACGAACGTAATAAAAGACCATTTGTGTCGAGCAGAATCTGTGACCGGTGAAGCAAAGTACGTGCATGTATAAAAAAATTGTAAAAAATCTGTCCCGCGAATATTTAGTTCATATAACTTGTTGATAAGCGCTGATAATCAATCAATTATGACTGGCCAAATCGATCGTTGAGAGAAACATAACTTCATAAAAATTATATTGGCGACAACGATTTGAATTACCGCCGATCGGAGTAAAGGTACCGTTATGCATCGTTGCTAAACGTACATCATCTCGACCACTGTAGGCGAAGGTGGTCGATGTGGACGCGACAGTCAGTTCATTCAGCCGAAGATGTATTCAGTCTATGATTTATTCTATTAAAAACCTTTCGTGACCTATATTTATAATTTTTATATTTTTATTTTATTTTTTATTTTTTATACGACATACATAGTCGTGATGGTTTCCCCGGCATCTACCACTTTTTTTGGTCGTATCTAATCGCGAAAGTTCCACATTTTATCTTCACGTTTTGTGGAAGCGGATGTTGTATACTATGTGGGCCAAATATCACGATTTCACAAATTAATGATTTTAATGATCCTACAATCTTGTAGTTTTCTACTGCAGCATTAAATAAATCAGATTTTTGTCTAATAGGGAAGTTCGTGCTCATTCTACCATAATAACTCTGCTCGAAAATGTTTTTCACTTTTTTTCACTTCTGGTTGCAAGACAATATATTTAATTTGTTACCTACATATTTTTCTCACTGAAGTGGTATTTGGGATTTACAACGATGTACTTGAAAGTGTTGAAACGATAGAGCAATATATTTTGTATTTACTTAAATCGACGGCACATCGCATTGGTAGAACTACACCCAGAAAAATAATTTATTTGACGGCCACCGTTTATTAGGTTTAAGTAAAATATTTATTTGCTTTAAATAAATATTTATTTCATTTAAGTAACTATTTATTTAATAAAAATAAAAATTTATGTAAATTAAATGAATATTTTATTTAGACCAAATAAACGGTGGCCGTCAAATAATTTTTTTGTCTCGGTGTATAGCCCTATGGGAATGAAATTATGGATAAGATTTTTGCTTCGTTATCTCAAAAAGGCTGTATCTTGATTCATCCAATGTTGTGAACTGCTGAGCATCGTTCTTTTATAGCGAAGGATCTTTCTTCATTCTTTTTTTTAAATTTAATTTGGACGCCATTACAAATTACTAAAAGAATGCAGTTTTTTACATCTACGATAACAACAAAAAATGTTGTGTCGTGGCTTATTTTATTACAATTAACGAGAAAATTCTTGCCGTTGTATCCTCGGTGATAGATGCAAATATTTCGAGCTAGTTACCGTTGAAGTAAAAATAACGGTTTCGCAAGAAAATCGAGTGAATTTAAAAAAAAAATGTAACCCCACGGAACCCCACAATCAAAGTCGATAAGAGAGCGTACATTAACGAACACGTCGCTGTGTGCTACGCGTGAAGTGCATTTGGAGTTTATATTGAATACGATCAATGAAGGAAACTGATGAATCGAGATACACCCAGGAGATTTCAGATTGATAAATCGATGAAAAAAATTACACAAACTTAAGTTCGCATGATGAAAAAAAAAATCGGATCTCAACGAAATAAGGCGTTAAAATGGTTAATGTGAGAAAATATGATTAATAAGAGGGTGCAGCGAGTTCTTTGACACGTCACTGGAAAACAGTTTGAATGAAACAGTGGCTTGATCCGTTCCGTAACACCGGCGCGAGCGTGCCTTGAAATCGCGCCAAAGACAAGACATTTTCTTAGGAAGTTTAAAACAAAATTCTGTGCCAGCTATCATTTTCACTGAATGAGAGACTCACCGTCGAAAGGGATGAAGATTTTGCGTTCGGTTTGTTAATGGTGTCGTCGACGAATGATCTCCTTCGTCTCGCTTTGACGTGTTGATATATTATTATTATTATTATTATTATTATTATTATTATTATTATTATTATTATTATTATTATTATTATTATTATTATTATTATTATTATTATTATTATTATTATTATTATTATTATTATTATTATTATTATTATTATTATTATTATTATGCTCCCAGGGTAGTAACCCAAGCGTGCTCGATGTTTTTGGATTTCGCAACGAATTCATACTATGAAAGGCAAATTATAAAATCGCAATTGGTCGCACTCTTATCACACATATTACGAAAAAAAATGGATTGGCACAAGAAAGTAGCGATCACTCGACGTTAATAGTCCCGTCGGAACGATTTTAAAAAATTCACAATTGGTATTTGACAATGCAGAGATTGAGCTCCAGTCATCCAGGTTGAACATATGCAGATTTTACGCGCACTCGCGAGCTTCGACATTCATCACAAACTGACGCTCCGTTTCGATATCCATTGTGGAAAAAACGGCCTTAAATCGTGGTGCTATCGGGGCCGATGTATTCGAGCGAGATACGCACATTGAATGTTCCGTTTTCTCCGTAGCGAGAATAATTCATTCGTGTCTTTGTCCCTTTGAGGTTAGGTCGTGGCATCTGGTGTAGGCCTCCTCGATAACTCGACGAACGGACAGTAGTTTTCTTCACGATTTGTTTCACGTTTAGCCAAAGGGGTTCACGGTAAAATGAATATACATGTGTCTAGAAATCAATTGGATATTCCGGCTCCTTAGTAACGTCACTGAATCGCGTAAATTTCGTTGTTATATCTTGTGTAGGTACATGGTAAAAATTAATAGAAGCAATCGAGCCATGCTGGCTGCGCGACCGGCGTCAAACTGCCACTGGTCTGCCTGGCTGCTGCTTGCTGGTACGTCGCTCTGAGTCGAGGGGAAACAGGCAGGCCGAGCGAACGAGACAGTACGAGAGAAGCCGTGAGCCCGAGCGCGACGGAAAATGAGCAGGCGCAGGGGGGAGAGAAAGAGCTCGGGCCAGGGACGGAGCTACATCACCGGATTAAGGGAGTCTGGTTACCCTTCAATATTTACATTTTTTTTTTACACCGATCCACTCACGCAAATCAAATTAAATCGGATAAAAATAAAATCGATTCGATCAGGGTAAGTATTAGTAACTAATTTTAATATTGCCATAATATTTGTTTGTTCGCACATGATTTTAACTTCTATCGCAAGTTGTAGGCTGTTACGATTATTTTTCTTATAGAATTATTCTCACATGACACGCGATCCTGAAGAACATGTATCTCGTACAGATGTCCTCTGCGCAGAGGACATGTACAGATGTCCTCTGCACTGCAAACAATTCGGTTAAATCGCTCATTATAAAATTAATTTCGTTTGCCACATTTTTTGCCGCGTATAATTGTAAACAATCATTAAACTTAATGGACGTTTTGCAACAGTCACTGTAATCTTTCTCGATCTCATCTGTGGAGCGTTAGAGTTATTGTAAGAGCCACCGACGAAAGTTTTATTTACTATCCATGCAGCTCGAGGGCCCTCAAAGATTTTTCGCCCCATTCGAATCCGTTCCTGCAGTCACTACTCACCATCGCGTGTCTCTCTCGCTCGCCTGCCTCGAGGGCTACGACCAAAGCTATGACGCGCGGATCGCCCTTTTAGACGTGTCTCGCTCGCTCTTTCTGGTTAGGTCAGACCGGCCGTACCTCATCCCTCCGCCGTCGCCCCCAACGCGCGACCGACCAGACCGACACTCCCCACCATCCTATCGAGCATCTACACAAATCCCCCACCACAGTGCACCTGCGTTCAGCGGAATCGCGCGTGGAAATCCACGCTACCCCCACCATCAGAATAGCCACACGTTGATCACAATACTACTGCTACTGCTACTGCCATCCCCGTCGGCACGGCGCGGTGCAAATCTACTCGGGTCCTCCGCACGCCACAGCGAGACGCTCGCCGCCGTCACAGCATAGCGGCAGTGGGAGTAACGCAAGCGCAAAGTATTTCGTTTGGCAGATATCGTCCATCCCCGCCACCTATCGCGAGACACGCGGTCGCGCCCTAGACTGCATAGGAATATTGATATCGCTCTGCACGATTTTTAGATGGAAGTATCATCTCCTAGTATTTCTTCTTCTTCTTCAATTTGTCTGGATCCATAGAAGGAAGACACTTTGGTCACAGGGCCAATAGCCTCGCCAAAGATACAAATGTCAACAATCACAACTATTGCAAGCTCATAGACGAAGCTATGGTTTTATGGAACGTTTTTGATCAAGTTTACATGAAAGTCCTTAGAAAAATGATATCCATGAAACCATCCATATGCGCGCGCCGGTTTTCGAAAATTCGAAGCTGTATGACTCAAGAGCAGCATTATCAATTGCTGGAATTTGGCATGAATATCATGCAATTACGCGCTACCATTTATTATAAGTTGGGTATATAATTAAATTTATTATAAGTTGGGGTTAATAATTAAAACGTTTATTTGGATTTTATCAGATTCTCAATTTAAAAAAAATGTGTTCGCGCTCTAGTTTTTACAAATTTTGCGTTATGGGGTTGATACTTTCTACAGAAGTAAAACAATTTTCGCTATTGAATGCGGTAAGAATCGGTAGAGAGATTTAGATTTTTTGAAATTTTGTCCTATCAAAAAATTCCTTTTGGCACTGTAGCTCTTATAATCTGAAAAATTTTGCAACAAAAAGTTGAATGCAAATGGACTCTTATTGATCGATGATTCCTATCAGATTTGGAAATCATCGATTCAACTGTTTACATTTTATTTCTAAAATTTATACATTTATATATAATACTTACAAAATTATTACAGCAATATTTCGTGACATATTTTCCCATCAATAATCCTTATAAGGAACGCGGATGCCTCCTTCTCTATCCTTATAAGGAATCACTGTTTCTATAAGTGACCGTCACCGCCTTTATCAGTGACTCTTGTCCCTATTGACCCAGTTCACGTCCCTGTACAGTAAAAAAAAATTCGTAAAGTCAGAATACGAAGTTTCGTTAAAATAATTTTTGTTAAATAAGTGGCAAGCTCGTTTGTTCAGGTTTTGTATATACAAACCTGTCCTTTTATGTTCAGTGTCATTAGTAATTATTGTTTGTACTTTTTTTGATAAAACTAGGAGCTGGAGATAGGAAAATTAACAAATAAAAAATGATGGGCATGCACTAATACAAACGTCCAGGGCAGGAACAGATGATTAATTGACAGGGCCATCACACGGGAGTGTCCGGTCTGCAAGTTGTACGTTTCTATAATGAAAGTTTAAAATTGATTTGACCGAAAGAAATCTTTACTTAAATTTTCAATTTTAAATATCTGGTTTATTTGTTTTATAACAAAATTGCCCGTGCATGTGTAGTCATACGTAAACGAAGATATTTAGATGGATAGATATTGTATTTGGTTCTGGGATATATCACCTAAGCATCATAGTAATATAGAAAGTAACAATGTTGTGAACATTTGTACATATAAATAAGTTAGGAGTAGTACGGAGTAGGCGTAGTTTGACAATTTGTTAAGCAATTTAGTTGTAATAAGTAACGCCCCTAGCTGCATTCAAATAAAACATTTTGTTCGCACAAATAAAAATATATTACATTTCAATAAATCCGATTTCATTCTACTGATTTATTTGAACGTAAGAAACCTTTTCCTTTGGCGTATTCACATCAGTCAAGAGGAGGAAAATGTCTTAGGCAGCATCCAAACTCCATCAGTAAAAGATTTTTTCATCGGTTTATGTTGATGAAAAATAATTGTATCTTTTACTCACGGAGTTTGGATCCATATGAGATATTTGCATTATCCCGATGGGAATGATACGAATAATAAATCTTGTAATTGAAAGCAATAAATAAAGCTCCCGCAGGCACATCTTATGTTTCATTCTCACTCACCAAAGCTGCTATGGGTGAGAAGAAAATCTGTCTTGTTCACACAAAAGTTTAATTCGAACCTCAATAAAGATCAATATTGTATCGATTGAACCAAAAAAAATGAATTTTATAGAAATCGTTGCCGAATTCAAATGAGAATTGACGCTTGGATTTTTTTTAAATACATTTTTTTCTGAAGTTTTATCGCATATTCCAAACAATTTGTTGGCTAATATTTTCGATATACCGTGACGATGATATATTTTATGTATTGCGATAGGGATTTGGAGAAACAATGATGTCGCCGCACTCCGGCCTTCCGGTCAGCTAATACCGACAGTCCTCGACTAGACCGCAGTCACGGAATAAGCGACTGGTTGGATAGGCTTTGAGGTACCGGAAAATTAATGGATGCGTGGACGAAAGAATTGCTGGCCAGGCATAGTCCGCGAAGTGGGTCAGAGAGGTTTTATTGAAATTAAAAAAAAGCAGAAATAAGGATAAATATTTTCAGTATCCTCATAGTCCCAGATTTAATAGTCGAGCACGGTGCTCTCCCGCGGGTGGCTCAATACTGGCGCCAATTTTCCCAGAACGCGCGTACAAACATCAGGGTATGGCAGATCCCGTACTATCGACCAAACTATATTCGCCGGGTGCACGCGTACCGGTACGCAGCGGGTGAGCGACGCGGCACACACGCACATTCGAACGCGAAGAGACGGTTACAGCAAAGGGCAAAATTGACGAATGGAGAATAATATACGATAAATAAAGATAAATAATATATGATAGACGAAGAAAGATAATACGTGGGAAATAAAGGTATTCGTTCCTGATAACCCTAGCAGACCCGACCACTGCGAAAATCACCATGTTTTCACAGTGGTTTTGTACAAAAAGTTTACGAAGTGTTTTATCGGAACTACTATGCAACCCACCTGTCCACAATGTGCGTTTTAAATGGTGGTTTCGACGATGGTGATGACGGAATAATCCACCAGTCACCAATTTCTTTTTACGGTAGTTAGTACCATATCCTATATAAAGTTTCTTTGTATTAGCATTTATTGATGTCAATTACATGTAAAAATAAACGATGTGGCTATTCGCTGTCGTGTGTCGTGTGTCGTGTGTCGTGTGTCGTGTGTCGTGTGTCTGGCGCCAATTTTCCCAGAACGCGCGTACAAACATCAGGGTATGGCAGATCCCGTACTATCGACCAAACTATATTCGCCGGGTGCACGCGTACCGGTACGCAGCGGGTGAGCGACGCGGCACACACGCACATTCGAACGCGAAGAGACGGTTACAGCAAAGGGCAAAATTGACGAATGGAGAATAATATACGATAAATAAAGATAAATAATATATGATAGACGAAGAAAGATAATACGTGGGAAATAAAGGTATTCGTTCCTGATAACCCTAGCAGACCCGACCACTGCGAAAATCACCATGTTTTCACAGTGGTTTTGTACAAAAAGTTTACGAAGTGTTTTATCGGAACTACTATGCAACCCACCTGTCCACAATGTGCGTTTTAAATGGTGGTTTCGACGATGGTGATGACGGAATAATCCACCAGTCACCAATTTCTTTTTACGGTAGTTAGTACCATATCCTATATAAAGTTTCTTTGTATTAGCATTTATTGATGTCAATTACATGTAAAAATAAACGATGTGGCTATTCGCTGTCGTGTGTCGTGTGTCGTGTGTCGTGTGTCGTGTGTCGTGTGTCGTGTGTCGTGTGTCGTGTGTCGTGTGTCGTGTGTCGTGTGTCGTGTGTCGTGTGTCGTGTGTCGTGTGTCGTGTGTCGTGTGTCGTGTGTCGTGTGTCGTGTGTCGTGTGTCGTGTGTCGTGTGTCGTGTGTCGTGTGTCGTGTGTCGTGTGTCGTGTGTCGTGTGTCGTGTGTCGTGTGTCGTGTGTCGTGTGTCGTGTGTCGTGTGTCGTGTGTCGTGTGTCGTGTGTCGTGTGTCGTGTGTCGTGTGTCGTGTGTCGTGTGTCGTGTGTCGTGTGTCGTGTGTCGTGTGTCGTGTGTCGTGTGTCGTGTGTCGTGTGTCGTGTGTCGTGTGTCGTGTGTCGTGTGTCGTGTGTCGTGTGTCGTGTGTCGTGTGTCGTGTGTCGTGTGTCGTGTGTCGTGTGTCGTGTGTCGTGTGTCGTGTGTCGTGTGTCGTGTGTCGTGTGTCGTGTGTCGTGTGTCGTGTGTCGTGTGTCGTGTGTCGTGTGTCGTGTGTCGTGTGTCGTGTGTCGTGTGTCGTGTGTCGTGTGTCGTGTGTCGTGTGTCGTGTGTCGTGTGTCGTGTGTCGTGTGTCGTGTGTCGTGTGTCGTGTGTCGTGTGTCGTGTGTCGTGTGTCGTGTGTCGTGTGTCGTGTGTCGTGTGTCGTGTGTCGTGTGTCGTGTGTCGTGTGTCGTGTGTCGTGTGTCGTGTGTCGTGTGTCGTGTGTCGTGTGTCGTGTGTCGTGTGTCGTGTGTCGTGTGTCGTGTGTCGTGTGTCGTGTGTCGTGTGTCGTGTGTCGTGTGTCGTGTGTCGTGTGTCGTGTGTCGTGTGTCGTGTGTCGTGTGTCGTGTGTCGTGTGTCGTGTGTCGTGTGTCGTGTGTCGTGTGTCGTGTGTCGTGTGTCGTGTGTCGTGTGTCGTGTGTCGTGTGTCGTGTGTCGTGTGTCGTGTGTCGTGTGTCGTGTGTCGTGTGTCGTGTGTCGTGTGTCGTGTGTCGTGTGTCGTGTGTCGTGTGTCGTGTGTCGTGTGTCGTGTGTCGTGTGTCGTGTGTCGTGTGTCGTGTGTCGTGTGTCGTGTGTCGTGTGTCGTGTGTCGTGTGTCGTGTGTCGTGTGTCGTGTGTCGTGTGTCGTGTGTCGTGTGTCGTGTGTCGTGTGTCGTGTGTCGTGTGTCGTGTGTCGTGTGTCGTGTGTCGTGTGTCGTGTGTCGTGTGTCGTGTGTCGTGTGTCGTGTGTCGTGTGTCGTGTGTCGTGTGTCGTGTGTCGTGTGTCGTGTGTCGTGTGTCGTGTGTCGTGTGTCGTGTGTCGTGTGTCGTGTGTCGTGTGTCGTGTGTCGTGTGTCGTGTGTCGTGTGTCGTGTGTCGTGTGTCGTGTGTCGTGTGTCGTGTGTCGTGTGTCGTGTGTCGTGTGTCGTGTGTCGTGTGTCGTGTGTCGTGTGTCGTGTGTCGTGTGTCGTGTGTCGTGTGTCGTGTGTCGTGTGTCGTGTGTCGTGTGTCGTGTGTCGTGTGTCGTGTGTCGTGTGTCGTGTGTCGTGTGTCGTGTGTCGTGTGTCGTGTGTCGTGTGTCGTGTGTCGTGTGTCGTGTGTCGTGTGTCGTGTGTCGTGTGTCGTGTGTCGTGTGTCGTGTGTCGTGTGTCGTGTGTCGTGTGTCGTGTGTCGTGTGTCGTGTGTCGTGTGTCGTGTGTCGTGTGTCGTGTGTCGTGTGTCGTGTGTCGTGTGTCGTGTGTCGTGTGTCGTGTGTCGTGTGTCGTGTGTCGTGTGTCGTGTGTCGTGTGTCGTGTGTCGTGTGTCGTGTGTCGTGTGTCGTGTGTCGTGTGTCGTGTGTCGTGTGTCGTGTGTCGTGTGTCGTGTGTCGTGTGTCGTGTGTCGTGTGTCGTGTGTCGTGTGTCGTGTGTCGTGTGTCGTGTGTCGTGTGTCGTGTGTCGTGTGTCGTGTGTCGTGTGTCGTGTGTCGTGTGTCGTGTGTCGTGTGTCGTGTGTCGTGTGTCGTGTGTCGTGTGTCGTGTGTCGTGTGTCGTGTGTCGTGTGTCGTGTGTCGTGTGTCGTGTGTCGTGTGTCGTGTGTCGTGTGTCGTGTGTCGTGTGTCGTGTGTCGTGTGTCGTGTGTCGTGTGTCGTGTGTCGTGTGTGTGTGTGTGTGTGTGTGTGTGTGTGTGTGTGTGTGTGTGTGTGTGTGTGTGTGTGTGTGTGACAGCGTGCATCGCTTAGAACGACTATAACTCGGAAATGGCTTGGGATAGCAGGTTCAAATTTTGTACACTAGTAGAGTGTTCACGTCTCCTCCTTCGATATAATTTTCATGAAGATTGCGACCCGTTTCGGGATTTTACAGGAATTCGAAATTTTTGAAAAAAGTCTGTGATTGCCCTAACTTTCGTAAATTTTGAGCTATCGTCATAAAACTGCACACGAATATAGTATTTTTATCAAAGACCTTTGGTATTGAATTTGGCCGAAATCTACCGAAGGGATCAGACTTTATGGAATTTTGATTTTTTTCAAAAATTACCAAAAACCGTCTGATTTGAGTAAACATGGAGGTATCGAGCCTAGATTTGGCATAGGAATGGACTAACACGGTACAATGTTTCGTATTAAATTTGGTAAAATTTTATCCAATCGTTTAAATTTTCTAGGATTTTGAAAATTTTCAACTTTTCTGAAATGAAACTTTTCATAATCCCACAACCCCAATTGATCTGAATTTCTGAATCAAACACCACGCAAAGAGTAAAATAAGTTATAGTATCGTAATCAGCGCTGAGGAATAGAATAAAAATTGCCTTAAAACGACGCAATCTGCAAATTTCAGTTTGCGATATCCTATAATAAATTCTGGGGTCAATTTTGACGGTTTTACTTTTATAAAATGTAGACATTTTCTATGTTACGAAAAAGGTGAAAAGTAATTTGCACATGATTTTTCTATACGTTTATACTGTTCTGTTTTATAACTTGAAAACTTGCATATAATGGGCAGGATTACCTATATTAGAAACCATTTTGCTTCCTCATGGAGGAAACTTTGTGTTGGCGAAAAAAAAAGTTTTCGAGATTGTAATGAAAACGTGTTCAGAATGTTCTAAAACACCGAAAAATCACATTTAGAAAAAATCTGGACGCATGTGCGCGCGCGTGCGCGTGTGCGTGTCAGACGCGAAAAATTGACACCGCTATAACTCGAGAATTCCTCGACCGATCAAGCTGAAATTTCACACACAGCATGGGCGGTCAGTAGTCAATGTTTCTTCAAAATTTAATTAAAAAATTTTCAGTTTTTTTACGGCTTTTTTAATTCCTTTAAAAATGTCTGCGAGCACTCTAGCTCTTACAATTTTTTAGCTATCGGATCTAAAAGTTGGACACCGTTGGAGTACGACCGCCGGGTGATCCCTATTAAATTTGGTGAGAATCGATCAACCTTTTCAATTTTATGTCATTTTGAATTTCTTGAATATGATGAAGAATTTTTACTTTCTTGTAGACGCCATTTTCCGTATTCAGTACTTGTGGACTTGCGGACAGCCTGAGCCCCCGTGAGTTCAGAGGGAAGTGAGAGAGGAATTGCGAACACTTCTCGATGAGATAAAAATCTGAAAAAAATCAACCGTATGGAAGGTACTGAAAAGATTGAATTTGCATAATAATAATTCCAAAATTTTATTAACAAATTAACGAAAAAAAAATCCCCATCAAATCACCCGGCAACCTAACTTTTTTTAATGAAAACATTTTGTTAATGTTTCTGAATACGTACGAGTTTTTCAGAATCTCGTGTAAGTTTGAAAATTGCGTTTTTAGTTAATAAAAAAGCGTAATTTTCAAAAATTACTCAAAATTCTGAAAAGTTCATATGTATTCAAAGAGCTTAACAAATTGTTTTTATATGAACAAAAAGTTAAGTTGCCGGGGAATTTGTTGAACAATTTCTTTTTCATTCATTTGTTAATAAAATTTTGGAATTATTATTATGCAAATACAATCTTTTCAGTATCTTCCATACGATTGATTTTTTTCAGATTTTTATCCCGTCGAAAAGTGTTCGCAATTCTCTGTCAATTCTCTCTGAACTCACGTGGGCTGAGGCTGTCCGCTAGTATTCCCTTAAATAATCATTTATGAACAAAATAAGTAATAAAAATACATTATATATAATCCCGGAGTGACGGCTAACGAAAAAGTTTACCGGGCATTTTTGTAGCCAAAATTTAAAAAATGGGTGATTTTGGATTTTTTTCAACAGCGATTTCTTTGCTTCCCGATGGCATCGCGGAAAAATCCAGGTGCCTGTCGTGATCTACAGCAAGATATACACTGTAACGGGGTTTTTTCGCCCCCATTACAAAGAGAGCCCTATGTCCGGCTCTCGCACGTATCGGCACGAAGCACGGCGTCCTTCGTCCCGGGAAGAGTCCCTTCCAGGCAATCAGACACGGTCAAACGCGAGCCAACCGTTCCCACGACTAATTTTTATTATTACTTTCTTTTTCGATAGTCCTCTCGAGCGTACTGCGATCGTAACCGCGGCCAGAACACCTCGACGCCTCCTAGCGACAGTCAGCAGGCTGGAGCCTTGCTACCGATCTTGCCGCAGCCAGCCACAGTCAGCAGGCTGGAGCTTAGCTACCGACCTCGCCACAGTCACACCCGGCCAGCACGTCGACACGTCGCCCGCCGTTCAGTCGCGCCGCTACCGAGGTAGCACGCGACATTACCGACAACGGGTCCTCCACCCGCCAACCGATCACCGAGCCATCCTGACCCGACGAGCCACCAGCTACCGAGATCTCCAGCGTCCGGGTCGTCGCTATTTCGTCGCCTTGCTCGTCTCACCGAAATTCCCGTATCTGCGCGCAACGACTCTCGTGGAGTCACCTCCCACCACGAGCGTACTCGATACCTCGCGTTCACGATATCACGAACGCGAGGGAATTCAAAGAACCGCGCGAGAGCTCCGTAATTCGGGGAACTCGGACAAATAGAGTAGAGGGCGAAACGAAGATAGGCATAGGGTGGGGGAAAAAGGACCGGCGAACGCGCGAACGTTACTTCTCTCGGGGACTCAAGCGTAGGCTCCCGAGAAGGAAGGACGTGGTGACCGTTGCCGATCCGTGCAAAACGTTCTGCGAGAATACCAACATCTTACCAATCGCGACGCGGGACTTCTGGCCGAGAATAACTCGAGAGGCTCCCGCAACTGCAACATAAGCCGGTGAGACCGTCGTACGTATTCGGTTTGAGAGTAGAGATTGAATAGGGCAAGCTCGACGCGTTATCGTGGGTACGGCATGCTTTCGAGCGCGAACCGCTGGTTTTCTCACTTGTAAATTCTTTATTGTTGCTTATAATATTTGTTACTTGATTTCATTTCATTCCATAGTCTTTTTACGCCGCGTCTGAGTCCATAGGCTAGTTCTCGTCAAGGTCAGTTCACGGGCGGGGAACAAAGCTTCGCGAATGTTTCGAACCGTTAGCGCTTCTCGCGACCGGTTGCTCTCGTATCCCCGCCGCCTCGAAGCTCTCGTCCATCTGAGAGAGTTATTCCGTTTAGTAGCGATCTGCCTGTTGGCCTATTTTTCTTTTCCGAATTTATCTTTAGCTTATTTAGATTTTGTACCGTACATCCTTTGGTTCCGAATTATTACAATGTATTAATTATCGCTCATGTCATTTTCTCCCGTCAGTAGAGTCATTATTTGAGTTAATTACGCCGTATCCCCGCTACGATCGGTTGAAGTAAAAGTTTTCTTACGTCGTATCCCCGCTGCGAACGGGTGGAGTAAAAGTTTTGTTGTGCATGATACCGTGGCTGCGATCCACGCTTGGCGTATGAGAAGTTAATGTCGAGATATCGAACATCCGTTGTCGCCGATCACCCGTTACCGATTTAGTGTTACCGAATATTGTTCCGAATTATTGTTACCGTTTGGTTTGGTAAGATTTTGGGTTACCCAGGGAACGAGCGTGCACGCTAGTCGCTTCTCGACTACGCTCCCGATATTCGTTAAAATAAAATATCTTTTGAGTTCCCGAATTTCGTCTCAGTTTCTGTTTCCTCCCCGCGGAGGTGACCGAACCACCACCTCTACCAATTTCCCAAGGCTGAGCGACGCCGGGTCGCTCTCGTCTCTCGTTCGGCTCTTAGAATTAAAATTTTGTCGCGAGAGCCCTCGCTCTCGCGGCTGGCGCCCTTAAGGCCGAGTGAGACGGGTTTTGTAGCCGTCTCGATTGGGGTTATCTGGTGTTGGGCGGAAAAACGGTTACAACACAAGATGATGGATCTGACGGGGTTAGAAAAGCTAGATAAAGAGGTATCACTTGGATTTCTTGAGTAAAAATCGAAAGAGAAAAAAAAAATTCAGGAGCATATATTGGGTATTGTGTGTTACACCGATCCCCTAAGGGTTACGGGCTCCTTCATTTTCTTCCTCCTCCTTCCTTATCCGCGGTCGCCGGTTCGATTCTTGGGCCCGGAG
Source organism: Ichneumon xanthorius (assembly GCA_917499995.1). NCBI lineage: Eukaryota > Metazoa > Arthropoda > Insecta > Hymenoptera > Ichneumonidae > Ichneumon > Ichneumon xanthorius. Next base: position 2,700,524 of record OU824201.1, read on the forward strand.
CTTCGTCGCGCTCCGTCAGGTGTCAGTAGTCCCGGACATACGGATATAGTCGTAGTTCGTACGTCCTATCTCCGGAGCTATGTCCCTGTCCGTTTTCCTTTCACCTACGGGCCTTCAGTCTCGGGAATCGAACCCGCGACACCTTTTCCCAGTCTTTCGGTTTCCCATACCGAGGCGCTGGTCCTTTCCTCTGGACCTACTATTATAGTGGGTTCCGAACCACTTTTTTGCAGATAAAAACACCACAGAAAATTCTTGGTGCTTGCCGGGAATCGAACCCGGGCCTACTGCGTGTGAAGCGCGCGCCGAGACCACTCGTCCACGCTCACCCTTAATTCAGGAGCATATAGTTCCATGTATTTTTTTGCGCCAAGCGCAGATTCAACAAAGTGAAACGTGACGATGGAATATTTTTTCTTACGCGCTGAACCTGAATTGCAATATTGTTTTTTTTTGTCTAATTATATTGCACGTGTGCCAATTATCAAGCTGCATCATTTCAGTTTGCAACGAACTGTATTACAGTATGTGCAAATCACAATGTTCTATGGGACAGCACATGTAAGGGAGGTACAACAGTTGGCAGGTGTGCGTGACATCAAAGGTGAGTGAAAAATAAGTCCGAAGAACACCGAAGAACACCGAATGGTAAAAAAAAGTGGCACCGTTGCAAATAAAAACATGAATATTATCCGAGTGAGTGTTCCTACAGACTTCATTGTTGGACCCAATCACCAGCAAGCACCATATGGGGCAATTATGGAGCATTGGACCCCCTTCAATAATTGCGCCAATTTTTTGTCGAAAACGGTTTTGAAAAAGGGAAGATACGTATTTTTTTATTCGCCCTCCGATCAATATTTTCGACTGTATCATTTTTCTAAAAATTTTATTTTTCCTGTAAGGCTATTTTTTTAAACATTGATATCTTAGAAGTTTTCAATCGTATCGAAACATTTTTCAGACGAAATTTGTGTTATACGATGTTAAAGTGGAAAATATAATTGTTCATAAACTTCTTCATGATATTAAAAAGATAATATTAAATAGATAATATTAAATAATATAATACTAAATAATATAAAAAATAAAAAATAATAAAAATGATTTGAGAAATTACCCAACTTTTGAAACTAGTTATGAGATGGCTAGTTTTTTTTCGTGCCGTTCTACTTTATTGAAGCTTTTTCAATATGAACTTTCGCCGTCTCGTGGACTAGTTAAAATGCATCGATTAGTAGCAGATTAAATACATATATCACAACATTACATGTTAATAAAAAACAAATTTTTCGCCACCACATTTTATTATTAGCCTGTGCGGGGAAGGGTTATTCCATATAATTTTTTTAATTGTTTCGATTAAAAAATGAAATTTCTACAATTTTTTATATTCCAACCTGATGACTTTTTTCACGTGACAAGACGTTACGAACAAGCAAATTCAAGAGATTAGTGATACGATGTTTTCTTTTTTACAACCCTGTACAAATCTCCTATACACCGTGTGCGTGGTAGATTGCATTTTTCATTCGATTTAATACAACTGTAACTTTCATTCGATTTAATACAACTGTAGTTCAATGTCTTCTGAATGTGTATACCTTTTAGTGAGAACTTTTCCATTGTCAATTGGAATAACAGTGTTGTTTTTTCGTATTAAAAGAACGATTGCGCTGAGAAATTCGAAAAGTACTCAGCGCTCTTTTTTACATCTTTGCAAAAAAGTGTTTTTCTTTTTAATACGAAAAAGCATCACTGTGTTATTCCAGTAGGCAATGAAAAAATTATCACTAAAAGACTTTGAACACTACAGTTTTATCTACCACAAACACGGTGTATACAAGATTTGTACCGGGTTGAAAAAAGGAAAACGTCGTATCACTAATCTCTTGGGATTGTTTTTTTCGTAAAGGTGTTTTTGTGAGGTAAAAAAAATGGTCAAGTTGGAATATAAAAAATTGTAGAAGATGGTTAATTTTTTTAATCGAAACAATAAAAAAAAAGTTGAAAATTGAAATTTTTATATCGCTTTCTCATAAAAGTTAGAACTTGAAATTTTCATATCGCTTTCTCATAAAAGTTGGAAGTTGAAATTTTTATGAGAAAGCGATATGAAAATTTCATGTAACTAAAGTTCGCAACGTTGTAGCAACGAAATGACCTCAACTGTCATTCGCATATTAAATGTAGATAACCTACAAATTGACCTCGTATTTTAATATGACTAGAAATGGATGTAGTTACAAGCCGTGTGCATGCTGCAAATAATTATTAAGCATCCTAAGCAATTCACAACTGGTTCCATACAAATGGTTGTGGCTCCATACAAATGCAACGATGGACTTAATTAGCGATTAATTTTTGATTAATTAATTAGCGATTAATTTTTTTTTGGCAAAAATTTACGAACTGGATTCGACTCGATAATTATTGTTGAACATCCACGAAAATATTGACCAAGTTTTATGCGGGTCTGTCGTGCGCAAAACTTTCTATGCGAAAACAACGATGGTCTTGCGGTTCCCATCAGATTTTCAAAGTCGATTAATTTTTTTTTGGCAAACATTTACGAGCTGGATTCAACTCGATAATTATTGTTGAACAACCACGAAAATATTGACCAAGTTTTATGCGGGTCTGTCGTGCGGAAAACTTTCTATGCAAAAACAACGATGGTCTTGCGGTTCCCATCAGATTTTCAGAGTTGATTAATTTTTTTTGGCAAACATTTACGAGCAAGATTTGACTCGATAATTATTGTTGACCATCCTTGAAAATATGGACCAAGTTTTATGCGAGTCAGCTGACATTCAAAGCCCCTTAATTTTTTGTTGGCAAACATTTACGAGCTGGATTCGACTCGATAATTATTGTTGAACATCCTCGAAAATATTGACCAAATTTTATGCGGGTCTGTCGTGCGGAAAACTTTCTATGCGAAAACAACAATGGTCTTGCGTTTCCCATCAGATTTTCAAAGTCGATTAATTTTCTTTTGGCAAACATTTACGAGCTAGATTTGACTCGATAAATATTGTTGAACATCCTCGAAAATATTAACCAAGTTTTATGTGGGTCTGTCGTGCGGAAAACTTTCTATGCGAAAACAACGATGGTCTTGCGGTTACCATCAGATTTTCAAAGTCGATTAATTTTTTTTTTGGCAAACATTTACGAGCTAGATTTGACTCGATAATTATTGTTAAACATCCTCCATAATATTTACTAAGTTTTAGGAGAGGCTATTGTGCGGGGAAATTTTTATGCGAAAACAACGATTGTCTTGCGGTTTCCATCGGATTTTCAGTGGCCTATTTTTTTTTTTTTTGCAAAACATTTACGAGCCCAGTTTATATCGTTAATTATTCTTACTCTTCCTCGAAAATGTGTACCAAGTCTTAAAAGAATCTACCGTGCATTCAATTTTTTACAAGCAACCAACGATGAGCGCATAAGTTGATTGACTTTGAAAGGGCCGTATTATTTTTTCTCGAAAATGTTCAACAAGGTTTAATAGAATATATCGTGCGGACAACTTTCCACAGGTAAGCAACGATGAACTTTAAAATTGGTGCCCTTGAAAGGCCCCGAAGATCTTTTTTCAATATTTTTTGCGGTTTTTGCATCGAGACCAATTCGACTCACGAATTTAATAACCATAATAATAATAATAATAATAATAATAAGAATAATATATTTTTATTATTATATAATTATAATAATTTGAATGCAATAATTATCGTTAATCATTCTCGAAAAATCTTCATGAAGCTTTATGCGTATCTGGTGTGTGAGCAACTTTCTACACTTTAACAACGATGAGCTTGGGACTCTCAGGTGGCCGTGAAACAGTTCGACAATTTTATCCCGATCTATTCGATACGATCTGAAGTCGTGTATGTCGCGTCTCTGCATTTGTTTGCGGTAATATACGTCATTCCTGTATTACGTGCTGGTGCTGTATGTCACCGAAAAGTTTATCCTGATCTCACACAGAAAAAAGGCAAAAAAAAGGGGTAGACGATTGAACGCCTTGGCAAAAGTATTTCGAAGTTTGTCTCGAGTACCAGTGACGTAAGCTTCAGTAGTTACGCTAAAGAATCCCTCTGCTACAAGGTAAGTTATTAGATGACACAAGATGAATTAAGTTGTATCTGGTGCCACACAACGTTTCGGATAGCGTAATGAATACATGCCGTGCCAGGCATGTGCTGTATGTATGAGAGGATCGCGGTGCGAAATCACAAGTGCGTCGCGGAAAAGGCTGGCAGTCTCGTTTTCCTCGTGCTATATTAATTACTAGACGGTGTGTAACCATGAAAACTGGACGTTTAGTTAAAGTATGGGTCATTATTTACACGAACAAAATACACATAAAATTTTATTTCAAATTTTTGATAAAAATTTACGGTATTGTTCGCAATAAAATTTCCCAGTAATAGACAATTTTTCAGAAACCGGTTGCATTCTAGAGAAAAATTAAAAAATTTCTTTATAACATTAATTCCGGTCGAAAACTGAGATTTTGAAACGGAAGTGACGTTACGCAGAAGGGTTTGAAAAATTTCGTTGTCGTCACTTGCGGTTTCAAAATCTCGGGTTTTCACCTGTCGTGACTTTATACGGGAAAATGTCGCTTTTTATATAAAAATTTCGGTTTTCGACGGAAATTTGTGACGTTATAAGGGAGAACGCCATTTGTCGTTTGAAAATTTCCGCCGGTTCTAATGGGAAGTGACGTTTTTCCGCGTGATATCACTTCCCGTCGAAAACGGATATTTCCAAACCGGAAGTAACGTTTTTCTGTATGACATAACTTCCGGTTGAAAACAGAGATTTTGAAACCGCCGTCACTTCCAGATCAAAACTAGAATTTGAAATCCGGAAGTGACGTCATTCCGCATGACGTCACCTCCTGTCGAAAACTGAGGTTTTGAAACCGGACGTGACTTTTTTCCGTGTGACGTCACTTCCGGTCGAAAACTGAAAGTTTGAAATCAGAATTGTCGTTTTTGCGTATGGCGTCATTTATTGTCGAAAACTGAAATATTGAAACTGAAAATGGCTTTTTTCCGCGTGACGTTACTTGCGATTGAAAAAAAATTAAAATTAAAAAAAAAACTCCCGACTGTGAAAAATGTGTGAATGAAAAAAAGTACAAGTAAAAATGAAAAGGTCTAAAAAAAAATCTTACAAAAAAAACAAAAATTATGAACGATGAAAAAACGGTTAATAAAAAAGTAACTTCAAAAAGGATGAAATAAATAATGCTGCAACAATAACTAATATTGTTCATAAACAATAATAGCAGTAATTAACAATAAATAGTGATAATTAATAATAATTAATTAATCGTAATTATTCATTGATAATCTTCGCTACAGTCGGGAGACGTCTCCCCTCACAACGCGCTACTGGGAGACGTCTCCCGACTGTAGCGAAGATTATCAATGAATAATTACGATTAATTAATTGTTATTAATTATCACTATTTATTGTTAATTACTGCTATTATTGTTTATGAACAATATTAGTTATTGTTGCAGCATTAATTATTTCATCCTTTTTGAAGTTACTTTTTTATTAACCGTTTTTTTATCGTTCATAATTTTTGTTTTTTTTTGTAAGATTTTTTTTAGACGTTTTCATTTTTACTTGTACTTTTTTTCATTCACACATTTTTCACAGTCGGGAGTTTTTTTTTTATTTTAATTTTTTTTTATTTCATGCTTTTTTAAATGTTAAATTTAAAAAAAAGTAAAAAGATTTAGAATACAGTTCATCGAAGCCAATCTTTTTCCATTTGTTACATGCCGTAGCTGTCGATTGCCCCATTGAACCAAAGTTACGGCGCAGCGCCTCATTCCTTTCGCAACATGATTTTTCATGGTCGATGCATAAAAAGTTTACCGAATTCTGTAACTTCTAATGGAAGTTCGTATAACTTGACCATAAAGAATTTTGTTACAAAAGAGACTGAGACCTTGCGCAATTACTTTGGTGTCAGCGATGCACTTTCACAACAAAAACAAAATGGAACAATTTTGTCTTTGATGAACTTTGTTGTTTTTTTTTTAAATAACGTGTTCGATTATAATTATTGCACCGAATATAGTTAATTCACACACTGGTCACGCACGAAACACCGTAATTAATAATAAGTAAGGTTAAGCGCGTAAATAATAACGTGTTCGGTAATACTTAATGCACCGAATATAAAAATAATAATTAACAATGAAAAAAAATGACAGTAAATATATAGTGTTGACAGCTCATTCGTAGCGAAACACGAAATGCTTGGGGGATCGTCCATTGAGCCACTGTGAAATTAGCTGCGATACACGGTGAAAAGGCAAAAGATGGCGGCATATCTCGCTGTAATTTCGATATGGACAAACATAATTCTTTCCGAAAAGCCTTTATTTCTGTGAAATCGCGTCGCATCGTAAGAAAACCTGAAAAAAGACACTGACCACGATTTAAAGAAACCGCTTGCCAAATTTCGTCAAGAGAGTTTTTGTCGATTCGGAGAACACTGGATACCAAGGAAACGCGTGATCGCCGTGAAACGCATAACTCCCGTCTTTTTGCCCTAGCGGGCAGTCGGGAGTTAAAAACTGAGAGTACCAAACCGGAAGTGATGTTTTTCTGTATGACATAACTTCCGGTTAAAAACTGAGGTTTTGAAACCGAAAATGACTCTTTTCCGTGTGACGTCACTTGCGGTCGAAAACTGAGAGTTCCAAACCGGAAGTGACGTTTTCCTGCATTACGCCACTTCCAGTTTAAAACTGAAATTTGGAATAGGAAAGTAACCCTTTCCATATGACGTCACTTCCTCTCGGAAACTGAGATTTTAAAACCGGACGTGACGTTTTACTGTGTGACATAAACTCCGGTCAAAAACTGAGTTTCAAACCGGAAGTGACGTTTTTCCGTATCGCGTCAATTCCTGTCGAAAACTGATATTTTGAAACCGGAAGTGACGTTTTTCCGTCTGATGTAACTTTTGGTCTAAAACTGAGAGTTCCAAACCAGAAGTGACTTTTTCTGTATGACATCACTTACGGTTGAAAACTACGATTTTGAAACCGGAAGAGACTATTTTCCGTCTGATGCAACTTATGGTCTAAAACTGAGAGTTCCAAACCGGAAATGACTTTTTCTGTATGACATCACTTACGGTTGAAAACTGAGATTTTGAAACCGGAAGTGATGTTTTCCCGGATGATGTCACTTCCAGCTTAAAACTGCAATTTGAAATCCGAAAGTGATGTTATTCCGTATGACGTCACTTCCTGTCGAAAACTGCGGTTGTGAAACCAGACGTGACTTTTTTCCGGGTGACTACACTTCCGGTAAAAACCTGAGAGTTTTAAATCTGAAGTGACGTTTTTCCGTGTGATGTATCTTCCGGTCGAAAACTGAGAGTTCCAAACCGAATTTGGAATACGAAAGTGACCTTTTTCATATGACATGATATCCTGTCAAAAACTGAGATTTTGAAACTGGAAGTCACGTTTTCACGCATGATGTCACTTCCTATCAAAAACTAAGATTTGAAACCGAAAGTTGACATTTTCCGTATGAGGCTACTTTCGGTCGAAAACCAAGATTTGTAAACCGTACATGACGTTGCCCGTATAACGTCACTTCTGACAAATTTTGCGATAAAATTTCACGTCAAATTATGCTCTTATATATGTAAACAGTGTTTAAATTGCAATTGATTGCGTTTAGATATGTTCGGACCAAAACCGTAAAAGTAGTCAAAAGTCTCTGCTGGCTTAATATCAAGCTAGCAGAAGTTTATTGGTAATTAAGTTATCGTCAAATGTCTTTTCACAGGAATTGAGTGCTTTCGAACCGTATACAATTTAACCCCAAAATCTAACAGAAAATATTATTTTTTTTGAAAAATAAATTTTTTGAAAATGTATAATCCGAAATAATCAGTGTAGCTGGATTCACGATGTTACATCTTGTGTAACGAATTAAGTGCTTTCGAAATACACTGGATTTAATTTTAGTGCTCCGCCCCTTCATAAAAAAAAACTGATCAACGCTTCCTGAACAAGACAGCTTTCGCCACAGACTCAACAGAGCAAATAGATATCAAAGTATATCTTATAAAGATATGACAGACAAATTAAGTGCTTTTGAAATGAGCATAGTCCAATTTTAGTGCTGCACCCCAGCTCTTGTGAAAGTTATTCTCTCTGCCCAGAAAGAAGATTTTCTCGAGATTATACGTAATTAAAAAATATCGCCGCGATTTTGCAGCTATAAACGGTGAGATTTGAGTCCTTTAGAAAATAGCCTCTCACGATTTTGGTGCTCAACCCCCCCGATCGCAAAAATCACCCTTTCATCCAAGGGTAAATTTCTCTCGTAAAAATGCAAAAAAAAAACAAATATCGTCGCGTCCTTGCCGCAATGGATAGTGCAATTTGAGTGCTTTCGAAAGTCGCATTGTACGATGAAAGTGTTCTGCGCTTGCAATCGCAAAAATTATCTTCTCGTGAAAGAAGCAACATTTCTTTGTAAAACAATTCAAGCGCTAAAATCGTACAATGCGGTTTTCGAAAGTACTTAAATCGCACAATCGATTAATACAAGGTTGAGATGATCATTTTTTATTTTGCATTTTTTTAACGAACAAATCCCGGTTCTCGAACGAGCCGTGAGTTTTTTGCAATTGGGAGAATCGAGCACTAAAATCGTCCAACGTGACATTAGAAAGCACCTAAATCGCAGAACCTATTGCCACAAGGTGGAGGTGATATTTTGTTTATTTCGACTTTTTTACGGATAATCTTGTTTTTTTGAATAAGCGGTTGAGTTTGGCGATCAAGGACGCCGAGCACTAAATTCATGCAATGCGGTTTTCGAAAGCACTTAAATCGTAGAATAGATTACTGCAAGATTCAGATGATCATTTTCATTTTGCATTTTTTTTACGGGAAAAATCCGTTTCTCGAACGACCCGTGAGTTTTTTTGCTATCGTGAGGATCGAGCACTAAAATCGTCCAAGGTGATAATGAAAAGCACCTAAATCACAGAAGCTATTACTACAAGGTGGAGGTGATATTTTGTTTATTTCGACTTTTTTACGGATAATCTTGTTTTTTTGAATAAGCGGTTGAGTTTGGCGATCAAGGACGTCGAGCACTAAAATCGTGCAATGCGGTTTTCGAAAGCACTTAAATCGCACAATCGATTTATACAAGGTTGAGATGATCATTTTTTATTTTGCATTTTTTTAACGAACAAATTCCGGTTCTCGAACGAGCCGTGAGTTTTTTGCAATCGGGAGGATCGAGCACTAAAATCGTCCAACGTGACATTAGAAAGCACCTAAATCGCACAACCTATTGCCACAAGGTGGAGGTGATATTTTGTTTATTTCGACTTTTTTACGGATAATCTTGTTTTTTTGAATAAGCGGTTGAGTTTGGCGATCAAGGACGCCGAGCACTAAATTCATGCAATGCGGTTTTCGAAAGCACTTAAATCGTAGAATAGATTACTGCAAGATTCAGATGATCATTTTCATTTTGCATTTTTTTTACGGGAAAAATCCGTTTCTCGAACGACCCGTGAGTTTTTTTGCTATCGTGAGGATCGAGCACTAAAATCGTCCAAGGTGATAATGAAAAGCACCTAAATCACAGAAGCTATTACTACAAGGTGGAGGTGATATTTTGTTTATTTCGACTTTTTTACGGATAATCTTGTTTTTTTGAATAAGCGGTTGAGTTTGGCGATCAAGGACGTCGAGCACTAAAATCGTGCAATGCGGTTTTCGAAAGCACTTAAATCGCACAATCGATTTATACAAGGTTGAGATGATCATTTTTTATTTTGCATTTTTTTAACGAACAAATTCCGGTTCTCGAACGAGCCGTGAGTTTTTTGCAATCGGGAGGATCGAGCACTAAAATCGTCCAACGTGACATTAGAAAGCACCTAAATCGCACAACCTATTGCCACAAGGTGGAGGTGATATTTTGTTTATTTCGACTTTTTTACGGATAATCTTGTTTTTTTGAATAAGCGGTTGAGTTTGGCGATCAAGGACGCCGAGCACTAAATTCATGCAATGCGGTTTTCGAAAGCACTTAAATCGTAGAATAGATTACTGCAAGATTCAGATGATCATTTTCATTTTGCATTTTTTTTACGGGAAAAATCCGTTTCTCGAACGACCCGTGAGTTTTTTTGCTATCGTGAGGATCGAGCACTAAAATCGTCCAAGGTGATAATGAAAAGCACCTAAATCACAGAAGCTATTACTACAAGGTGGAGGTGATATTTTGTTTATTTCGACTTTTTTACGGATAATCTTGTTTTTTTGAATAAGCGGTTGAGTTTGGCGATCAAGGACGTCGAGCACTAAAATCGTGCAATGCGGTTTTCGAAAGCACTTAAATCGCACAATCGATTTATACAAGGTTGAGATGATCATTTTTTATTTTGCATTTTTTTAACGAACAAATTCCGGTTCTCGAACGAGCCGTGAGTTTTTTGCAATCGGGAGGATCGAGCACTAAAATCGTCCAACGTGACATTAGAAAGCACCTAAATCGCACAACCTATTGCCACAAGGTGGAGGTGATATTTTGTTTATTTCGACTTTTTTACGGAAAAATCTTGTTTTTTGAATAAGCGGTTGAGTTTGGCGATCAAGGACGCCGAGCACTAAATTCATGCAATGCGGTTTTCGAAAGCACTTAAATCGTAGAATAGATTACTGCAAGATTCAGATGATCATTTTCATTTTGCATTTTTTTTACGGGAAAAATCCGTTTCTCGAACGACCCGTGAGAAAAAAAATCGGCATAGTTCTATAAGTGATACCTGAGAGGACACAGGTCGTACAAAACACGTGAAAATACTAATTTTTATTCACCGTCAGGTATCACTGATGGAACTGTGCCGATTTTTTTATCGAATAACATGGGCCTTGCCCTTCGACAAACGCTTGGATTGAACTCGATATCTCTCTTAACAGCTGAGTTACGCATTTTTTACAGGAATATCTTGTCTAACCGAAATAACGTTTAACTAGAATCCGAAGCTCAAACGAATTCGAGAGCCGGATCGACGGCCTTGTTTCTCAGTGCCATCGAGAAAAGGATGTGACTAGTGATGTAAGGTCGTCACAAAATGGGCCAATTACCGGTCAATTGACCGTCAATGGACAGTTAATTGACAGTCAATTGGCCGTTTTATTTGTGACCGATTTTCAAATTTACTGCCGCTTTTCGCCCTGCTTTAAAGTCGAACTATCGATAATTGTACTATGCCGTATACTCGCTATCACAAATCGTGAATCGGTGAACACTGTATAAAAGAGAAGTGATGACTGTATTAAAGAGATGTGATAGATAGTTTGTGATAAGAAAAAAAAACTAATAAACTATGTTTCTTTTTATTGAATACATTCAGGGGAGCGCGTGTTGTTATAACAAAATGTGAATCCTATCCTTTCCTTGTTCTTATCCTAAGTTGAAACGTCACATGTTATTTTTTTTCTTAGTAGTGCATATTTAAATTCGAAAAATTTTGTGACCAATTTATGACAGAAAAAAGTGACCGTAATTTCACAACTAGATAGGCGATTTGTTGAATTGACGGTCGTGTGTGATCGTCAATTAACGCCGAAAAAAATTACTGTGATTTGCACATAGAACAATTTGATTTTTTTGTTTTTGATAATTAGTGAAATTTCGTCGAGTACAAAAACTGATATTGTCATGGTTCTTGCATTGCATCGAAGAAGAAGTAGGACGTTACTCAAATAAAAATTTGTAGCCTCTTGGATGCTTTGCAAATATTTTTAAATTTTACAAATTTTTGAAAAATTCGACGCGAAGAGTCTCCACACCGGCTTTAATAAAAAAAATTGAATTCTAACATTTTAAACGTTTTGTTTCGTTTCCCATGTCACGTGAAATCAGTACCCTTACTTGCTTTCCATCGAAGAGGAAGTAAGATGTTACTTAAATAAAGTCTTGTTTTGATGAAAAGTTCGAGAAATTTAATTTTTTTGTTCGTTTTATTTTTGTATTTAGAAAGATATATTGAAACAATTGAAAAAAAGAATAATTGAAAAAATCCGAGATTAAATTAAAAAGTTGTATTCGGAAGGAATTTTAAAATGACAACAAAAAGAAAATAAAGAAATTGTTTTTCCAATATTTATGGTAATATACATTGAAAAATAAATTAAAGTAAGCATTTTTTTCTTTTCATTTCAAATGTCCCCGCCACTGCGTGTACCTGCGTCACGAGTTGTGCGCACTGGATGACGTCTGCTACAAAATTGCCGACGGCTTCCAAAGTTTGACAGATATAATTAAAGGGAAAATAAATAGACGATCGTGATTGTTTTCAACATTAATTGGAAAATTACAATTATTTTGAATACTCGATGATTCTTCTTTGTGTGTTTATAACCAAGTTTTTCAGTGCACATGTCAAAATGAATTTTTTTTTTACGATTGTGAACAATTTCTTGTAAAATATGGTGAATAATTTTTATTGAAAAATGTATGATTATCGAAATAAAAAGAGCACCAATTTATCAGAAAATTAGCAATATTTTGTCTTTTATTTTTCACAACCGAAGTTTATTGTTTGATAGGAAGAAAAATCGTTTTTAGGGAAGTTAAAATAACATAACCTGCAATACAATTGCTAATCAAATATAATTTAAAAAACTTCGAAAATGTACGTGCATACTCAAAACAATGTGATAAAAGAATCCTGCAAAATTGAGCCCAATTGGTTCGCAGGGTCCAAAGTTACAGTACCGTACGGACGTCCGAGACAAAAAAATGAGTGAAAAAGCAATTTTTATGTCACTGGAGGGTAAAGAAAATAGTGCGCATCATGTTGGAGGTGTACCGAACGGACCGCTGAAAGAATTTTACTTTTAGATTCATTTGGTGCGCAGCGTCCCCATCGAAAGTCTCCAAAGAGGCCGCGAAGGTGATTTTAATAGGCACTCTTTGCCTATTTTTAATAGTGAGTGCCTAAAAATGTTCAACATGAAATAGTTACACAACAATGAGGTCTCAATAAATTACGTGACTGAGAATAATACTATTCATTGTATAGTGGAATGAGATATGATTTAGAAGATAATTTAGGAAAGAATCTGAGAGAGAATCTGGGAGAGAATCTGGGAGAGAATCTGGGAGAGAATCTGGGAGAGAATCTGGGAGAGAATCTGGGAGAGAATCTGGGAGAGAATCTGGGAGAGAATCTGGGAGAGAATCTGGGAGAGAATCTGGGAGAGAATCTGGGAGAGAATCTGGGAGAGAATCTGGGCGAGAATCTGGGAGAGAATCTGGGAGAGAATCTGGGAGAGAATCTGGGAGAGAATCTGGGAGAGAATCTGGGAGAGAATCTGGGAGAGAATCTGGGAGAGAATCTGGGAGAGAATCTGGGACAGAATCTGAGACAGAATCTGGGAGAGAATCTGGGAGAGAATCTCTCCGAACCGATATCCAAATTATTGTACAGATCATTTGCAAACTTACAATGCCCTTGCTAAAAAATAATAACCCTGTCGGTACGTGCAACCGACTTTTTAACCGGTTATTAACCGCCACTTTAACTGGTTCATCTGGGAATTTTTTCGACCCGCTAATAACTTCAGAACAACCGACGGCAGCGCCTCTTGCGATGGTTTCATTCGATCCCGACTAGCGTCTCTAGAGCGATGCGGTTTAATTCAACGGTTCAACCGCGTTTTTACCAAGGACTAACCGCTCAAATAAGACCGTCGGCTGTTCTTTTCTTACATTTTGACCGCCATTTTACCATTGACAAACGCTATTGAAAAACGCAGCGGTTGTTTTAAGTTGAATTAACCGCTAAAAAACCGCAGTTCAACTGATGCAAGGGCAATCGAGCGGTTGTTTATCATTAATTTAACCTCTGAATAACCGCAGTTCAACTGATGCGAGGAGTATCAAGCGGTTGTTCTTCGTCGATTTAACCGCGGGATAACCATAGTTCAACCGATGCAAGAGGAATCGAGCAGTTCCTTTTACACGATTTAGCCTCTGAATAACCGCAGTTCAACCGATGGCGTAGAGAATCGAGTGGTTGTTTTTCTTTAAATTAATCGCTGAAAAACCGCATTTCAACTGATGCAAGGGCAATCGAGCGGTTGTTTTTCATTAATTTAACCTCTGAATAACAGTATTTCAACTGGTGACAGGAGGATTAGCCGCGGTTGTTTTGATCGGAACCCACCAGGAAAAATCTGGTATAATGGGAATAACAATAGCTTGAAAAAAATGGTTAGAATTGTCATCATTGATTATATCAGTTTAGGATACAATACTATATTACGCACTTCGGAGAAAGAAATAAACGTAACGACCTAAAGTTGGGCTCGAACCCGGGACCTTTCGCATGATAATCTAGAACTTTAACGCTACGCTACCGTCTATCATTTGAATTTTTCTCATTCCTAGCGAGCTTTGAACGTAACCAAAGTTTTCTTATCTGAAGTGAATGGACAATGAATATATTTTTTTTTATTTGCTAAAATTATTACGGAAAAGAAAAGGTATTATATAAGTCCTAGCATATAATATAAGCATTTATTTTTACATGTAATTTAAATGCTAATAAAAAGAAACTTTACATAGGACTCATATAAAATACCTTTTCTTTTCAGTAATACCTTCAGTAACTCAATAAATAAGGTATTCATTGTCCATTCACTTCAGATAAGAAAACTTTTGTTGCGTTCAAAACTCGCTAGGAATGAGAACAATTCAAGTGATAGGCGGTAGCGTAGCGTTAAGGTTCTAGGTTAGCATGCGAAAGGTCCCGGGTTCGAGCCCAACTTTAGGTCGTTAGGTTTATTTCTTTCTCCGAAGTGCGTAATATAGTATTGTATACTAAACTAATATAATTAATTATGACAATTCTAACCATTTTTTTTTCAAGCTATTGTTATTCCTATTATACCAGTTTGCGATTTTTCCCGGTGGGTTCCGATCAAAACAACCGCGGCTGATCCTTCTGTCACCAGTTGAAATACTGTTATTCAGAGGTTAAATTGACGAAAAATAACCGGCCCATTCTCCTCGGATCAGTGATACACCGGTTCTTTCGTGGTTACAATGGCGAGCGGCAACTTCACGATGCCTCTCGCATCAGTTGAACTACGGTTACGCAGCGGTTAAATTGACGATAAACGACCGCTTGATCCTCATAACATCAGTTCAACACTGGTCCTTCAGTGGTTAAAATGACAAAACGCAACCACTCGATTTTCCCCGCATCAGTTAAAGAACGGTTCTTCAGTAGTTAAAATGACAAGAAGCAAAACTGCTCTATTCCTTTCGTATCAGTTAGACTAAGGTTATTTAGCTGTAAAAACTGCGAAAAGCAACCGTTCGATTCTTTTCCCATCGATTGAACGACGGTTAAACAGCGGTTAAATCGACGAAAACAACCGCTGGATTGTCCTCACATTGTCTAAGCTATAGTTTTTCTGTGGTTAAAATAAGGAAAAGCAACTGCTCGATTCCTTTCGCATCTGTTCATCTACAGTTATTCAGCGGTTAAATCGGCGACAAATAACCGATTGTCTCACGTATTATGGTTACTTTGCAATCAATGATGCGGTTAAAATATCAGAAATGACCGCAGGCCATCTTACGCTGTGGTTTTTCCGAGGTCATATTGTGGATGATGCGTGCGCAAACAACCGCTGCCTTCCGAGTTAAGCTAGGGTTATTTATTGATTAATATTCTTAAAAATGACCCACATGCTTCAAACACGGTCCTAGCTTGCGGTCGGGCAGAAAATGTAGTGGTTAATCTCCGGTTAATGGCGCGTTAAAAAAATTCCCAGATCGGCCGGTTAAATTTCCGGTTAATTTGCAGTTGCACGTACCGACAGGGTACCGCAGTTATTGCAGTTACTTTCCCTCTCCCTTGATTATTTGCATGAACCATGTATGACAGCTATTGTAAAAACAAACTGGCACGCCAAGTTTCTTTTTGTCAAGATTTTTTGCATCTTGTTTTTTTTTTAGATTGTTTTGATAAACATATTTTTTGAAGGATTTTTTGTATGTACTACTACTTGGCTACGTTGATTTAATTTTTTTCGATTTTGTTTGAGATTCCGATACACATATTTTTTTAAAATTACTTTGATGAACGTCTTTTTGGAAGAATTTTTTTGTTAAGAGACTGTTTTGATAAACATCTGTTTTGGCAGATTTTTTTTTTATGTGTAAACATCTTAGCGCTCGGTACACGGTAGGGGCTAACTGAGACTTCTCGCGTCAGACGTGTAAGCGTAAGACTTCTCGCGTCAGACGTATAAGCGTAAGACTTCTCGCGTCAGACGTGTAAGCGTAAGACTTTTCGCGTCAGATGACGTCACCGTAAGAATTGTTAGTGTGAATGAGATCGGTACACGGTAGGGACTAACTGGGACTTAGAGCGTCAGACGAGTAAGCGTAAGACTTCGAGCGTCAGATGACGTCAGCGTAAGACTTGCTGGTGTGAGTGAGATCGGTACACGGTAGGGGCGAACTGGGACTTCGAGCGTCAGACGAGTAAGCGTAAGACTTCGAGCGTCAAATGACGTCACCGCAAGACTTGCTAGTACGAGAGAGATCGGTACATGGTAGGGGCTAACTGAGACTTCCAGCGTCAGACGAATAAGCGTAAGACTTCGAGCGTTAGATGACGTCACCGTAAGACTTGCTGATGTGAGTGCGTTAATGTGCGCGTGAGATCGGTACACGGTAGAGGCTAACTGACACTTCGAAGTGTTTAAATTAATTTTAAATACCGAAAAAGTGTATAGTTCATACATGTAGGTTGTAGCGGATATAAAAGTAACAAAGACCGTGTAGGTTTGTTTCGAGTCCCAAAGGATGACTCGTTGCAGCATTAATCGGCCTCACTTACGGCACGCGTGAATATATGTTAAATGCTCGCAGTGCCAAGACCTTCTTGTTATTGATGTGTAAACATCTTAGCGCTCGGTACACGGGAGGGCTAACTGAGACTTCAAGCGTCAGACGAGTAAGCGTAAGACTTCGAGCGTCAGATAAGTAAGCGTAAGACTTCGAGCATCAGATGACGTCACCGTAAGTCTCGTTGTTGTGAGTGCGTTAATGTACCCTTGTCAAGTCAGCAGATGAAAGTCTCAAAAATGGATTTAATATATACCAACATTAAGTGCTTTTTAGGTGCTAATTAGGTACTAAGTTTATAATTTTTGTGCTCTTTACCATATCGCCGAAAATCCAACTAGAAAAAGTCTCTGCTGGCTTAATATCAAGCTAGCAGAAGTTTATTGGTAATTCAGTTATCGTCAAATCCGATGTTACATTGTGTAACGAATTAAGTGCTTTCGAAATACACTGGATTTAATTTTAGTGCTCCGCCTCTTCATAAAAAAAAAACTGGTCAACGCTTCCTGAACAAGACAGCTTTCGCCACAGACTCAACAGAACAAATAGATATCAAAGTATATCTTATAAATATATGACAGACAAATTAAGTGCTTCTGAAATGAGCATAGTACAATTTTAGTGCTGCACCCCAGCTCTTGTGAAAGTTATTCTCTCTGCCCAGAAAGAAGATTTTCTCGAGACTATACGTAATTAAAAAATATCGCCGCGATTTTGCAGCTATAAACGGTGAGATTTGAGTCCTTTAGAAAATAGCCTCTCACGATTTTGG
This sequence comes from Ichneumon xanthorius, assembly GCA_917499995.1. Taxonomy (NCBI): domain Eukaryota; kingdom Metazoa; phylum Arthropoda; class Insecta; order Hymenoptera; family Ichneumonidae; genus Ichneumon; species Ichneumon xanthorius. The sequence goes on from OU824201.1 coordinate 2,718,270, forward strand.
TGCTCAACCCCCCTGATCGCAAAAATCACCCTTTCATCCAAGGGTAAAATTCTCGTAAAAATGCAAAAAAAAAAAAAAAAAAACAAATATCGTCGCGTCCTTGCCGCAATGGATAGTGCAATTTGAGTGCTTTCGAAAGTCGCATTGTACGATGAAAGTGTTCTGCGCTTACAATCGCAAAAATTATCTTCTCGTGAAAGAAGCAACATTTCTTTGTAAAACAATTCAAGCGCTAAAATCGTGCAATGCGGTTTTCGAAAGCACTTAAATCGCACAATCGATTTATACAAGGTTGAGATGATCATTTTTTATTTTGCATTTTTTTAACGAACAAATTCCGGTTCTCGAACGAGCCGTGAGTTTTTTGCAATCGGGAGGATCGAGCACTAAAATCGTCCAACGTGACATTAGAAAACACCTAAATCGCAGAACCTATTGCCACAAGGTGGAGGTGATATTTTGTTTATTTTGACTTTTTTACGGAAAAATCTTGTTTTTTGAATAAGCGGTTGAGTTTGGCGATCAAGGACGCCGAGCACTAAATTCATGCAATGCGGTTTTCGAAAGCACTTAAATCGTACAATCGATTGCTGCAAGATTCAGATGATCATTTTCATTTTGCATTTTTTTTTACGGGAAAAATCCGTTTCTCGAACGACCCGTGAGTTTTTTGCGATCGGGAGGATCGAGCACTAAAATCGTCCAACGTGATATTGGAAAGCACCTAAATCGCAGAACCTATTGCCACAAGGTGGAGGTGATATTTTGTTTATTTCGACGTTTTTACGGAAAAATCTTGTTTTTTGAATAAGCGGGTGAGTTTGGCGATCAAGGACGCTGAGCACTAAAATCGTGCAATGCGGTTTTCGAAAGCACTTAAATCGCACAATCGATTTACACAAGATTTAGATGATCATTTTTTATTTTGCATTTTTTTAACGCACAAATCCCGGTTCTCGAACGAGCCGTGATTTTTTGCAATCGGGAGGTTCGAGCACTAAAATCGTCCAACGTGACATTAGAAAGCACGTAAGTCGCAGAACCTATTGCCACAAGGTGGAGGTGATATTTTGTTTATTTCGACTTTTTTACGGAAAAATCTTGTTTTTTGAATAAGCGGTTGAGTTTGGCGATCAAGGACGCCGAGCACTAAATTCATGCAATGCGGTTTTCGAAAGCACTTAAATCGTACAATCGATTGCTGCAAAATTCAGATGATCATTTTCATTTTGCATTTTTTTTACGGGAAAAATCCGTTTCTCGAACGACCCGTGAGTTTTTTGCGATCGGGATGATCGAGCACTAAAATCGTCCAACGTGATATTGGAAAGCACCTAAATCGCAGAACCTATTGCCACAAGGTGGAGGTGATATTTTGTTTATTTTGACTTTTTTACGGAAAAATCTTGTTTTTTGAATAAGCGGTTGAGTTTGGCGATCAAGGACGCCGAGTACTAAATTCATGCAATGCGGTTTTCGAAAGCACTTAAATCGTACAATCGATTGCTGCAAGATTCAGATGATCATTTTCATTTTGCATTTTTTTTACGGGAAAAATCCGTTTCTCGAACGACCCGTGAGTTTTTTGCGATCGGGAGGATCGAGCACTAAAATCCTCCAACGTGATATTGGAAAGCACCTAAATCGCAGAACCTATTGCCACAAGGTGGAGGTGATATTTTGTTTATTTTGACTTTTTTACGGAAAAATCTTGTTTTTTGAATAAGCGGTTGAGTTTGGCGATCAAGGACGCCGAGTACTAAATTCATGCAATGCGGTTTTCGAAAGCACTTAAATCGTACAATCGATTGCTGCAAGATTCAGATGATCATTTTCATTTTGCATTTTTTTTACGGGAAAAATCCGTTTCTCGAACGACCCGTGAGTTTTTTGCGATCGGGAGGATCGAGCACTAAAATCGTCCAACGTGATATTGGAAAGCACCTAAATCGCAGAACCTATTGCCACAAGGTGGAGGTGATATTTTGTTTATTTCGACTTTTTTACGGAAAAATCTTGTTTTTTGAATAAGCCGGTGAGTTTGGCGATCAAGGACGCTGGGCACTAAAATCGTGCAATGCGGTTTTCGAAAGCACTTAAATCGCACAATCGATTTACACAAGGTTTAGATGATCATTTTTTATTTTGCAATTTTTTAACGATAAAATCCCGGTTCTCGAACGAGCCGTGAGTTTTTTGCAATCGGGAGGATCGAGCACTAAAATCGTCCAACGTGACATTAGAAAGCACCTAAATCGCAGAACCTATTGCCACAAGGTGGAGGTGATATTTTGTTTATTTTGATATATAATATATAAGCTTCTGCGATTTAGGCGCTTTTCATTATCACCTTGGACGATTTTAGTGCTCGATCCTCACGATCGCAAAAAACTCACGGCTCGTTCGAGAAACGGATTTTTCCCGTATAAAAAATGCAAAATCAAAATGATCATCTGAATCTTGCAGCAATCGATTGTACGATTTAAGTGCTTTCGAAAACCGCATTGCATGAATTTAGTACTCGGCGTCCTTGATCGCCAAACTCAACCGCTTATTCAAAAAACAAGATTTTTCCGTAAAAAAGTCGAAATAAACAAAATATCACCTCCACCTTGTGGCAATAGGTTCTGCGATTTAGGTGCTTTCTAATGTCACGTTGGACGATTTTAGTGCTCGATTCTCCCGATTGCAAAAAACTCACGGCTCGTTCGAGAACCGGGATTTGTTCGTTAAAAAAATGCAAAATAAAAAATGATCATCTCAACCTTGTATTAATCGATTGTGCGATTTAAGTACTTTCGAAAACCGCATTGCACGATTTTAGCGCTTGAATTGTTTTACAAAGAAATGTTGCTTCTTTCACGAGAAGATAATTTTTGCGATTGTAAGCGCAGAACACTTTCATCGTACAATGCGACTTTCGAAAGCACTCAAATTGTACTATCCATTGCGGCAAGGACGCGACGATATTTGTTTTTTTTTTGCATTTTTACGAGAATTTTACCCTTGGATGAAAGGGTGATTTTTGCGATCAGGGGGGTTGAGCACCAAAATCGTGAGAGGCTATTTTCTAAAGGACTCAAATCTCACCGTTTATAGCTGCAAAATCGCGGCAATATTTTTTAATTACGTATAGTCTCGAGAAAATCTTCTTTCTGGGCAGAGAGAATAACTTTCACAAGAGCTGGGGTGCAGCACTAAAATTGCACTATGCTCATTTCAAAAGCACTTAATTTGTCTGTCATATATTTATAAGATATACTTTGATATCTATTTGTTCTGTTGAGTCTGTGGCGAAAGCTGTCTTGTTCAGGAAGCGTTGACCAGTTTTTTTTTTATGAAGAGGCGGAGCACTAAAATTAAATCCAGTGTATTTCGAAAGCACTTAATTCGTTACACAATGTAACATCGGATTTGACGATAACTGAATTACCAATAAACTTCTGCTAGCTTGATATTAAGCCAGCAGAGACTTTTTCTAGTTGGATTTTCGGCGATATGGTAAAGAGCACAAAAATTATAAACTTAGTACCTAATTAGCACCTAAAAAGCACTTAATGTTGGTATATATTAAATCAATTTTTGAGACTTTCATCTGCTGACTTGACAAGGGTACATTAACGCACTCACAACAACGAGACTTACGGTGACCTCATCTGACGCTCGAAGTCTTACGCTTACTCATCTGACGCTCGAAGTCTCAGTTAGCCCTACCGTGTACCGATCTCACGGACACATTAACGCACTCACAACAACGAGACTTACGGTGACGTCATCTGACGCTCGAAGTCTTACGCTTACTCGTCTGACGCTCGAAGTCCCAGTTAGCCCCTACCGTGTACCGATCTCACTCACACTAACAATTCTTACGGTGACGTCATCTGACGCGAGAAGTCTTACGCTTACACGTCTGACGCGAGAAGTCTTACGCTTACACGTCTGACGCGAGAAGTCTCAGTTAGCCCCTACCGTGTACCGAGCGCTAAGATGTTTACACATAAAAAAAAAAAATCTGCCAAAACAGATGTTTATCAAAACAGTCTCTTAACAAAAAAATTCTTCCAAAAAGACGTTCATCAAAGTAATTTAAAAAAAATATGAGTATCGGAATCTCAAACAAAATCGAAAAAAATTAAATCAACGTAGCCAAGTAGTAGTACATACAAAAAATTCTTCAAAAAATATGTTTATCAAAACAATCTAAAAAAAAAAAACAAGATGAAAAAAATCTTGACAAAATAACCTTGGCGTGCCAGTTTGTTTTTACAATAGCTGTCGTACATGGTTCATGCAAATAATCAAGGGAGAGGGAAAGTAACTGCAATAACTGCGGTACCCTGTCGGTACGTGCAACTGCAAATTAACCGGAAATTTAACCGGTCGATCTGGGAATTTTTTTAACGCGCCATTAACCGGAGATTAACCACTACATTTTCTGCCCGACCGCAAGCTAGGACCGTGTTTGAAGCATGTGGGTCATTTTTAAGAATATTAATCAATAAATAACCCTAGCTTAACTCGGAAGGCAGCGGTTGTTTGCGCACGCATCATCCACAATATGACCTCGGAAAAACCACAGCGTAAGATGGCCTGCGGTCATTTCTGATATTTTAACCGCATCATTGATTGCAAAGTAACCATAATACGTGAGACAATCGGTTATTTGTCGCCGATTTAACCGCTGAATAACTGTAGATGAACAGATGCGAAAGGAATCGAGCAGTTGCTTTTCCTTATTTTAACCACAGAAAAACTATAGCTTAGACAATGTGAGGACAATCCAGCGGTTGTTTTCGTCGATTTAACCGCTGTTTAACCGTCGTTCAATCGATGGGAGAAGAATCGAACGGTTGCTTTTCGCAGTTTTTACAGGTAAATAACCTTAGTCTAACTGATACGAAAGGAATAGAGCAGTTTTGCTTCTTGTCATTTTAGCTACTGAATAACCGTTGTTTAACTGATGCGGGGAAAATCGAGTGGTTGCGTTTTGTCATTTTAACCACTGAAGGACCAGTGTTGAACTGATGTTATGAGGATCAAGCGGTCGTTTATCGTCAATTTAACCGCTGCGTAACCGTAGTTCAACTGATGCGAGAGGCATCGTGAAGTTGCCGCTCGCCATTGTAACCACGAAAGAACCGGTGTATCACTGATCCGAGGAGAATGGGCCGGTTATTTTTCGTCAATTTAACCTCTGAATAACAGTATTTCAACTGGTGACAGAAGGATCAGCCGCGGTTGTTTTGATCGGAACCCACCGGGAAAAATCGCAAACTGGTATAATAGGAATAACAATAGCTTGAAAAAAAAAATGGTTAGAATTGTCATCATTAATTATATTAGTTTAGTATACAATACTATATTACGCACTTCGGAGAAAGAAATAAACCTAACGACCTAAAGTTGGGCTCGAACCCGGGACCTTTCGCATGCTAACCTAGAACCTTAACGCTACGCTACCGCCTATCACTTGAATTGTTCTCATTCCTAGCGAGTTTTGAAAGCAACAAAAGTTTTCTTATCTGAAGTGAATGGACAATGAATACCTTATTTATTGAGTTACTGAAAGTATTACTGAAAAGAAAAGGTATTTTATATGAGTCCTATGTAAAGTTTATTTTTATTAGCATTTAAATTACATGTAAAAATAAATGCTTATATTATATGCTAGGACTTATATAATACCTTTTCTTTTCCGTAATAATTTTAGCAAATAAAAAAAAATATATTCATTGTCCATTCACTTCAGATAAGAAAACTTTCGTTACGTTCAAAGCTCGCTAGGAACGAGAAAAATTCAAATGATAGACGGTAGCGTAGCGTTAAGGTTCTAGATTATCATGCGAAAGGTCCCGGGTTCGAGCCCAACTTTAGGTCGTTACGTTTATTTCTTTCTCCGAAGTGCGTAATATAGTATTGTATCCTAAACTGATATAATTAATGATGACAATTCTAACCACTTTTTTCAAGCTATTGTTATTCCCATTATACCAGATTTTTCCTGGTGGGTTCCGATCAAAACAACATCGCGGTGAAGTTTGAAACGTTGCAAGTTTGCAACACTTTTCCAGCTCCCGCGCCCCGCATATGACGGATGCGCTGAGAGGTTATGGCACCACAGCAACGCAATCTTTTAATTCCTCGTCGCATATAAACTTTTGTATACTACAACAAATATGATTTTTGTAATACAATGCCTCCCATAAATATTTCAGCACATAATCTATGACTATATAAGCTTTGAATAGCGTGTACGTTACAGATAATTCACTGGGCGATAAAACGCCCTTAAGGAGGTGAGTCCGAAGCTTCTGTCCGGGCTTATAGTATACTTGGGTGTTAGAAAAAAAGATTCACCGAAAAAACTACCCCATTTTCGAGGTACGTCACCCCCGTACGATTTAATTCAGATAAATCGATGGTCTGGGGAAATATCATAAAACGCCCTTAAGGGGGTGAGTCCGAAGCTTCTGTCCGGGCTTATCGTATACTTGGGTGTTAGAAAAAAAGATTCACCGAAAAAACTACCCCATTTTCGAGGTACGTCACCCCCGTACGATTTAATTCAGATAAATCGATGGTCTGGGGAAATATCATAAAACGCCCTTAAGGAGGTGAGTCCGAAGCTTCTGTCCGGGCTTATAGTATACTTGGGTGTTAGAAAAAAAGATTCACCGAAAAAACTACCCCATTTTCGAGGTACGTCACCCTCGTACGATTTAATTCAGATAAATCGATGGTCTGGGGAAATATCATAAAACGCCCTTAAGGAGGTGAGTCCGAAGCTTCTGTCCGGGCTTATTACATACTTGGGCGTTAGAAAAAAAGATTCACCGAAAAAACTACCCCATTTTCGAGGTACGTCACCCCCGTACGATTTAATTCAGATAAATCGATGGTCTGGGGAAATATCATAAAACGCCCTTAAGGAGGTGAGTCCGAAGCTTCTGTCCGGGCTTATAGTATACTTGGGTGTTAGAAAAAAAGATTCACCGAAAAAACTACCCCATTTTCGAGGTACGTCACCCCCGTACGATTTAATTCAGATAAATCGATGGTCTGGGGAAATATCATAAAACGCCCTTAAGGAGGTGAGTCCGAAGCTTCTGTCCGGGCTTATTACATACTTGGGCGTTAGAAAAAAAGATTCACCGAAAAAACTACCCCATTTTCGAGGTACGTCACCCCCGTACGATTTAATTCAGATAAATCGATGGTCTGGGGAAATATCATAAAACGCCCTTAAGGAGGTGAGTCCGAAGCTTCTGTCCGGGCTTATAGTATACTTGGGTGTTAGAAAAAAAGATTCACCGAAAAAACTACCCCATTTTCGAGGTACGTCACCCCCGTACGATTTAATTCAGATAAATCGATGGTCTGGGGAAATATCATAAAACGCCCTTAAGGAGGTGAGTCCGAAGCTTCTGTCCGGGCTTATTACATACTTGGGCGTTAGAAAAAAAGATTCATCGAAAAAACTACCCCATTTTCGAGGTACGTCACCCCCGTACGATTTAATTCAGATAAATCGATGGTCTGGGGAAATATCATAAAACGCCCTTAAGGAGGTGAGTCCGAAGCTTCTGTCCGGGCTTATTACATACTTGGGCGTTAGAAAAAAAGATTCACCGAAAAAACTACCCCATTTTCGAGGTACGTCACCCCCGTACGATTTAATTCAGATAAATCGATGGTCTGGGGAAATATCATAAAACGCCCTTAAGGAGGTGAGTCCGAAGCTTCTGTCCGGGCTTATAGTATACTTGGGTGTTAGAAAAAAAGATTCACCGAAAAAACTACCCCATTTTCGAGGTACGTCACCCCCGTACGATTTAATTCAGATAAATCGATGGTCTGGCCAAATGTCATAAAACGCCCTTAAGGAGGTGAGTCCGAAGCTTCTGTCCGGGCTTATAGTATACTTGGGTGTTAGAAAAAAAGATTCACCGAAAAAACTACCCCATTTTCGAGGTACGTCACCCCCGTACGATGTAATTCAGATAAATCGATGGTCTGGGGAAATATCATAAAACGCCCTTAAGGGGGTGAGTCCGAAGCTTCTGTCCGGGCTTATCGTATACTTGGGTGTTAGAAAAAAAGATTCACCGAAAAAACTACCCTATTTTCGAGGTACGTCACCCCCGTACGATTTAATTCAGATAAATCGATGGTCTGGGGAAATATCATAAAACGCCCTTAAGGAGGTGAGTCCGAAGCTTCTGTCCGGGCTTATAGTATACTTGGGTGTTAGAAAAAAAGATTCACCGAAAAAACTATCCCATTTTCGAGGTACGTCACCCCCGTACGATTTAATTCAGATAAATCGATGGTCTGGGGAAATATCATAAAACGCCCTTAAGGAGGTGAGTCCGAAGCTTCTGTCCGGGCTTATAGTATACTTGGGTGTTAGAAAAAAAGATTCACCGAAAAAACTACCCCATTTTCGAGGTACGTCACCCCCGTACGATTTAATTCGGATAAATCGATGGTCTGGCCAAATGTCATAAAACGCCCTTAAGGGGGTGAGTCCGAAGCTTCTGTCCGGGCTTATAGTATACTTGGGTGTTAGAAAAAAAGATTCACCGAAAAAACTACCCCATTTTCGAGGTACGTCACCCCCGTACGATTTAATTCAGATAAATCGATGGTCTGGGGAAGTATCATAAAACGCCCTTAAGGGGGTGAGTCCGAAGCTTCTGTCCGGGCTTATCGTATACTTGGGTTTTAGAAAAAAAGATTCACCGAAAAAACTACCCCATTTTCGAGGTACGTCACCTCCGTACGATTTAATTCAGATAAATCGATGGTCTGGGGAAATATCATAAAACGCCCTTAAGGGGGTGAGTCCGAAGCTTCTGTCCGGGCTTATCGTATACTTGGGTGTTAGAAAAAAAGATTCACCGAAAAAACTACCCCATTTTCGAGGTACATCACCTCCGTACGATTTAATTCAGAAAAATCGATGGTCTCGCGAAATATCGTAAAACACCCTTAAGGAGGTGAGTCCGAAGCTTCCGTCCGGGCTTATCGTATACTTGAGTGTTAGAGTAAAAGGTTCACCGAAAAAACTACCCCATTTTCGAGGTACATCACCCTCGTACGATTTATTTAAGAAAAAAAGAATTCACTGTAACGCACAGTGAATTATCTGTAACGTACACGCTATTCAAAGCTTATATCGTCATAGATTATGTGCTGAAATATTTATGGGAGGCATTGTATTACAAAAATCATATTTGTTGTAGTATACAAAAGTTTATATGCGACGAGGAATTAAATGATTGCGTTGCTGTGGTGCCATAACCTCTCAGCGCATCCGTCATATGCGGGGCGCGGGAGCTGGAAAAGTGTTGCAAACTTGCAACGTTTTAAACTTCACCGCGATAAAACAACCGCGGCTAATCCTTCTGTCACCAGTTGAAATACTGTTATTCAGAGGTTAAATTAATGAAAAACAACCGCTCGATTGCCCTTGCATCAGTTGAAATGCGGTTTTTCAACGATTAATTTAAAGAAAAACAACCACTTGATTCTCTACGCCATCGGTTGAACTGCGGTTATTCAGAGGTTAAATCGTGTAAAAGGAACTGCTCGATTCCTCTTGCATCGGTTGAACTATGGTTATCCCGCGGTTAAATCGACGAAGATCAACCGCTTGATACTCCTCGCATCAGTTGAACTGCGGTTATTCAGAGGTTAAATTAATGAAAAACAACCGCTCGATTGCCCTTGCATCAGTTGAACTGCGGTTTTTTAGCGGTTAATTCAACTTAAAACAACCGCTGCGTTTTTCAATAGCGTTTGTCAATGGTAAAATGGCGGTCAAAATGTAAGAAAAGAACAGCCGACGGTCTTATTTGAGCGGTTAGTCCTTGGTAAAAACGCGGTTGAACCGTTGAATTAAACCGCATCGCTCTAGAGACGCTAGTCGGGATCGAATGAAACCATCGCAAGAGGCGCTGCCGTCGGTTGTTCTGAAGTTATTAGCGGGTCGAAAAAATGCCCAGATGAACCAGTTAAAGTGGCGGTTAATAATCGGTTAAAAAGTCGGTTGCACGTACCGACAGGGTTATTATTTTTTAGCAAGGGCATTGTAAGTTTGCAATCGATCTGTAAAATAATTTAGATATCGGTTCGGAGAGATTCTCTCCCAAATTGTATCTCATTCCAACATTCAAAGAATAGTATTATTCTTAGTCGCGTAATTGATTGAGACCTCATTGTTGTATACCTATTTCGTGTTGAAGATTTTAAAAACTTTTTTTAGCAAGGACATTGTAAGTTTGCAAATGATCTGTACAATAATTTGGATATCGGTTCGGAGAGATTCTCTCCCAGATTCTCTCCGAGATTCTCTCCGAGATTCTCTCCCAGATTCTCTCCGAGATTCTCTCCCAGATTCTCTCCGAGATTCTCTCCCAGATTCTCTCCCAGATTCTCTCCCAGATTCTCTCCCAGATTCTCTCCCAGATTCTCTCCCAGATTCTCTCCCAGATTCTCTCCCAGATTCTCTCCCAGATTCTCTCCCAGATTCTCTCCCAGATTCTCTCCCAGATTCTCTCCCAGATTCTCTCCCAGATTCTCTCCCAGATTCTCTCCCAGATTCTCTCCCAGATTCTCTCCCAGATTCTCTCCCAGATTCTCTCCCAGATTCTCTCCCAGATTCTCTCCCAGATTCTCTCCCAGATTCTCTCCCAGATTCTCTCCCAGATTCTCTCCCAGATTCTCTCCCAGATTCTCTCCCAGATTCTTTTCTAGATTATCTTCTAAATTGTATCTCATTCCACCATTCAAAAATAGTATTATTCTTAGTCGCGTAATTTATTGAGACCTCATTGTTGTGTACCTATTTCGTGTTGAAGATTTTAAAAACGTTTTTTAGCAAGGGCATTGTAAGTTTGCAAATGATCTGTATAATAATTTGAATATCGGTTCGGAGAGATTCTCTCCCAGATTTTCTTCTAGATTCTCTCCGAGATTATCTTCTAAATGTAGCTCATTCCACTATTCAAAAAATAGTATTATTCTTAGTCGTGTATTTTATTGGGACCTCACCGTTGTGTCACTATGTCATATTGAACATTTTTTGAACACCGATGCACACTGCAACCCTTCTTCACTATTAACTAGGTTGCCATTATTCGCGCTTACCCGACTGCCGCACCTAACCGCCAGCATGAATTCTACCCTTTCTTATTATTTTTTTTTAGCAAGGACATTGTAAGTTTGCAAACGATCTGTAAAATAAATTGGATATCTGTTCGGAGAGATTCTCCCCCAGATTCTCTCCCAGATTCTCTCCCAGATTCTCTCCCAGATTCTCTCCCAGATTCTCTCCCAGATTCTCTCCCAGATTCTCTCCCAGATTCTCTCCCAGATTCTCTCCCAGATTCTCTCCCAGATTCTCTCCCAGATTCTCTCCCAGATTCTCTCCCAGATTCTCTCCCAGATTCTCTCCCAGATTCTCTCCCAGATTCTCTCCCAGATTCTCTCCCAGATTCTCTCCCAGATTCTCTCCCAGATTCTCTCCCAGATTCTCTCCCAGATTCTCTCCCAGATTCTCTCCCAGATTCTCTCCCAGATTCTCTCCCAGATTCTCTCCCAGATTCTCTCCCAGATTCTCTCCCAGATTCTCTCCCAGATTCTCTCCCAGATTCTCTCCCAGATTCTCTCCCAGATTCTCTCCCAGATTCTCTCCCAGATTCTCTCCCAGATTCTCTCCCAGATTCTCTCCCAGATTCTCTCCCAGATTCTCTCCCAGATTCTCTCCCAGATTCTCTCCCAGATTCTCTCCCAGATTCTCTCCCAGATTCTCTCTCAGATTCTTTCCTAAATTATCTTCTAAATCATATCTCATTCCACTATACAATGAATAGTATTATTCTCAGTCACGTAATTTATTGAGACCTCATTGTTGTGTAACTATTTCATGTTGAACATTTTTAGGCACTCACTATTAAAAATAGGCAAAGAGTGCCTATTAAAATCACCTTCGCGGCCTCTTTGGAGACTTTCGATGGGGACGCTGCGCACCAAATGAATCTAAAAGTAAAATTCTTTCAGCGGTCCGTTCGGTACACCTCCAACATGATGCGCACTATTTTCTTTACCCTCCAGTGACATAAAAATTGCTTTTTCACTCATTTTTTTGTCTCGGACGTCCGTACGGTACTGTAACTTTGGACCCTGCGAACCAATTGGGCTCAATTTTGCAGGATTCTTTTATCACATTGTTTTGAGTATGCACGTACATTTTCGAAGTTTTTTAAATTATATTTGATTAGCAATTGTATTGCAGGTTATGTTATTTTAACTTCCCTAAAAACGATTTTTCTTCCTATCAAACAATAAACTTCGGTTGTGAAAAATAAAAGACAAAATATTGCTAATTTTCTGATAAATTGGTGCTCTTTTTATTTCGATAATCATACATTTTTCAATAAAAATTATTCACCATATTTTACAAGAAATTGTTCACAATCGTAAAAAGAAATTCAATTTGACATGTGCACTGAAAAACTTGGTTATAAACACACAAAGAAGAATCATCGAGTATTCAAAATAATTGTAATTTGCCAATTAATGTTGAAAACAATCACGATCGTCTATTTATTTTCCCTTTAATTATATCTGTCAAACTTTGGAAGCCGTCGGCAATTTTGTAGCACACGTCATCCAGTGCGCACAACTCGTGACGCAGGTACACGCAGTGGCGGGGACATTTGAAATGAAAAGAAAAAAATGCTTACTTTAATTTATTTTTCAATGTATATTACCATAAATATTGGAAAAACAATTTCTTTATTTTCTTTTTGTTGTCATTTTAAAATTCCTTCCGAATACAACTTTTTAATTTTATCTCGGATTTTTTCAATTATTCTTTTTTTCAATTGTTTCAATATATCTTTCTAAATACAAAAATAAAACGAACAAAAAAATTAAATTTCTCGATCTTTTCATCAAAACAAGACTTTATTTAAGTAACATCTTACTTCCTCTTCGATGGAAAGCAAGTAAGGGTACTGATTTCACGTGACATGGGAAACGAAACAAAACGTTTAAAATGTTAGCATTCAATTTTTTTTATTAAGGCCGGTGTGGAGACTCTTCGCGTCGAATTTTTCAAAAATTTGTAAAATTTAAAAATATTTGCAAAGCATCCAAGAGGCTACAAATTTTTATTTGAGTAACGTCCTACTTCTTCTTCGATGCAATGCAAGAACCATCACAATATCAGTTTTTGTACTCGACGAAATTTCACTAATTATCAAAAACAAAAAAATCAAATTGTTCTATGTGCAACTGTATTTTTGTTCTATGTGCAACTGTGTGTAATTTTTTTCGGCGTTAATTGACGATCACACATGACCGTCAATTGAACAAAACGCCTATCTAGTTGTGAAATTACGGTCACTTTTTTCTGTCATAAATTGGTCACAAAATTTTTCGAATTTAAATATGCACTACTAAGAAAAAAAAATAACATGTGACGTTTCAACTTAGGATAAGAACAAGGAAAGGATAGGATTCACATTTTGTTATAACAACACGCGCTCCCCTGAATGTATTCAATAAAAAGAAACATAGTTTATTAGTTTTTTTTTCTTATCACAAACTATCTATCACATCTCTTTAATACAGTCATCACTTCTCTTTTATACAGTGTTCACCGATTCACGATTTGTGATAGCGAGTATACGACATAGTACAATTATCGATAGTTCGACTTTAAAGCAGGGCGAAAAGCGGCAGTAAATTTGAAAATCGGTCACAAATAAAACGGCTAATTGACTGTCAATTAACTGTCCATTGACGGTCAATTGACCGGTAATTGGCCCATTTTGTGACGACCTTACATCACTAGTCACATCCTTTTCTCGATGGCACTGAGAAACAAGGCCGTCGATCCGGCTCTCGAATTCGTTTGAGCTTCGGATTCTAGTTAAACGTTATTTCGGTTAGACAAGATATTCCTGTAAAAAATGCGTAACTCAGCTGTTAAGAGAGATATCGAGTTCAATCCAGGCGTTTGTCGAAGGGCAAGGCCCATGTTATTCGATAAAAAAATCGGCACAGTTCCATCAGTGATACCTGACGGTGAATAAAAATTAGTATTTTCACGTGTTTTGTACGACCTGTGTCCTCTCAGGTATCACTTATAGAACTATGCCGATTTTTTTTCTCCATATTTTCAATAATTTTTTATGATCATTCACCTCGAAAACACGATCGCATAAAGCAAAATATTTTTTTTTAATATATGGATAGGTTTTTTCACGTTATGATAACTACCAGCGGATCCCATTCACATAGCTTTGCATTTAAATGATATGTAGTTCACAAAATTGACACAAGCCGTCATTGATCAGTTATAAAAAAAAATTGTACAATCGATTGAAAAACAATAATGGCAGTGATACCAATTTTTGAATGAATTGCCAAAACCTTCAGTTATTATTTCGTCCAAAACTTCGAATAAACGCATAAGAACGATTAAATTAAATAATGAAATGTTGCATCGAAGAATGAAAAGCAATCGCATATATACTACAGATAGAAATATAAATATATAAAAAATAAACTATAAATATATTTCAATGCATAAATACGTAATGCATAATGTGCTGTAAATAACTGTTTGCATGATAACTATAAATCTATGTTTATAAAAACTTAACAATTTATATATCGCGCAATCAAGGATGAAGAATATATTTTTTAAATGAACACGTTTACAAAAAAATAATAATAAAAACCGCAGACATAAATGATTACGTTACTCATCGTCAACTTCCTCTTCGTGAACTTCCACGGCGTACGAATAGCTCGGGCGGCGCGCGAAGCCCGCCTTGCGTGCAAATCCGTGAGTGCCTTAAAAATGTCCCGAAGGGACATTTTTGCGGGGTTTGGGGGACGGAGCCCCCCAACTAGCGGGGCGGAGCCAAGCTTGTTTTTTTCTCTCCTAGATTCTCTTCTAGATTCTCTCCTAGATTCTCTTCTAGATTCTCTCCTAGATTCTCTCCTAGATTCTCTCCTAGATTCTCTCCTAGATTCTCTCCTAGATTCTCTCCTAGATACTCTACTAAATTCTTTCTCATTCCACTATACTTTGAATAGTATTATTTTTCGTCCCGTAATTATTTATTGGACAGTCATATTGTAATTGCGTTAATTTATATTCTATGTTTCATATTGGACACTCTTTCAACACCGAAATATAATAAAACGCTTCCTCACTACTAACAAGTTCAGCATTACTCGCGGGTGCCCGACTACCGGACCTTACGGATGCAATCAATTCTTTACTCTCACCCTTTCTTTAGCCAAGGCATTATCAGTTTGCAGAGGATCTGTAAAATAATTTAGATACCTATTCGGAGAGATCCTCTTTTACTTACTCTGCTAGACTCTTTTTTATTTAAACCATTCTGAAATAAGTACCTCTTGAACTATTTGCTGTTAAATGACGAAACCCTTAAAAGGATGCTGAAGTTGTTTTCTTTTAACCTGCATTACCTGTTTTACCGATGGAACTAGACAGATTTTCAGTTCCAACTTAGCGTTGTTAATATACTACACATATACGTCAAATCATGCAGGACTATAATACTGACATAACCTCTTCGGTGTGAAGTCGAATTTTGATTGAAATCTTACAATGAATTGAGAAAACCGAATATTATAGTTTACGAAAATGGATGAATGTAGTGATTCATCCATTTTCCATGAAAAATGCGATGTACGAAGGGTCCCCGAAATTAATGCATTTTTAGAGATCGCTACCGAGGGTTAAAAAAACAAAGTTTTGGACAATCATAGCTAATAGTTACAAAATGTTATAAAAGCTGAAAATCCGTCGCGAAATAATAACGGAATATTTCATTTCACAAGATACATTTGTTACAACAAAAGTTAACTTTAAAATACCTAAGGTTTATCGTTTCTGGTAAAGCGAGTCGACAAATTCCTGGAATAGTCAAAAGGTATAAAATATCTCTATCGAGGAACGAACGAAAAAATGTATTTACCTAATTGTCTTCAACAGCTAAAAAAAAGAGTACTCTCGAGAGCACCATGCCCTATGCATCAGCCAATTAAAATTTTTGAATTTCGACTTCAAATTCAGAATCAGTCACTCCAAAAACTCCTGCGTACGTGTCGAATTTAAAATCTAATAAAAAAATCGCCAATACCACACATCAATATCAACGAAGAGGTTAACAAAGACTATGCGTTTTTAAAAATTTATAATATTAAATTTTTCAATTTCAAGGGTCATTCTCAATTCCCAAAAAATTAAGGAATATCGCAAAATTGTCCTTGAAAGCGTCTGATTAATTTGTCGTAAGAACGATCCAAATTGTATGCGGGACTTCTGCAGGCCTCTCGCGGGCCTTTGGCGGGAGTCCCGCCGGGACTCCTTCCGGGACTCCTTCCGGGACTAATTTTTTCTGCGCGGGAACACTCCGGAGTGAAGGGATTTTATTTTACAAGGAATTGGTAATAAATGATCACCCTAAGACGCGAAACGACAGGCATTCCTTTGGACCTATGCCAAGCAACTTTCCGCAAGGTTAGGCTTAAAAATGAGCAGCTACCGTAGTTAATACCGGGAGGGGTAAAGATCGATTGTCATTGTGCTGATCACAGAGTACTATTAAGAGCAGCGAGGCAACAGTTGCGTAAAGTAACAACATCGACTGTTTTGATGTAACAGAGATGTCTCCCTAAACGCGTTGAAACAATACATACAACGTGTATTCCTATAAACATGTATATTGATTCAACGCGCAAGCCGACCAACACGTATTGTATTAATGCATTTGGATGGCGCAACATAAGTAATGTGTATGTTGTGAGTTGTTTTAACACACTTGACAAAACGCTTTTTTGTAGAGTGAACACGCAATGATGTCGCTTACAATTTTTCTTTTTTAATCAAACGGAGAACTTATGTTTAATGCATTAAAAGTCTAATAAACTGTTGTATAAATGTGCTAAGGATCACTACCAATGTGTGAACATTTTAGCGCTCGCCCCCATGGAAATAAAGTATATACCGAAATATATTTTAGTATACATGATGTATATATGTGGGATATAATAGATACATATTATACATCTGGTATACATATATCTCTCATATATCCGAGATATAGAACTTTTTACCGATGGTATATTTCCATCATATTTGCAAAATATATACAATAGTTGAGAAGATATATATGACAGATATATCAAAGATATGTTATTTGTACATCGTTCATAGATTCCTTATACATGATAAATGTACTTGTAACATATAGTTTAGTTATTTCATAAATTGTTAAAAATCTTATTTGCAGTAAATTGGCAACAAGTCAACATTGGAGACACACTTTATCAATTCATATAGATTATATCCTGAAAAAATATTTTCAAATTGTTGCCCCCCGGTGGAGGTTTGAACCCGGAACCGTGCGATTTGTAGAATACGACGATATCCACTCGGCTATTCAGTTCTTGAGAACAAGAATGTCGAATCTTATATATTTTTTGCGGTAGATGCTAACAGATTATTCATGAGTTGTAACTGAATAATTTTGACTAATTTACTTCGAAAATACACAAAAAAATCTTTCTCAACGCTGCTTATTTTTTACATGTAATTTTTTTATATGTAGTTTTTTTCGTTTTCACAAAGCTTTTTCTATAATTATGCATATTCTGTAATTTATCGGTTTATAGAATGAACTTTATGAGTCGAAGGAATTAAAAAATTAATTCAACTGACCGTTTCTATAAATTCAAAACGCCATCCAATGATGACGCATACTCTAATTCGTGCCTAATTCAATCTTCATAATACTTTGAGATTTACTATTTCTTGCCAGAAATAAGCTCTATAGCTGAAAATTTGTTGCAAATAGATCAATACCAATGATTCGTAAAATTAAATGAAATCCAAGTGGTTTAATTAATGCCTCCTAAGTTGAATACAGATCCGTTATTGAGTTTGGTGTACATTGTCTGTTGAGAATTGATAAGGTTTATAAATAAAAGAAAAAAATCTCTGATCACTCCAAGTAAAAAAAATATGGTCTATAAGAAATCTTTGTTTTCTCATGTACTCGACGCAGACAAGAAGGTTCGGTCTCCAATTTCGTGAAAATCGGCGAAGAAATTAATTGGTCACGCAAGGAAGTCTGACGTAATTATTTACGAGAAAGGCCGTACAAAAATGTAATCTGCATACTTCTTTTCTGAAAGGATACTTTTTTTTAGATTACTACTATGCGTCATGAGTCATGAAATTTTCTCGGTCTCCCGAAGAATTTAACAACGATACGAACTTGCGAGCCCTTGGGAAGATACATAATATATATATATTGTGACGTATTTTTCTTTAATTCGATAACGCGAACTCACAACATATAAAAATGGACCAAACGCAATCTAAACTCAAACCAAAAAGGAGCACAAAACGCGAAACCGAAACTTACGTCACCTTTGGTCGTCCGCCCGCGCGGATGCATCGACGTCCCCGTGGGCGCCAGTTAATTTTGTTTCGTCGGTATTAACAACCGGGCTAATCTGGAGGTTGGTGGAACGGCCGACCTCCGCAGGGTCGATTTTTGTTTCGCCGGAATCGCCAAGCCGGAGTAATCTGGAGGTCGATGGAACGGTCGAGCTCCGCAGGGCTGATTTTGTTTCGCTGGAATCGCCAAACCGGACTAATCTGGAGGTCTGTGGAACAGGCCGACCTCCGCAACAGGAACACACAAAAACGGAACGAAACACACGATAACACAAACGAGAACTTGACGGTAACGAGAACTAACGCCAATGCATTCGCGAAAGCGAACGGTTGCGGAAATGCACGGTCGCTCAGGATGCGGGTTATGGTAGAAGGGTCGCGATCCTTTGCCAATAAAATAACGCGGAATCGAAAATATCGGAAATATCGATCCATACGCGATCGATAAATTACTTACACTATAAAACTCACCGAAACGGCATCATTTAATCTAATAATATGCGGGAACTGCATCTCGCGATGCCACGAGAACTTAAACACAATCACTGCACCTCAAGAGCGTTCTTCAAAACGCATCTCGAGCACAGAAAAATCGGTACGGAATTCGGAAACGAATCCGCACGAAACACAGCACACGAGTCGATCCGCGAACGCGCGAAGTGACAGGTAGCGCGAGCGAGATACGCGAACCGAAGCGGGAGCGATAGTCGGAGTCGGGACGGTAGCTGATCGCCTTATTCCAATTCGCCTATGTGTCAAATCGCCTCCTCAGGTCGACTCTATCCCAAATCGTGCAATGTCCAGTTCGCCTCGATCTCATGTCGCTACGACGAGCTCGAGACAAATTTTGGAAAGTCGGCGAGTTGAACAGAGTCCGATTCGGGTCTCGTGCAGTTCGAGTCGCGTTCAAATCGCCTCGATCTCAATCGTACCAGCCCTTATGCCCGATGGTTAAGCCGGATTGCGGTCGGTTACCTGCGTCTGTGTCAAATCGCCTCGGTCTCACCTCGCATCACTCCCAACTCGCGTTAAGGCTCATAGCGCGATTCGGTAACACTGTTCGAGCTCGGCTCAGATCGCGTCATGTTCAAATCGCCTCCTTCCCAACTCGCAGCACATGCAGCGCGAACCGATTTCAATGATGCTCAATGCTGCTGATTTCATACAAGATCCATCGCACGCGCTCAAAAAACAAACTGCTCTAAATGGTCCAATACTATCGCAGACATCATTACATCGACAGTGAATCGCGATATAGTAAATATTTATTGTTAATATTTTTATGTTATTAATATTCTTTATTTGTGAAGCATAAGGGGCAATTGTACATACCAGTTCATCGGTTCCATCCATAGATTTGTCACCAGCTATGTTCAACCTAATAATAATTAAAAAATGTTTAATAATTATATATATATAATAATATATATATATATATATAAATTATTAATTATTTTTTAATTATTATTAGGTTGAACATTACTAGTGACAAATATATGGATGGAACAGATAAACTTTGATGTACAATTGCCCCTTATGCTTTACAAATAAAGAATACGAATAACATAAAAATATTAACAATAAATATTTACTTACTTTCCTTCGTATGCAATCGCGATTCACTGTCGATGTAATGATGTCTGCGATAGTATTGGACTATTATATTATATATTATATATTTAGAGCAGTTAGTACTTTGAGCGCGTGCGATGGATCTTATATGAAGTCAGCAGCATTGAGCATCACTGAAATCGGTTCGAGCTGCATGTGATGCGAGTTGGGAATGAGGCGATTTGAACATGACGCGATCTGAGCTGAGCTCGAATAGTGTTAACGAATCGCGCTATGAGCCTTAACACGAGTTGGGAGTGATGCGAGGTGAGACCGAGGCGATTTGACACAGACGCAGGTAACTTACCGCAATCCGGCTTAACCATCGGGCATAAGGGCTGGTACGATTCAGATCGAGGCGATTTGAACATGACGCGAACTGCACGAGACCCGAATCGAACTCTGTTCAACTCGCCGACTTTCCAAATTTTGTCTCGAGCTCGTCGTAGGGATATGAAATCGAGGCGAACTGGACATTGCGCGATTTGGGATAGAGTCAAACTGAGGAGGCGATTTGACACAAAGGCGAATTGGAATAAGGCGATCAGCTACCGTCCCGTCGGAGTCTACGATAGCGCGAGCGAGAGCGAATGACTCGCGCGAGACAATAGGCCGAAACCGAAACATCGGGAGCACGAGAGAGGTCCGAGCAGCCTCGAGGACGACTCTCGGTAGACTGATAAGCCTACTACGATATTCTAATGAAGCGTTATGATTATTGCGAGATCCTTTACCGGTAGCTACTGCCCTCTCAAACTATTCCAGAGCGTCATTTAATCGGGAACCGAAACTGTAACGCGGTAACTTTGACAATCTTCGCGATCGCTACTCCAAATTTAGGACGTGAAAACAAGGCTCTCTCTCTAAACTAAAACACAGCACAAGGGGTTCCAACCTTGCCGGACTGAACTAAAACCTTCGCCTGTTCTCCAACGTCCTGCATTATCACCTAAGCAGAGTGCCGGGTTTGCACCGGACTTTGGCGTATTCGTGACGAAATCTCGTCGGGCTCTCCTCTATTCGTGTTTCTCATTTCTTCGAGATTCTCTCCACCGAATAGATTCGAACAATCTCGACCTGAACTAAATCTTTAAGCTTATCACACACAAGCAAAATCTAACCGGATCGTAAAACGTTACGAACCTTACTTAACCGAGAGCTGGACGGTACGTGGGCAGCTGCAGAGCAGTAAAGCGGGAACTATAACGGGCTAATCGAACTAAACCGATAGCCCTATCCGAAAAGTGTTGATTTTTGTGACAGAGATCGAGAAATTACGTCACTATATATATATACTATAGTTGGATATATGATATACAATTTATGTATATGATTATATAAAATGTATATATACGATTATATATTAGGGATATATTTTTCATAAATGAAAGATATATGACGCATATAGAACTTATTACCGCTTTATATGCTGTATATAATTTATATATCCTCGAGTGCAATGTTCTTTAATGAATATAATCTCGTTATCTTTTTTGTTCATTACTAAAAATGAGCGACGTATCTCGCGTCAGTGACGAAAGTTATACGTCCTGCGCAAGTTTATTCAATTTACATTGGCGATGGATGAGATTTGAAATATTTTCATGGAAATCGTATGGTGAAAATCCACACCCTGTCCGAATTCTTCGGCTATTGTTGTAGGAATAAATTGCCACTGGGTTCCTCTCCTTTTTGGCTTTCCCGAGGGGGAGGACATTGGCTAAGCGCTCGGAGCGAGTGGAATTCGAAATGGGTGCACCGATGGTATACCGTAGCGCCGTCGGTGCTCTGTCTGTTTGTCCATCCTCTGGCGTTGAACGTACGCTCGGCAAACGGTACGTAAATAAACGAGATCTCGTGAAGCATTTGCTTGCGTAGACCGAAGGCGGAGGTGCCCGGTACGAGAGGTTCACACTCGCACACGTTCTAGTCCCGTGGCTAGAGAGAAAGAGCCCTGAGTCGACTGTGCCGGCGGCAACGGCTTCGCGCGAGTTGAACAATCGGCCGGCCCCGGCGGTCATGGAAGCCGATTATACAATGAGGAAGGGTTGGAGGCGAAAGCGTCACACGCTGACAGGATTGATTCAACAATCGCACGACCTGACCAATCAATATAAGTGGATTTTCATCGGCCTTTGTGTGATCAATATAAGAAAACGTTATCACAAGTTTCATAATTTCCACAGAGCGCTCATATCAAGAGACACGGTAGAATCTCAAAAAGTCCGATTCTATAATAAAATTGTTGTGTGAGGATAAGTGATGTGATGTCCTCAGGTGTGTTACGTCCAAACAGCGAGTGCCCCATGTATGAATCGGACGCCAGAGATGAACGAAATCCAAAGGCTCGGAAACAATGTTACGACAATCAGGGGCAACTGGGATGCCACCGGCCTGATTTGTGCGTCAGTAACACTGCTTACCTTAGGCCTAAGGTCGAACACATAACGCCGAACGTGCACCGGCAATAGATAGCCTCTGTCCCGTTTGGATTATGCCACAGATCGGAACGGTTTTTGATTTAACACGCTCTAGTCAACTCGATGAAATCGACCTATACTACACCAGATGTCAATCGCGTTCACGATAGCCCCTTTTCTAGTCTAATCCTTGCGGAAAGTTACTAAGGACGGGGCAGGGAATGCTTGCTTCGCAGGAACGATGAAATCGAGGAAATGAGGAGAGTTTTTTCCGTTTAACTATGGGGGAATACGGATTTGTTGAGATTCTTCTATTAATTTGCCTCAACAATTCGATGGGTTTTACAGGAGGTTATACACTGGTTAATTGTTTCGTTGAAAACGCACTTAAAATTCGGGGAGCAGAATCGCTCGGTGCATAATGGAAATATTATTGACGTATTATCTTAAGCTAATTTTGAAGAATAATGAAAATGTACTTACGTTGAATTCGTCGGTGCCGAAGGATCAGGAAGATGTTATTTCGATGGAAAAAAGATGTTGGTCCAATTTAAATGATTTATTGAACAGAAGGAATAATTATCGCGGATGAAAATATGGTTTTACAAAGTTCGAATAAAATAATACTGGGTGAGTCGGCAAAGAATATCTTAACTGGTCGAAAAATTTACTCGGTACGAATCGCAAATTTAGACGCTACTTCTGATACTTCTTCTACTTCTTCTCTTTCTTGTATTCTGTGTCGTTTGCTCTCGGGTCTCGGCTTTTTATCAGCTTGCCCCTTTCACTTCCTGTCAAAAATAGGGGAATAGTGGGTGGGCCTTAAGGGTCGCTACATTTTGAAGGTGTTATTTGCGTGCAGTTCTATTACGCGGCCAGTTGCAGGTGTGCGCGAATCTCGGGCCGGCAATTGGTTCAAGAGGCCCCGTATTAGCGAATCACGATTGGAGATGGGATTTCATTCATGGATGGTATTCGTAGAAATGCGCGGGGGAGGGGATTTTCTTTGAACACGAACCAGTCTTTGAGATTTTTCTTAGCAACGTGGGGTAACATGGCATAGCTATCGAAACCTGGGTTTTCTTAATTTTAATTATTTTGTAATTAATTAATACGTTGATTGAGGCTTAATGTACCCCTGTTTTCCTGACTGATTTGGACTATTTTCCTCGGACTATATTCCTATAGAAATGTGGTTTTACCCCGGGTGTCGAGACTTATTTCCTTCTGTTCGCGTGCGTATAAAACAATTATTCCCTAATTAGGGCAGATTCTGTTAATCAATATTTGTTCCCAATTTGAATTAATGTTTATGGAATAAGAAAATTGAATAAAGGAAGTGCTATCACGAGAAAGTTCAAGAAGTTAGTAATTTTTCGAAAGGTGTGGCGTGAGCCATTTTGCCCCGGTTTAGTGAGGGTCTTGGCAACAGTGAGGAGGCGGTATTGCTCTCGTCGCTTGACCAGGAGTTACCCCTTGAAATTCTTTTCTCGTTCTTCCTCTACTTATTACTTCCTCTCTCTTGTGCTTGAACGCTTCCTAAATAGTTTAATGCACTACCGTGGACTCGTGTCATCATAGTGAGCTGGCTTTCGTACAGTGTGCGTATATGCGAAGAATCCCGGTCTTGCGTTTCTCGGTAAATGTCGGCCGTCTTGCCGGTGGTAGAGATTTGCAAATGTTCGTTACCTCCGGATTATTATTAATAATCCGGGTAATAATTCAATCGCCAAAATTGGTGTTAGACGAGTCTTGTTTAGGAAACGTTCTTGCGATAATCATAATACTAATTGTTTAAACTTACTTATTAATTATTCGGATTATCCATTAAATAGATATTTTCCGGGAAAAGAGATTCTTTAATCTCGTCATTTTCCTATAGATGATGGTTTTCTCTAGTTCTGGTGAACTGATTATTGGTTAATCATTTACTCTTATTTTTGCTTTACGGGAACAAAAACGGACAAAGGGCGGGGTCCGTCTGTCGTTTCAATCCCAATATTATGTGTCGATAAGGTAGATTTTCAATGGGTGTGGTCAATAGTTATCTCGCAATTCTCGCAGCGGTTAGTGGGTAAGTTAGGTCGTTACTCTGCCACGGGTCCGGTAAGGCCCACGGCCTACCGTACCATGAGGCAAGACCGGGAGGTGAGGGTCTAGCGGTCCCGTCCGCCAGTTGGAGCGGCAGTCGGGTTCCCGGCCCTCTTGTGACTCAAATGCCTCCTAATCTATGTGGAGCTTATGGTAAGACGGTTTCGGTCCCCTTTGGGATCCATAAGCGTGGGTCGATAATTGCCCCGAATGGATTCCCGTAGGTAAAGTAGGAACTTTATAGTTTCATGGACACCTTTCCTATAAGGAAACTGTGTCTACTTCTTTCCGAAACTATTGTGTCGTCTGGTTCTATTTGTTTAAGTGTATATTTTGACTGGCTCACACATGATGTCTGACAGTGGCAATTTTTAGGGTTTGATTCCAGCTAAATTAAGTCAAACCATCTTCCGTTAAGAATTGCGAGTTAGACAATATGCTAAGATTTTCGTTAATTCTCGTAACGAAATAAACTTGGGATTAAAGTTACGGCAGGACGTAACAGGTGTACCACGCATGCTTTTATGGCTTCAGCTAGTTCATCTGTCGACAGCAGCGGATAGTCGACAAAGTAGCCAACAAGAACGTTTGTATTGATTAATGCAAAAAAAGATATTGAATAACGTGAAAATCTTATATTATATTGAAACATATTTGAATTTTAACACGCGAGTGAAATTTTATACGTGAGTGACTCGGGAGAGGGAATGACTCGAATTTGTTTGTGGGGTAGAAAATTATCCTCGGATGGGCTCTGTACAGCGTCCAAGGACAGAGCTCCGTTCATCATCGGATGAGGATAATTTAGAAGAGAGGAAGTTTTATTTATTAAATCTATGAATTGATACAGGGTTTCTTCATTCATTCCGCGAGGGACGTAGTTACGGCTAGGAGTTACTGTTAATCGATAAGAGGTTTGTCGTTTTTATTTCTACTCGCTTTCGCTTGCCTGCCTCGGCCAGGGGGTGAGAAGCTCCCTGACAAAACGAGACTTGAAGACTTCGTGATTTTAGAGAAATTAAACTAAGTTCGTTTTTCTTAGCGAGGTGTTAAGTAAAACGTTTTATAACAAAATCGTTAATGCATGACTCTGCCTTCAGCTTATCCTAATTCCTAGTGTGTTACTGTCACGTGGCGTAAGGTGGATACCACTCCCGTGACGGCATCAGGGTAAGGAGGTTCTTACTTCACGTGGTATGTCTGGACCGACACAGCACCAATAAGGATTCTTATCAGTCCAGCTAGACTTGTTTAAGATTGCTTGGGTGTCGACGCTGTATCGAGACTACCGCAAGTTTGAGATGGGATGTCTCAAGGAAAACAGGGGTGTCGCAGCTGATGCGAGGCCTCGTCGCTTTGTAGGAGATGGGCTATTTTGAATGGATATTCTTCGAGTGTCAGATTTGAACTGAGGCTCTCGGAATTTGAGGAGATGTTTCTTCGGGAACGGTAGGATGATAAGCGTCGTCCGTGCTGTCGCGCGCGGGTTTATGTACCCTTGCCGCGTGGCGGCAGCGCTTCGTCGCGTTGACCGCAGTGTCGCCGCGCGCGACGGTCTCTCGAAGTCGTGCTTGAGCCGATCCCGCGAGTCTCCTCTTACCGACTATCCGGGGTAAGGTAGAGCCAATATACGTTGCGTTATGATATTTTCGAAAACTGTGAGTTAATTTGTTTGTTCCAATTTGAGAAGAACGCAGGGGACTTAAGCCCTTATTATTCGAAGTCTTGGGGGGGAAACTAACGACTCCTTCACTTTTGCTACCTGCGAATGAAATCGTCACTGCTGTAATTCCGATGATTTTTGCGTATGGAAAGGGACGGTGGGCAGGTACTTGGGCAGGTAGTGGGGTATCGGAAATACGCGGTCGTGCCTAATTGGATTGGCTCCCGAGGAACGGAGAAACGCGGTCGTGTACTCCCGCGCAAAAAAAAAGTATTAAAATCGTATTAAAATAGTATTAAAATGGAAATATGAGAAGTATGTCGTATTGGACTAATTTATACTGAAATTATACCCTTTCAATGTATAGCCCAGAGTATTAAGTATAATCTTAGTACGGCAAGGAATATTCGAGTATGGAGTATTAAACTCCTATACGAAAGAATATTGAAGTATCAAGTATTAATCAAGTATACAAAAGAATATTTGAGTATCAAGTATTAATCTAGTATACAAAAGAATATTTGAGTATCGAGTATGATGCTAGTTTATGAGATATTCTGTACCAAATCGACCTGAGTCTGAGCCTGCACATCTTGGATTTGGCCTGCGATTTTTTATATGATTGAACTGACTCTCAAAAGCCCTCAGATAATTTTTTTAGATCTTTTCCAGATTGTTTATAATTATTTATAATTAAAAAAGGAATTTATTGATCGCCACAATTTAAAAATCTGGAAAAATTATGAAAAATCATGTGGCACATATAAGCATTTTTAAGATTTGAGCTGGAGTTGCCCAACGTCACCTTCTATTTTTTCGAATAAAACAGTGATAAAAATGAAAAGAAAAAAATCAGTCTATTATGGGCAATTCCTTTACCATTTTTATATGCAACACTGAAATTTTGAAAACTTTTTTAGACTGTCCCGAAGAGTTTAATTTTTTTTTTAAGTTACGAAAAGAAAACTTCGGAAAAATCTGGAAAAGTTTCGAAAAATGCAGTGTTGTATCCAAAAATGGTCAAGCGATAACACATAATCAACTGATTTCTTTTTAATTTTGACACTGTTTTCTTTCGAAAAAAAAAATTAGAAAAAAAATTAAAGATCGCATCGGCCCACTCCGGGTCAAATTTTTTATTTTAGAAATATATGATATAAACAATCTGAGAGAATCTAAAAAAGATCTGCGTGCTTTTGAGAGTTAGTTCAATCGTGTAAACAATCGAGTGCCAAATCCAAGATGTGAAGGGTTAAACTCAGGTCCATTTGGTACGGAATACCTCATATGCAAAAACTATATCTTTTTTTAAATTCTATTTCATTTATCCGTCGTTTTTGGAGAAAGGTTTGTGTATTACAACCCAATATTTTTGTGCAGATCATAGAGGTTTTCAAAATCAAATAGTACTTGTTATGATTCATAAATCGGAAAATTTTTATTTTTTTATATCGCTGTTTCCTACAAAGTAGGATTACAGTCGTTATAAAAAATGTACTGCCGATCTTGTCAAACAAATTCGTACCTTTTGTGACTCGTTGAAGAACTGCCGGTGTCCTGACCGTCATGCTTATGCTTGCACAGTTAATTAAAGCTGTATCTCCGTTCTTGTTAACTACTTAGAGTTCTCAACCTCCGGCATCTTCCACTGAATAATTTACAGCCAATAATGAACTTATCTTCACGGACGATTTTTACGTCTTCTATTTGTTACGCAGTATGATAGAAAGACCTTTTGACAAAGCATGTTTGTACTCGTAATAAGGCAAATAGAGAGTTTTAATTTGACGAAAGACGTCTAAACTGTAACATGCATACGTAGTACATAATATACATAGTAATACTAATAATAATAGAATTAAAATAATAATAGAATTCAGCCGATCACGAATGATCTGACTGAGCGACGGAGATGTGAGGTCGACGAAGTTGAGAGACCAGCGTCAGCTTACACGCATTGAGTAAACTCGGTCGCAAACGGTATACGCTATCGGTCCAAGAGCTGCATTCAAGGGGCATTAATAAGACGGCCTACGCGAGTTTATAACTTTGGACTGAAACTCGTTACAATAAAATAAGATCATCGTAAGTTTGCACAAAAGAGAGTTGAAATGTCGAAACGAACTGCCGTACCGAGATTTACTCTACCTCGATAGAATTAGCTGGTAGGCTTACGTACATCTTTTGTGTATCGACAATTTTTAACATAAAGCAGACTGTCACAAGCTGTTCAACGTGAATTGCAACAGCCTGTTCTGCCATGTCCGTACATTCCAGAACGATCTCTGGAACGTGATGCAGTAATTTCCGCGGTACAATTGATGTCAAAATACATGGCCGAATTATTGCGTACGATGCAGCGTAACATTCGCACATATTTTCGTAGTTACACTCGCAGTTGTGTACTTTAACGAAGGAATGAATGATGCCGATTACTTTGGAATCGTGATGATTATATTGTACACATGTGTTGTCGTATTTTATCGACCGGGTATACGACTGTGCCGTGTACAAGGAACCGTTCTTTCTCAACCTCGAAAACGTAACGAACTTCCGTCCAACGACATCTACGCGGGCTAATGCTTCAGTCACAGTTACTGGCAATGAGAAGGTTTCACAGCATCTTCCGACTCTACTAATCCTATCCATCAAATTACCGAGTCTCATTTTTCTCTTTGGGTTCGATAATTTGTTACAATAATCGTAGACAGCACCACCATATTCGAGATTGTCATGTATAAGCGTTGATAAGTTAAGGAGTGATGAAACTGCAGAACAGATTTGTAATTCTGGGTGACAACTGCTGTGGACCAGACGCTTTAATTTGCCATTTAAATCTTCGAATGGAAAACATGATGTTATCCACAATGGCCCAAAGTCGCGAACCGTTTCAGAAAGATGTAACAGTTGATGTACATTACACGACATGAGTCGTTCCCCGTACAGGACGTCAAATCTATTCACAAATTCTTTTAGTAGCCGTGATGCGTACTCGAGGGTTTCGGATGAGATGCTACCTTGATGAAGTGCGAAGATTCCGATCACTAGCATGCAATAATGCTCGAAGTATTCAGCAGGCATAAGGTCGCGCAGAATAACCAAGGAATAATAAAAAAGCCATGCTTTCAGCTCGTTTGCTTTCCAGTACTTAAAATGTTTCACGGACCGTGTCGTCTTTGCAAGAACGATGGAGGAGCAAGAGCACAAAGTCTCGAATCTACTAAATCGACATACTGTCTAAGCGAAGCAGGATGATCACTGAAATCAGAATCGAAGAAAATTTCACATAGCTTTTTTGCAACGCCGGCGAATACGCAATGCATGGAGTCAACTGCAGTCGTTCGTACAGGTTTGTGTACAAACGAACTCAACTCGGAAGGTCCTTTGACACCACACACCGGTTCTTTAGTTCGCACG
Source organism: Ichneumon xanthorius (assembly GCA_917499995.1). Classification (NCBI taxonomy): domain Eukaryota; kingdom Metazoa; phylum Arthropoda; class Insecta; order Hymenoptera; family Ichneumonidae; genus Ichneumon; species Ichneumon xanthorius. Next base: position 2,747,989 of record OU824201.1, read on the forward strand.
GCCTTCTGTGCGTACCCGTGCATTTCTTCGTCGGTTCGAGAAATCAAGTTTTGGCAAAAAGGATAAGTCCATGTTCTGTGTACAGATTTCCCTTTCAACTTGCATTTTGGACACCCATATTTGCCATTAAACTGTGTCATGTTAAGAAATTGTGCTTTGGCGGGCAGATGGCACGTACCGCAAATCACGACACCTCTAACTTTAATGGGTGCATCTTTACGTGGGACGTTTAGATAAACCCCTTCATCGATTTCACGTAGCGCTGAATGTATAGGATTTAAAAAAAGATTAGGGTCTGGCTTATGAGGTCCGAACCATAATCCTGCCAACATCATGTTCTCTGATTTCGTTCGCTCAGCGTACGGAAGTTCGTTAATAATTAAGTAGAATGGCCAAATTTGAAAACCCGAGGATCCAAAGATCGGTACTCCATCAGTGTTCCACGTAAACGAGATATTATTTGGATTTGACAGAATTCCATTATCACCGCTTAATTCCTTGTACACCTCACCGTCATAAATGTCTTCTAAATTTGCATCGTTTATCTTTTGACGATTGAATCTATGTTGCAAGTTTCCGTAGAAACCGTGACGTTTGAATAGGACTTGTAGTTGATGTAAGACCGGGATTTCTATAAAATACGACACAACCTTTGGTACAAGACACTTCTCGCAAATAGATTCCGTCGTATTGAGATGAGAAAAGCAGACGGAACAGTAGTAATGCTTCACGATTGGATAGCGCACTCCATCAAAGTACTTGCGGAAGTAATAGAGCGTTGTTTTCAAACGATTCGGTTGTTGGCAGTGTAGCGAGATCAACGTTAGAAGATCGCATAAAGCCGAGCCAGTGAGATTGTAACAGAGCATGAACGTCAATATTGCCGTCATGCTTTCACCCAAAGTAAGGGGCGCTCCGGCGTAGAGGGGCTCATAAGCATCGCCGTTATTTTCTTCATCATCGTCGCTATCATCGAATTCGATGTCACTGTCGTTATTGAAGATAACATCTTCAGAGGCTGCGCTGAATGCATCACCGTCACGTCCCGAACCATCTAGTTAATGTATAATAGTAAGATACCTTACGATGCCATTGATCGAATGAGTATTTGTTCCCTTAAGGTGATTTCAAATACCGACGCCGGTAACAAAAACTGTACCGCATGCCGTTTTGAGACCGCAGACCGCCGAGGCAAAAGAAAATTGTCTTTCCATAGGGAATCGCCAGACGCAGGGAAAGACAATTTTCGTTTGCCTTGGCGGTCTGCGATCTCAAAACGGCATGCAGTATAGTTTTTGTTACCAACTGGGCGCGGGGAAGGTGCGCGGGGGTTATACCACATCACCTTAAAAGCATGTGCAATACCTCGGTCGGTAATAAAAACTGTAATCCACTTTTCTCACGGATTGTAGGAAAATAAAAGTCTCATCGGAAGCCGAGATGATATCCGTTTTCGATGAGACTTTTCTTTTGAGCGTACACACGAGAACCTGTGACAAAAGTTGATTACAGTTTTTGATACCGACTGAGCGCGGCATGAACGGGGAGGGAGATGTTTCATATGGTCTTAAGGTGATGTGAAATACCGCGACCGGTCAAAAAAATGTACTGAATGTCGTTTAGAGACCACCATCCGCCGAGGAAAAAGAAAATTGGCTTTCCCTGGAGAATCGGCAGACGCAGGGAAAGACAATTTTCTTTTTGCTCAGGGGTCTGCGGTCTCAAAACGGCATTCATTACAGTTCTTGTTACCAGCTGAGCATGGGGTAAGTGGGCGGGAGGGTGTTCCACATCACTTCAAGGTGAGATGAATTGTAATTTGGCCAACTTACCCTCCTCGCCGCCAGTATCATCGATATTAACATCGTGGGGAGGACTATCGGAAGCGGAGGAGACTCTGCCGGCAGAGCTAAAAAATGCCATAAGTTTTTGATCAGATGTAGTAGAAATTGGCTCAAGAAAAATACCAATCAATGAATTTTCCGATCAAACTCGTTTTTATTAGCATAACGAGAGCGCGCGTGTAAGATGAAAGATAATCACCTAGACTTATCGTTCAATGATGGCGTATCGTCTTCATCTTCACTGCCAGATATCACTATCGTACATTCTTGCATAGCCCTTTTTTTTGCAGCGTATCTACTACTGCGGCCATAATCTTCGGCAAAAATTTTATGTTTCGGCATTTATTACTGGTAGGCACGCCCGTAATCAGCCTGACCAAGTAGCCTGCCGAAATCTGTAATATAATGATTCAAGTAACCGGCTAGGATTAATACACATGTAGCAAAAACCGATCTGCCAACATTGCACAGCGGGCATTCAAATTTTATGCATCCTTTTTACTGTCTTCTTCCAAATGCTTTGATACGCGAGAGAAGGCCGCACGAGGAAAAAAAATTGAAAATTAGAAATTTCCACATTGCTTCGTCATTATTTTCCTCGTCCTTGTAAAGTTTCTTCCATGAGAAAGATCTTTTGTAATTTTTAAGTTTCCTCATAGAGGAAGCTTTGTGAAGAAAAAGGAAATTATAATGAGAGTAAGATTCAGTTAGAATTTGAACCTTAATGGTTAAAATTCTCACTGAATCTCACTTTTGGCAGGGAATGTACGTGTGAAGCATCCTTAAGACCGCGTTTAAAATGTAAAAAAAATCATAGTGGTTTGCCGCGACAAAAAAAATAAAACTCATGAAATAAATTACTCTTGAAAATATTCACTCCTTAAAAATTATAAGAAAAAGAAAAAAAAATTGTGTGCAGATAAAAAATTGGTATTGAGTTAGCTCATGGATCTCAATTTTCAATCTAGAGAATATATTACATAGCGAAGTCGACAATCGAGTAATATGTATGAGTTTCTCTTACCTGATTCACTAATTAATTCCACGGGCGCTCGAATTCTGGAAACAGCCTCAGCACGCGGCAAATGCTCAAATCGGATACAGTCCTTATTTTCGTTGTATCCTTGCGGGTTTATTTATCCTCTATTTCTCCACTACGGGAAGAATTTTCTTGGCCGATCATAATACGGATTGTGTAATCGTAGTCGTCGTTCGCCGCGTCGTTTCTCACAATCCTTTGAATTATTATTCACACTCTATTTTTCGTTTCTTCTCTTTCTTTATATTTACATTCACTGGGCCACAAATTACTTTTTATTATTTATTTCAATACTGACTGTGCTGTTTGATTGAGCTGTCGATGGATAACTAAAAAGGTTATTCGAATGCTATCATAGTAGGGCAATCATGCGTTGTCAAACGTCAGGGCAAACTTCAAGTTAATAAATTCAATCGAAAAACAATATTCGATTTTTTGGGAGACTGCTTGTTTGAAGTTGCCTTCACGTTTAACACCGCACGATCGCGTTGCTATGATAACATAACAGAAACTTTTCAGTCTTCCATCTACAGCTCGATCGAACAGCACGCAAAACGTCTGCACAGTCAGTATTGAAATAAAAAATAAAAAGTAATTTGTCACGTAGCGAACGTAAATCTAAAGACAGAGAAGAGGCAATCAAGTGTAAATAATAATTCAAAGGATTGGAAGAAACGAGGCGGTGAACGAGAACTGCGACTAGACGATCTATATTACGATCGGGAGAAATAGAAGTTAAACTAAATACGCAAGGATACAACGACGACGAGGGCTGCAACCGGCTCCGCGGTTTGCTGCGCGGCTTCGATTTGAGCAATCGCGGAATTAAATACTGAACCAGGTAAGAGAAACTCACACATATTACTCGATTATCGACTTCGCCGTGTAGTGCATTCTCTAGAAAAAAAATTACGATCATGGGCTGACTCAATTCCATTTTTTCTGCGTACCATTTTTTTTTTCTTTTTCTTAAAATCTTTAAAGAACAACCATTTTCAAGAATAGTTTTTTTTTCCTTGACGCAGCGGATCCTCATTATTTACTTATTTTTGCTAGAGGATTTGCATAGCTTATGTCTCGTTTTTCTTCACCTTATGTTGGCTCGAAAAAATGAGTTTGTCATTTCGCGCAGCGACTTACCTCTATGTATTCGATTCAAGTTTCTCTTCTATATACGCATTGTTGGCATAAGAGATTGGAATAATTTGATCGCTGAACTTCAAACGTTATTACATTTCGTTTTTCATTCTGGATTTCTTTCGCGTATGCAATAATTCCACGTATCGTCAATAAAACAGTTCCAAAAAATTTGAATGCTTGGTTTAAAATTTTTTTATTCGTACCGGATTTCTTTCGCGTACACGATCATTCGCCGGGCAAGCCGGCTACGTTGGCTAAGCCCGGCTAATGAAACACCATTAAGCTGGCCAAAACGGCTAAAAATTAACCGCCTGGAACTGCTGGTGAGTTACTTGATTGGATGGACAAGATGGAAGGACGGGATGGATGGTCCACCCATCCCGTCCATCCATCATGTCCTTCCAATCATACCGTCCTTCCAATCATCCCGTCCTTCCTATCATCCCGTCCTTCCATCCATGTCGTCTTTCCATCCATCCCGTTTTTCCATCTATCCCGTTCTTCCATCCATACCGTTCTTCCATCCATACCATTCTTCCATCCATACCATTCTTCCATCCATACCATTCTTCCATCCATACCATTCTTCCATCCATACCATTCTTCCATCCATACCATTCTTCCATCCACACCATTCTTCCATCCATACCATTCTTCCATCCATACCATTCTTCCATCCATACCATTCTTCCATCCATACCATTCTTCCATCCATACCATTCTTCCATCCATACCATTCTTCCATCCATACCATTCTTCCATCCATACCATTCTTCCATCCATACCATTCTTCCATCCATACCATTCTTCCATCCATACCATTCTTCCATCCATACCATTCTTCCATCCATACCATTCTTCCATCCATACCATTCTTCCATCCATACCATTCTTCCATCCATACCATTCTTCCATCCATACCATTCTTCCATCCATACCATTCTTCCATCCATACCATTCTTCCATCCATACCATTCTTCCATCCATACCATTCTTCCATCCATACCATTCTTCCATCCATACCATTCTTCCATCCATACCATTCTTCCATCCATACCATTCTTCCATCCATACCATTCTTCCATCCATACCATTCTTCCATCCATACCATTCTTCCATCCATACCATTCTTCCATCCATACCATTCTTCCATCCATACCATTCTTCCATCCATACCATTCTTCCATCCATACCATTCTTCCATCCATCCCGTCCTCTCATCCATCCTGTTCTTCCATTCATCCCGTCCTTCCATTCATCCCGTCCTTCCATCCATCCCGCCCTTCAATCCTTCCCGTCCTTCAATCCTTCCCGTCCTTCAATCCATCCCGTCCTTCAATCCTTCCCGTCCGTCCATCCATCCCGACCGTCGAACCATCCCTCCCTTCCATCCATACCGTCCTTCCATCCATCCTGTCCTTCCATTCACCCCGTCCTTCCATCCATCCCGTCTGTCCATCCATCCCGTCCGTCCATCCAGCCCGTCCGTCGATCCATCCTGTCCGTCCATCCACCCCGTCCGTCCATCCACCCCGTCCGTCCATCCATCCCGTTAGCCGGCTTAGCCAACGTAGCCGGCTTGACCGACATGCGAGTAGATTTGTGCAAAATAATATGACAAATGCTTTATGCATTTCTCATATTTATTATAATATGATAAATGCTTTATGCATTTCTCAAGCATAAATCAAACTAAATGTTACAGCATGAACATGGCTACGCAAGACGAGCAAATATATTGTTTGGTATATTGGATTGACGATAAATCGACGAATGTATTCGCGAAACATGATCTTGTCTTCTCCCCTTCCACGCAAGACGATGAATCCGAAGTCAGGAGTATAAAATATGAAAATAAATTTTACAAGGCGAAGATTTTGAAGGAAAGTGGTGAGTTCCTTGCTTTTCAAACTGGTTACATTTTAGCGACTGTATTCATTGGGTATTTATATTTTGTTGTGCATTCGGAACTGCTTCGTTGGTGTATGTCGGTTTCATAAAAAATAGTGAGTCCACAGCGTGTACTCCCTACAGAGTTATGTGTAAAAACATTTTGAAATGATGTTACATTAACATTTACATTCGTATAGATTCCGAAAAGTGGTTGCGTTCCTTGAAAATCTCAAAAGACGGCCAAGTCTTACCGCGCGAAAGAGCTCGACCGCAAGCGCAAGCCTCCAAGTTCGCTGTTATGAAAACAGCCTTGGAGACACGTAAACAAAAAAATGCTGAAGCAAAGTTGAAGAAGGAAGCGGCGATGAAGAGGAATACCAGCATCTTGCAAGAAACGGAAGAGAAGGAAAAGAATGAGAAGGCCGACAAGGAAAAGGAAAATTTGTCACAAGAAATCCAGAACACGGCGAAACGTGGAAGAGAGTACGAAAAGCTCGAATCAGTCGTCGAGGTTGAGCGAAAAAAGAAGCGTGGGAATGAAGATGTAAGACGTAGAGAGAAGACGAGAGAAGACGTAGAAAACAAAAAGGCTACAAGAGAAGAAGAGAAAACAAAGAATCGTTCGAGAGAACCAGACGAACAGGAGAAGCGTGCACGTGAAGACGCAGAAATGAAGAAGCGTTCGAGAGAAGAAGAAGAGAAGAGCAAGCGATTGAGAGAAGAAGAGGTAAAGAAGAAGCGTTCCAGCGAAGAAGTTGAAAAGAAGAAGCGTGCAAAAGAAGACACGGAAACGAAGAAGCGTTCGAGAGAAGAAGAAGAGAAGAGCAAGCGATTGAGAGAAGAAGAGGTAAAGAAGAAGCGTTCCAGCGAAGTTGAAAAGAAGAAGCGTGCAAAAGAAGACACGGAAACGAAGCGTTCGAGAGAAGAAGAAGAGAAGAATAAGCTTTCGAGAGAAGAAGAGGAAAAGAAGAAGCTGTCGAGAGAAGAAGAGGAAAAGAAGAAGCGTTTGAGAGAAGAAGAAGAGAAGAATAAGCGTTCGAGGGACGAAGTGGAAAAGAATAAGCGTGCAAGAGAAGACACGGAAACGAAGAAGCGTTCGAGAGAAGAAGAAGAGAAGAATAAGCTTTCGAGAGAAGAAGAGGAAAAGAAGAAGCTGTCGAGAGAAGAAGAGGAAAAGAAGAAGCGTTTGAGAGAAGAAGAAGAGAAGAATAAGCGTTCGAGGGAAGAAGTGGAAAAGAATAAGCGTTCAAGAGAAGAAGTGGAAAAGAAGAAGCGTTCAAGAGAAGAAGTGGAAAAGAAGAAGCGTGCAAAAGGAGACACGGAAACGAAGAAGCATTCGCGAGAAGAAGAGAAAAAGGAGGAGCCTTCGAGAGAAGAAGTGGAAAAGAAGAAGCGTGCAAGAGAAGACACGGAAACGAAGAAGCGTTCGAGAGAAGAAGAGAAGAATAAGTGTTCGAGAGAAGGAGAGAAAAGGAAGGAGCGTGTGAGAGAAGAAGCGGAAAACAAGAAGCGTTTGAGAGAAGAAGAAAAAAAGAATAAGCATTCGAGAGAAGAAGTGGAAAAGAAGAAGCGTGCAAATGAAGACACGGAAACGAAGAAGCGTTCGCGAGAAGAAGTGGAAAAGAAGAAGCCTTCGAGAGAAGAAGAAGAAGAGAACTATAAGCATTCGAGAGAAGAACAGGAAGAGAAGAATAAACGTTCGAGAGAAGAAGAAGAAAAGAATAAGCGTTCGAGAGAAAAAGAGGCAAAGAAGAAGCGTTCAAGAGAAGAGGAAAACAATGAGCGTATAAGCGAACAGGATGAGGAATTCGAGGAAACTACGAACGAGGATTCTTCGGAAAGTCGCGAAAAAGCCGACGTGAAGCAGATGGCGGAAACAGAAAATTTTGCAAGAGACACATCGGAACTAGGGTCGTCTCCCAAATACGACAGTGAATCAGGTACTGAATCGTCAACGCAATTGACTCCAGAACGCAGCTGATTGATTTTTTCCAATCTGTACGAATTCGCGCACGCGTATACGAGCATTCAGTGCGATATCGGTAAAAAAAAGCATTCCAACAATTTAACAGTTCTATTCTATAATATAGTATAACGGTTTTTTCTATTAGTACTGGTTTTCGCTCGCGTATATGAGGATTCTACGCATCCGCAGTAACATAGATATAAACAATTTGCAATATTAAAATCAGTAACTTTTACTCATTCGCGTTGTCCGGATCATTAGTCAATATAATTTAGGTTTTATACGCTTTATTTGTAGTGCTTAAATTGGGCAATTTTCACAGAATTTAACGACATAGACAACGATTCCGTGTCGAATTTGTCAAATTCGTCTGAGGGAGATTACTACGATAAGAACGAGGTGGAAAATCGTGTAAGAGCGGCGTCGCCAGCAGAGCTCGCTAATGAATTTTATTCAGGTATTAACCTTTCAACGTCAGATCCTACTGTGTTGCCACGTCTGTTTGCCTGTTCTATTTGTACGGGTTTCTCTCACATATACCACCATTAAATGTAGTGTCGGTAAAGAGAATCCAAAGCAAATAATTTCCAAATCATAAGTCTATAATTAGTGATTTAGCTATTATTCTTTTCATTTTTTGCATTGTGCTTAAATTACTGAATTTTATTAGACCTCAGCGATCAACATTCTAATGTGTCTGTTTCGTCCAACATCGATAATGTCGGCAGTAACGACGGGATTGATTGGTCGAAGTTTCCTCCCGGTTAGTAAATTGTTTTTATTATCGCTTTAGAAGTTACAGCAATATCCCCCTTAGCGTTACCCTCGGGTCGCTTAGCGCCCACTTTGCTCTCACTACTCCGACTCGGGGACGGTTTTTGTGTAACTGTAATTTGTGTGATTTGTGTAATTGTCACAAATAAAAATTTAGAACCACTCACACTTAGTCAGGGATTCGAGCTCTATATGAAATCTTGTCGGTTTTTAAAAATTTTCTTTCCGTTTTGCATTTTTGAAGAAATGCTTCTTTCCAAATTTTTGTATTTAAATAATTTAATAAAACTTATATAATCCCGTAGTAACTGCAGATCTTGTACGCCACTATAAAGAATTTGGTTCACTTCTGGAAGCACGATACGAGCAGCTGGCAAAAACGAATGCCAAGAAACTGGACTCTCCACGTCCACCAAATCTAAGCGACATGTCCAGTTTTGGTGGAAATTCGAAAGTATTTTGAAATTATAAATCTAATATAGACTGATCGAAAAAAATAATTCAGGCAATTTAATAGCATAAACTAAAGTAGAATATTCGGACAATCGAAATTTGTACATTGCTTCCTCATAATTTTCTTTTATTCGCAAAGCTTCCTCTACAAGCAAGCCAAAACATTGCGGAAGAAGCTTTCTTAGAGAAGAACTTTTGTGGATAATAGAACATTTCTTAGAGAAGCCATGAAAAAATTCCCATTTTCTAGTATTCGCTTTGATATCATGCACCTTTGATTGCCAGGAGTCGCTTATTTGTTGGTAACACATATTTTATCCTCAACTAGATTGAACTGCGTAAGAACTCCGGAGTATACGTCGAGAAACAAGATCTTTTGAATGTCCTCAGCTTTAATAAAGACCCGCGCAACATGGCTCGAAGGCTGATGAAATTGTTGATGAACGAGGCAGATCTACGAAACATGTGCGCAAAGGGCAAAGGCCACAGAAAAGCGATCCCGGAAAAGATTCGGAGCGTGGTCTCAAGTACACCCTTTTCATTATGTCGCTATTTTCTCCTTTCACACCGGCTGCGCGAACGCTAGGTGACGTTAATCACACATACATTCCAAACCAAACATTTAATACGATCAAAATTTCACTACCTCGCGACATGCCAAAGATCTGAAAAAATCAGCTGTATTAACTATATCAAAATCTTTGATTTTGCATAATAATAATGGCAAAAAGTTATTAAAACATTATTAGAAAAATTAAAAAATTAAAAAATCAGACAACTTTTTATTGTCTCATTTTAAATGATTTCCTTGATTTTTTAGAATTCATATGAATTTTGTCTTTTTCTCTTTTTTCAGAATTTTCTATCATTGCAAAATTTGTTTTATCGAAAATTTGAAAAGTCGATGTACCTTTTTGACATTATTATTATGGAAAAGTGATAAATTTAATTGATTTTTATCGCGTTTCTCACACAATATATATTATTGGTTAAATATTCCTTGACGTACAGGTTTCGTGGCAAACAATACGGCGGTCGGAACAAAAAAACTGAGTCCAGAAGAATTTAACAGGAATTTGACCCTTATGTGCGGATCTCTCCGTGCTAAGGAAAAAGAACGTTTGAAAACGAAAGTCCGGGTGGTAGAGTCCCCTCGTTCCCAACATAATTCCGACGTCGAATCCTCAATGGGACGTTCTCCATCACCGGCACATAAGTCAGGATCGTCTTCCCAGATAGAAATTTCTGACTCCGAGTAATCTGAGCATCGAGTGCACGCCTCATAGTAACAGAAAATTAAGACATTACAAATTACAATTTTATTTCATTTTTCTGTTCTTATGGAAAGACATCTATCGGTTGCTTCATTCTTGTTTAAAACCGATTTATTGTTATACTTATTTAAAAATATATAAAAAGTCATTATTAGAAATATCTCGTGTTCAAAAAATATCTTATTAAAAAAATGATAATATACAAAAATAATAATATAAATAAACAAAAAAATGGTCACTTACACAGGCTCATTGCCCAAAAATTACGCATAGAGCAAACTTTTATTTCACTCGGTGCGGAAAATGGCAGTTTTACGCACGCTTCGCATGCGTAAAACCCCCCTTTTCACACTTATGAAGTAAGATTTGGTACAATACTCATGCAAAAAAACTTCGTGGCTCGTGTGATTGTATCACTCGTATTCGACTCGTGCTGCAAACTCACACTCGTCAGAAAAAGTTTTATTGCACTAGTATCGTAATGTACTACTATAGGTCAATGGTAGAAGAAATAAAAGCATACGCAATATATGCACTACCCTCGGAACATTTATCGTTCAGAAGGAAACAAAACAAAAAAACGCGTACAATTGTAAAACATGGATTTTGCGCTCTAATAGGGGCTTCATAGTAGATACTCGACTATTTCATCGCATACCAGCTTCATACTTAATACACGAATATTCCATCGTATATTAGCTTCATACTTCATACTCGAATATTCCATCATCTATCAGCTTCAAACTTGATACTCGAATATTCCATCGTATATCAGTTTCATACTTAATACATGAATATTCCATCGTATATTAGCTTCATATTTGATATTCGAAGATTCCATCATATATTAGCTTCATACTTGATATTCGAATATTCCATCGTATATTAGCTTCAAACTTAATACACGCATATTCCACCGTATATCAGCTTCATACTTCATACTCGAATATTCCATCGTATCTCAGCATCATACTTAATATACAAACATTCCATCGTATATTAGCTTCATACTTGATATTCGAATATTCCATCGTATATTAGCTTCATACACAATACACGCATATTCTACCGTATATTAGCTTCAGACTTCATACTCGAATATTTCATCGTATATCAGCTTCATACTTCATACTCGAATATTCCATCGTATATCAGCATCATACTTAATATACGAATATTCCATCGTCTATCAGCTTCAAACTTGATACTCGAATATTCCATCGTATATCAGTTTCATACTTAATACATGAATATTCCATCGTATATTAGATTCATATTTGATATTCGAATATTCCATCGTATATTAGCTTCATATTTGATATTCGAATATTCCATCATATATTATTAGCTTCATACTTGATATTCGAATATTCCATCGTATATTAGCTTCAAACTTAATACACGCATATTCCACCGTATATCAGCTTCATACTTCATACCCGAATAAACTGTCGTATATTCATAGCATCTGCTTCATACTCGATACTTGAATAATCCGTCGTATACTAGTTTCATACTCGATACTCAAACATTTCTTTGTATGCTAGGTCAATATTTTATACTTGAATATTCCTTCGTATATTAACTCGATACTTCATACTCTTCGGTGACTTATTGGTAGAGTATAATGCGAGTATAACTTAGTCCAATACGACATACTTCTAATACTTACATTTTTAATACTATTTTAATACTTTTTTTTTGCGCGGGCTGTACTCGAATTGTAAGTAAAATACGTAATTTGTAGAGCGTGCAACACGCACCTACTGCTAAGCCCCTGTATTGCAGGTCCAACGCAAACTGAAGACGACGGTTGGGTCGGATCATGAGAGGATTAATATCACATTGGCGGACAATGTAATATTTTGAATGAACTATGTACGATAGCTATTGTAAAAAAAACTGGCACGCTAAGTTTTTGTACGCCATCTTACTGTACTATCGCCCGATTTATAAATATGATTAACATCTTAATTTTTTGTATTTTTTTTGCCAACATTTTTTGCATTTTGTATTTTTTTTGCCAACATTTTTTGCATCTTGTATTTTTTTTTCCAACATTTTTTGCATCTTGTATTTTTTTTTAAATTGTTTGGTGTCGAGAATTACGCGCTCAACGTCGCTGCGCGCGATAGCCGAGCGGCCGCTGCTTGGCAGCACCTCCCGGCTGCGTCTCGGCAAGACTCACGTGCGCCGTTGGCGCACGCGTACCGGCTCTCGGGTCAAGCGGCACAGGTTACGTGCCGTATGCAACAGGTTTCGCGCTCATCTACGCCTAATGGCTGACGCGGGTCACCACGCGGTCGGGTAGATCGCCGACTTTATTCGGTACTCTCACGGGATAGTTCAATGGGTTTGCTCAGTTTTCGGTTAGTCTCATGTTGGGCACCCGTATCGTCGTTTCGCGATATCGGTTGGGCTCACACGGAGCATAGCGGGAGTGATTTTCTTGGGTACGCGATACGCGTAATCACGCCGGAATTTCTCACGTTCTCAACGGCTACCTCGCGGCGATACAGCGCCGCGGGTAGATTTGCTCACTCGGAGGTCAAAGTGATTCATATAATTTAATTGGCGCACCGGTGGGCGCTCATTTTTGGACTATTCGTTATTGCCAACCTGGACTGCTCATTATTGTTCTCATTGTTGTTATTCGATACATGCTCAACGGTCTACTCATTGTACAGTGTTTTTCGCGCATTTTACCATCGTTTTTGTTATTTAATAAAGAGTTTATTTTCACTGTTAATATCGGCAGTGCTAATTTATTTACCCCCGTTCCGCTATATCTCATCCTGGCAATTCTCAAACAGTTTGGAGACATCTTTTTTAAAATAATTTTTTGTATGTGTACCACTACTTGGCTCATATAAATTAATTTTTTTTAAAATATATATATTGATAGACATCTTTTTTGCATTTTTTTTTAGATTGTTTTTATCAACGTCTTTTTGGAAGAATTTTTTTTAAGAGACTCTTGATAAATATCTTTTTTTGGTAAATCTTTTTATTTTTAAGAGGTTTTTTTGATAAACATATTTTCTGAACAATACAAATTTTAAGTACTTGGCGTACTTTTTCAAGAGTGACAAGTGGCCCAAGATATTTGAAGTGTATGTATATATTATCGCCTAAACAACCGCTTGATGAAAATTCGCGTTCAACTCGGGTGTGTTTTTTTATTAATGTTTATATTGTAGGTGATAATTGACAGCTGTTGGAGGGTCACCGAGCGATACATTCCGAAAAAAAAGATAAAAATTCAACTGCCCAACCACCCACCTCCCACCTTCTTACCACCCACTGCATGCCGCTTGTTGACTCATGTAAAAATAAAAAAATAACATTTCAGCCACCCTGCTACCCACCTCCCACCACCCACCTCCTCACCACCCACTGCACATCGCTCGACGATTCATGCAAAAAGAAACCCCCTCCCCCTTACTCACCACCCACCACCCCCGCCACCCACCGCCCAAGTTGTTCGAGTCTGAGCTAAGTGATTCGAGTCTGGGCTAAAAAGTGTTGGTAAATGTCGGCGTAGATCCCTTGGATTAGAACCCGCCTTATATATCTACTCGAGGATGTTAATCAGAGTTTTGCGCTGAGGTTAACGGATTCATCGATCAACTTGCGGGAAAAGTAAACAGCTTCATAGATCGTTTATCAGTGGTCGATGAACGCTATGTATCATTAAGTGGACGGATGAATGCGTTTTCACAACAAATTACCGAACACATCGATGCTACTGGAGCTCCTGCAGTCCAGGCAGCACGATCGGAGATTAGTAAGGCGTGTATGATGGAAATGTCGGAGCGCAAGTTTCGTAACAACAACATTCTGAACATCACGTTAATGTCAAACCTAGCTGCTTTGGAGCTAACAAACACATGTCGGGATCTGAAGAAGACAGAAAGTCCCGCAAACTGTCTCAAGGGAATCATGGTGTTGAGAGGCAAAACGCCGCTCAGCATAGCCGGAACACAACGCGGCTCAACGGGAGCTGGAGAGGCGTACGAAGGAAGGCGAGAAGGATCTCGTTATTGTCTATCGGAGCGGAGCTCCTCAAATCAAGGAGAGCAAAAGTCAGCGGCAATCTCTACAGAATCAGTAAGCAGCGAGAGATGAAGAAGAGAGTTAATTCAGTATTATCAGAATGCGAGAGGCTTGAATACGATAAGTGAGGAAAGGCTACAGTTTCGCGTGTAATTTAAACTTCGTTATTATCGCTGTGTCGGAGACCTGGTTGAAGCCAGAAAAGGTTTCGGCTGTTTTCTTTTCTTTTCGTTCTTTTTGCTTCCTCATAGAGAAAGCTTTGTTTTCGTAAAAAAAAAATTGAGATTTTAATGTCAGAATACTTAAAATAGTGTAAAACGTTGAGAAATATGATTTTTAGCTGGCGTCCGGATGTATGTGTGTGTATGTGACAGAGTTACATCGTTTAAAATGACTATAACTCGGAAATGGCTTGAGACAGCAAGTTGAAATTTGGTACACTAGTAGAGCGATTACGTCGCTTCGTTCAGTGCTATTTTCGTGAACATTGAGGCCCAATTGGAGATTTTATGCGATTTTCAATTTTTTTGAAATTCTCTGTGGTAGCTGTAACTTGCGTAAATTTGGAGCTATTGTCTTAAAGCTGCACATAAATATACTATTTTGATCAAAGACTTTTGGTATTGAATTTGGTCAAAATCCAGCGATGTGGTAAGATTATATGGGATTTTGAGTTTTGTGAAAAATCCCAAAAATTGTTGAAAATGCCCTAATTCGAGTAAACATAGAGGTATCGATCTTAAATTTGACACATGAATGGACTAGCATTATACAATGTTTGGTATTAAATTTGCCGAAAATGGATCGAACCGTTTAAATTTTCTGGAATTTGAAATTTTCGAATTTTTTCAAAAATTGTACTTTTTGTCCAACACGAATTTATGTATCAAGTGTCACCCTAGGAGTAAAATAATTTGTAGACTCGTCATCGGTGAGGGAAAAATACATTGGACGTGGCCACAAAACGGTGAATGTTGGATAATTGACTTGATAATAAAAAAAATCTTTTTCCAAAACCCTGTATTTTCATTAATTGAAGTAGGTACACGGATCTGACAAAGTGAAGACATCGGTGTATTTTTTCGCGCCGACCCTGAATCGGCCAGTCGTTTTGCATAAAAGGCAAACACGATGTTGACGTTAAAACAAGTTGAAAATTAAAATTTTCATATCACTTCCTCATAGAAGTTGAAAATTGACATTTTCATATGGCTTCCTCATAAAAGTTGCAAATTGAAATTTTAATATGGCCTTCTCATAATGTTCCTTTATTTGCGAAGCTTCCTCTATGAGGAAGTCAACAATACAGAAAATGCTTCATCAGGGCCGCAACAGGCATGAATCCGGCGGCCTGTTTTCAGGCTTGCCGAATTATTGCCTGATATGCACCAATTCTGGTACCAATAAGGCAAGCGACTTCAGATTTGCCGGTTTTACGCCTGAACTGGGCCATTGTTGGCGGCAGTAAAGCACACCGGATGTGTTATCTTGGATATCCCCGCATCCGGCCCTGATGTGAATTTCATTCGATTTGCCGGATCGCTAAAACTTGTATTGTTTCAGTTCAGGCCCAAGTCAGGAAAGAATCAGGCATTTATAATTGTCATACAACATTTTTTAAACAATTTTTATTTGCTACCTTGAACGGGCCAGAGCCGCATAGCGAGTAGAAATGCAATCAGACTACCAAACTAGGCAACATTAGGGAAATCAAACAGTCGCTTATTCGTATATAAAGGCTTCTATTTTTACAAATGTCGGTATGTAATTGTTTATTAAGCACTTCCTAACGTGCGACGTATACAGAAATCTCTAGTGTCATCAACCCATAAATCATTCTCACTGTCGCAAAACAAAATGCAGAATCCACATTTTAACTGGCCTCTCTGGTGTAAAATGTTCTACAAAATATATTAACAAAATAATTTCTTACACACGATCTAACAACGACATCCTACAAATCTTACAAATCTAACAACGAGAATAAGATACAAATGAACACATCCCTAAGAAGCCGTTCTGTATATATTTATTATTTATAACGAAATATAAGCAGAAATATGACTGGTCCAAATTTGGAAAAAAAATTCCGATTCTAGCTTTGGTTAAAATGACATCTGTTAGTCCAAGGGCTAATAGAAATCAATCAATTTTAAAGAGTACTCTGAAAGTCACCGAAACGTAAATGATATCATATAATTATCGTTTCTTGTCATTCAACATCAGCAAAAAAAATATTTATTTATTTATTGCTCACGGCCTGGGCCCAATTATAGGCCGATCGTTACCCTACCGATAATAAAGAATTACAATGTCAAAAGGCCGTTACAATATCGTAGTGAGGAACGGAAAAATGTCCATTCATTGGCCCTACTTCTCAACATATTTTAATAAAAACTTGTGAACAAAATAATTGTCTGTTAGAAATAGCCAAGTAATTGATTCAGATAAGTACAATATCTCACAAACATAAAAAAGAGACCAATTGAATGTTATGTTATTGAATCACGATCCACAGTATTTTTAGGGTACGTTATACACAAGTTCCAAAATTTTATTCGCAAATCGTAAATAGCCGAGTGGGTATGGTTCCCGACTACAATCTTAGATGACCGGGGTTCAAGCCCCAAGCTTGGCAATAAATTTCTATCGTTTTTCCGCGATAAAAATGTGAGTGAATGGAATGAAGTATTGAACCCTCGTTGAATTAGTGTAAGTGTAATATTTTTGTAAATTTTGTTGTCGAAACGAGAAATGGTGCATGATCCGGGACATGCCAGGCCCATATCAGGGTCTGAACTTGGACCGGTTCCTGATGCCGGATCAGGACCGGATTTGCAGGAGCGTTACACCCGTGATTAGGGCCATATCGATTCACCAAATTCGGGCCGGAGATTACTTTCCGGCAGTTCTAGTTTGGGCCATATCCCAGCCTGATCCATTTTTCTACTCGGGAAGTTGCCAAATCCGGCTCTACAATATAACAATCCCGAGTACAAATCCTTCGCTACGATCCCGAACGCACGCCAGACAGTTGACTTGTACTGTGCCACTATCTGGCTGAGCATCAAATCAATCATCAAATGAAAATTTTCTTTGAGATCTAATATCATAGCAGTATTTAACGAGACTTTCTCATTAAACGATACCATGTTATCGGATTTCGATGACACTGCTCATTTCATCGTATATATCACCACCATTTTATTACCGACCATGGTATTTCACATGCTCTTAGACGCATGTACAATACTGTAATAAAAACTATAATCAAATTTTCTCACAGATTCTGGCATTCACGATCAAAAGAAAAGTCTCATCGAAAACCGAGATGATATCCGCGTTCGCGATAACTTTTCTTTTGATAATAGATTCGAGAACCCATGAGAAAAGTTGAATATAGTTTTTGTTATTGTGACATATGCGTGCAAAAGAGATAGTTGTATTTTTCGAATCAATACCATATAAAAATGGTTCACATTTTTGGGGTAAAACTAAAGTATCATCGGACGTGGTATTAAATTCTACATCCGCTAATGCTATAATGAATTCCATTCATTACAGTTTTTGTTACCGACTGAGTGTGTTTCAACTCGCCTTAAAAGAGGGTATAACCCTCACGGAGAACATATAATTCCGAATTAGACTGCTTATGATCAATGGAGTAAATTAGCTTTCTCATATAAGCGAAGAATGTATTTCTTTTCAACCATTTAAAATAGAGTAGAGTTCGCTAATCAAATTTGTATCGATAGAGTAATTCCATGAGGACATATCGACTGGGTATAATCATGGCGTGTTCGTCTGTTTCGCATTAGGCCATCGATATCTATTACTGAAGTTCCCATCAACCGCAAGCGATTTGCGTTTGAATCAAAGCGAATTCGAAGTTTTTTAGGAAAACCAAAAGTTAAGCATCAATTATGAGCGCTAAACTAAGAACGTAATATAGCACACTTCCAAAGCTGTAATTATTACCTGGTCTAAATGTTTGTTCCGATTTGCGGAAATTTTTCTTTATCCTCTTTGGACGGAAGTTCGCCGCCTCATTGGGGAAGTCGCCAATGGGAATGTGCGAGAACTCTCCCGCTCTGTCCAGATTATAAGAAGAAAACGGTAGTAGCCCCAATGATACAATGTATGCTCCACAGCACGTTTTTCTATCTGTGTGGAGATATGAAATGATTTTTAAAAAGTTTAAAATTGAAATTTTCATATCGCTTTCTTAAAGTTACATTTAAGCTTCTTCTATGAGAAAGCCTTTTCTATTTTTTTGGCTCCATCATAAAGGAACCCCCATGGAAATAAAGTATATGCATAAATATATTTCGGGATATATGTTATATATTGTGAGAGGAATTTCCGGGTGGAGGGCAAATTCGTCGAAACCCTCCAGTACCGGTAAAAACGTCACAAAGCTCTAACCCTCGATCGGTTTATTTTTATTAACAATGGGCGCCATTCGCACACGGTATGCGACCCGATCGGGAAAGATGTTAACAGAAGGTCAAGGCTGTGCTCGGCTAGCAAGCAGCCATGGGGGAATGGTAGAGGGGCGGTCCGGTGAATTCGAGCTGAGTGGACATGAAATTGATTATTCCGACACAACATTAAGAGAGACGAAAATAATCATTTATTAGACAGAAATCTAATTCAAGCCAAAAACAGTGCAAATAAAATAAATTAAAGTCTCTCGCTCTCTTTTCCAACAAAAATCCTTAAGGCTACCCGGTACAATGTCTCCCTGCTACACTCCCGACGGCTACTCAGTTCACCGACGAGAGGGATTGCCTAATGCCAATAAATTCCAAAATATAAGATAATTACGCGAAATACAAGAATGGCGAGAAATACAATAAATAACGCGACGTCCCTGGGTCCCTACTAAATTTCGGACGGCTAGCACACTCACACACACAAAATACACGCGGTAACAAAAGAAACGGCAAACGATCGGCGGTGTGTCTCCGCTATCGCGCGGCAAGGTCAGAAGGACACTCGCTCACGGACGAAACCCGAACGCGCGACGACGTGAGGGTCTGCCTACGCGGGAAACACACGAAATTAGGAGTTTCTTTCAATTACCGGTAATAAGTGCAGGCAAAGTCGCACTGAAGAATCTTGGCGTAACCGGAGAAGCCGGGGCGATACGGACTCTCGCCGCTCTCGCTTTTCTTTCGCCGTTTGCCCGTCGAACAGCTGTCGCCGTCGACCGAAGCCTCGAATTTTACCAATCGCGAAAAAACAGCGCAGAGACCCGCACGTCTTACCTTTCACAAACACACAATTTAACACACACACAATGGAAACTCCCGCGATTCCCGGCCAATTCCGCATGGACACTACGCACGGGCGACGCGAGCCCGTAGCACTCGGCCCTTTTCTTAACAGGAACAAATATCAAACGTAGAGTTAGTCAGCCCGAGCCGGTGCTCGACGCCGCGACCGAGTTTCACACAAATTACAGCGAATCAGATAAATAATTAATCAAAACAACTACCGCGATAAAGAAGGTCCAATCATTCAATTTACGATCGGTTGCGAAAGGCTTACCGGTAGCGAGAAATAAAATCCAAAAGACAAGAAGCGAGCTCGAAAATCCCTTGTGGCTCGGGTGCGCAGAGTTCCAATACGGTAGTCCGAGAGTGAGCTGCCCACACCGTCACGCTACACCGTTCGCGAGAGAATCCCCGAAAAACGGTTGTCGCTCATCGATCGAGATCGCGACAACCCCTCCCTTGCTCCTACTCTAATTCCCATAACCCAGCGTACCGGTAACTGGCGCCTCGCAGGGCAGCCTCGCAATTACACCTTTTCGTACGGCGCGCGCGGAGATCTTTTCGAATAGCGGCCGTCAGTTAACGCATTATCGCAGATACAGCGACGAAAAGGGTTGGCGACAGCCAAATAGAAAGGTCTCTGGTTGTCGTCGATGGATCCTTTTCCATCGTTGGGCGACGAGTATCGTGGTACAAGCAGAGGAAAACATCCTTTTGATGATGTGGATCGGAAGCTGCGGTGTCGACGTGCCCCCGGAAGATAATCGTACCGATCGCTCTTATCAGGCGGTACCTCGCCTTCTCGAACCAGTAGACCGTTCCTTGGTGTTCAATGAGTGCTCCATCCTCACAGTAGTTGAACATGAAAACGATTCGCTTAAATTAGTATTAATACGCCTATCCTATACTGAGCCCACGGAATTGCCCGAGAAGGTGGAACGGTGCGCCGTGAGGGCCTGTGACAGCCCGCTCTCGGACTCGCGGTTCTCACTTTTGTGACGAGGCAAAAAAACCGCGTCACAATATACATGAGATATATACTGGATATATAATATATATCCAATATATATCTGAGATATAGAACTTTTTGCCACATTATATATCTGAAAAGTATAACGAAGATATATGAAAGATATATACAGATGTATATGAATATACATGACATATATTCATTCAAATTTCTTTTTACGGCGGTTAGTACGTACCGAAAAATGGTTTGGGAATATTTAAAAAATTGATTGGTTTGTCATCATGAATTATATCAATTTAGAATACAATACTATATTTGGAGCAAGAAATAAACCTAACGACCTGAAGTTGGGCTCGAACCCGGGACCTTTCGCACGCTAACCTGGAACCTTACCGCTACGCTGCCACCTATCATTTTAATTGTTCTCATTCCCAGCGAGATTTGAACGTAACAAAAGTTTTCTTATTTCAAGTGATGATCATCAATTTTCTGATGATGAAAGTAAATCGGTTTATTGAGCCTTTTGCTTATTACAAAATGAAAAAGAACAAAAATAACCATACTTATGTTTAAGCTACCGAATAACGGATCGCCTATGCGTCTGTATGTGATAGTTTTTTACGCATAAAATGATTTTGAATGTCAAATTTAAATAATTTAGAAAAATGTTCACAACTTTTCAAAATTCACTTCTATAATATTAACCATAAACATAGGTACTATCAGATGCTTTAAAAATTATTGGTTGCGGAGTACCGCGATATCTAAGTCTCTAGATGCAATCGCCAATATCTACATATTTTTCGGAGCAGTTTGAGGTTAGGCTATGTACAGTAACAGATGTTACGCTGTTCTGTCAAATCAAAGATATATATAAAAAATACATCGAATTATATATAATTAATATATAGGAATATGTAAAATATTTATATACATGAATATATATGACGTATATAATATATATATCTGAACATATATTAGTTAAGATATTTAACATATAATCAGTATATATTAAAAATATAAAATTGTAATATATCCCGTTATATATCTGGCGGATATATAAAAGATATATACGGGATATAGAACTTTTTGCCGTTATATATGACGTATATAAATTATATATCTTTCTATATATCTGACATATACTTCATTTCCATGGGGGAAGCTTGGCGAATAATGTACCTTTGTATTTTCGTGCCCTGGCGAAAATACAACCTGCGGGTAATTGAAACATTTAATGCATAAACTAACGTTTCCAGTAACGGAACTCTTCTTATACTGCACTTCGTGTAATGCTAATACACCTGAGTTACGCCAATAACGAATCTACTTGGTTGTACTTTTTGTAGTCGTCAGAAATATCGTAAGGGCAACGAACTGTCAAATGCAAGATTGAACGAAGGCATTACTTGGATATATCGATAGTTAAAAAACAAAAGATCATATCCTCTGTTTAACATAGAGGAACATACGGGTTACGTCCTTTCGTTTCTTAGCAGGCGATATTATCTCGTCAATATTTATTTGTCGCACAGCTACACAATGATGAAAAGGTTTTTTTGTCAAAAAAGTATATACATTTTTATATTACACGAAGAAGAACTGTGATCGTTTCAATTTTCAGGACTTTTTATTTTACAATTTTTTATTCGCCAAGTATGTTTGACGATTCGATGTTACAGGCCCGTGATAAGATTTCCATTTGTTACAAAATTAAATCGTACCAATCCCTCAGCTAGTACATTGCCAAGTCCAATGTTGCTCCAAGTTATTTCACAAATAGAACAGTGTTTCCTCCATAATTGAGCATACCCAGTCGCTGTTTGCTTTCAGTTTGTTCTCTTCCACCCATTTGTCTTCATCCGCCCTCCAAATTTTAACAAGAATTGTCACAGCCTCCAGTCACGAGTTCCTCTTTGGCGAATCAGTCCTCTTAAGAGCATGTGAAACACTATGGAGTGCGAGAGAGATAACATCAGTGCCGCTCTCAGCGGAGTGAGAGAGACAAGCTGAGAACGTGTTTCACATGCTCTTAAGACCATATGAAACACCTCCCTCTGTGTCCATCCCGGGCTCAGTCGATATAAAAAACTGTAATCAACTTTTCTCATAAGTTCTCGTATGTACGGTCAAAAGAGAAGTCTCATCGGAAACGGATATCATCTCCGCTTCCCATGAGACTTCTCATTTGACCGTACTTCTCAGAATCCCCCTAGTACTTTGGCCCGACCGTACACCACCCGTGTTTCACCCTTGAACCCACTAAAAACCGTCGGTTGGTTTTGAACACAGATCCGACCCGCACCACCATTAAACGGACCGTTGACAGCGTTCCAGCACTGATCGGTCGCATGGAAAACCATCCATAAAACGACCGTAAGCCTACCCTGCCGGAATTCCAGTGCTGGAATGAATGTCAGTAGGTTTATCGAAAAACAGACCAAAAACCAATCAAGAACCAACTTCTGTAAATATTTTTTGTTGGTTGGTACACCGATAGACCGACCAAAAACCAATAACGAACCGACTACTGCAGCTACTCCCGCATGATCGGTTCTTCAATGGACCGATCGAGTACCAACCACGAACCGACTAGTGCAACGACTTCTGGATGGTCGGTTTATCAATGAAACGCTCAAATATCAACCACGAACTAGTGCAATTACTTCTGCATGGTCGGTTTATCAATGAACCGCTCAAGTATCAACCGCGAACCGAAAACTCCTACTCCCGTATGGTCGGTTCATCAGAGGACCAATCGAGTACCAACCACGAACCGATCTCTGACAGTACATCAGCCTAGTCCGTTCATTGATTGACCGATTGAGCACCAACCGCGAATCTACCACTGCATTTCTCCCCTAGCAGGTTGAGACACAAAAAAAAAACCGAAAAACCCTTCAGTTCTTTTGTGCTATTTGAAGCACCGAAAAAGAGGCGAAAGCACTGAAAAACCCCCAAAATTTTCACCCGTTTCAAACTGAAAGGTGACAAACGGGTGACAATTTCGGGGGTGTTTTTCAGTACTTCGCCTTCTTTTTCGGTGCTTCAAATAGCACAAAAGAACTGAGTGTTTTCGCAGAGGTTTTTCGGTAGTTTTCCGGGGTTCCGTCGGTATCCCAACCTGTAGGGTCCTGCGTGGCTGGTTCATCGGTAGACCGTGAGTAGCTGTCAACCCATCTACCGGGATGGGACAATAATGAGGGATTATATATAAAATGACACATTCTTTTTTTTTCTGTGTATAAATACAAGTAATGTATAAAATGACATATTATTTTTTCGTTTCGTTTACATTATTATTTGTTCAATATTGCATCGCAATTTCTCTTTATAATTTCCGCCGAGTTTTGAGCAAAATTCAAAATTGTTTTATCGAGGGCTATAACCCATTCGTCTTGCGACTGGTGATTCCTTTTGCCACGATCGATCTTGCAGCTACATTCGATCATTTCCGTCCACGTTTCTTGGGCAACGAATTCTACAAAAAAATGAACATATTCATTGTCGTACGATAAATACCATTCATTCTAATACCATTACTATAATGTTCATAATTGTTACTTACCACAATAGGGCAGTTGCGAACAATCCATTAGTACTTCTTTCATGAGTTTCATCCCCTTCTCGTTCTCTTGCTCCTCATTTCCGGCATCCTGTTCGTAGAAGTGATCGTTCATAAGGCTAATGAAGAGCGGAAAGCATATGTCTTGCGGTACAATTCTGGAAATCGTAATGATAGTTAAATTTACCAGTTATAATTTATTTTGTTCGTATTATTACTAATAAAAATATTTATTTATCGTTGTTCATATTTTACAATATATAATTACTATTATACCTGTAGTGTCTTTCGTTCTCTTCCTCTGTTGCTTTTTCTGTTTCTACAGGGACAGTATATTTATCAAAGAGATATTCTGTCAGTTGAGCGTCGTAAAGTGTATTCTGCATTCGTGATATTGTGACTGCTCTTATCATATTTTTTTCGTCTTCTCCAGCAGTTTTCAAATTTGTAAATTGTTTGAACACATTGTACGATTCGTAGTTGAAATCGACCGGATAACGTATTCCTGTAACGAATGTTGAAAAACAAATATAACCATTAATTACATTATTATTCTCATAATGTCTATCCAAACGTTTTAACTAATATTACTATTTAACTAATAGTACTATTTTACCATCTATCGTTATGCAACAATTTGGCGTCAAAATTTGTTCAATGATGTCAGGTGCCAAATTCATTTTTTTGGAAATGTCTTCTAGAGTGACCAATTTCTTCTTCTTAATAGTTTCGTGTCTACCTTGATTGTTATATATCATCGGTTTCAATATGTTCATAATTTCATTGAACACGTCTCGAGCTATCATCCGGGTATCCGAGTTTCCTTTTTTGCCCGCCGATGATTTTTTCGCTCCCTTCTCTTTTGTTATTTTCTTCGATTTCTTGCTTTCATCGTTTTTCTTCTTCTCGTTTCTTCTTTGCCTTTCCCGAGCTTTACGTTGAGCAGTGGCCTCCCTTTTGTCGGGATGACGCGATGCACGGTTTTCTTCCAAATGTTTGAATATCCAGGTACAATAGTTGTCAATATCGAATATACCGGTACGTTTCAACGGCATTTTAATTTGTATGTGATACAAGACTTCTGTTCATAAAGAAATTGCAAACAATTTACGTACTTTCATTGCAATAAACATCTATTCATACGAATGTAGCCCATCATAGTCATTATTCAAGCTCACGTTTCACACTGCGCTTTTCTTTCTTCGTGAGGTTTCTGCATCCTTTGCTTAAAGCTGTCGCATCGGCTTTAATATACAGTTTCAACTGTTCGTCATGCGTCCATATTGCGTCGATAATTTTGTTGCATCTTTTTCTATTGTCTTTTGCATTGAATATTTCATATGCGTTATCGCAATCCATTTCGACGCCGTTGATCCACGCCTATAATAATATTTCAATGAAAATTTTAGCAATAACACATTGTCTCGTACGAAAAAAAAATTGAAAATATTGATATTTACCCTTTCACTTTCTTCGTCTACCTCTATTAGATCGTCGACTATTATCGAAGTATTACGATTCGTTATCGCAATTTTTAGTAACTCATTTTGATTTTCAACGATTTCGTCTAGCTTTTTATTTATTTTTTGGGCTTGGCAAATTTTCTTCCTTGAAGATCTCGCATCGTTGTCGTCGTCTTTATCATGTTCCAATGTCCTTTTATAATATTCATTTTCTTTTCGTAAATTGTTCAGTTCAGCTCTCAAACGCTTTATATTTTGCTCCTCGTGTAGCTTTTTCGCAGATGATTCACTGTTATCACTGTCGTTTTCGTTGCCAATTACCATCTGTATTTATAATAATTGTTCATTCGTTTATATTTATAAAATATGTTTCGAATTGGAATTCGTTTCATTTTATTTAATGTTTATTGTTGAATATATATTATCATTTGATATCTTTTGCGATTGAAAATTTTGCATTACATGCTTGCTATGCGATGGCGTCACGGCTCCAGTCATAACACTAGCATTTCGCTTCTCGGACGATGGTTTTTTCACTTTACTGGCGACATCTTTTTTTTATTTACAGTTACTTCCTTAACTATTTTCGTATCATCGTCTTGAAATGCCTTTAAGTTGAATATACAATCAAATCAGACCAATGAGATTTAACAGAATTCTTTTGGTGCAAAAGTAAAGTTTACTAATAAGCATTGATTTTACTTTTTCATGCGAGGCTCTCATCGTGGCATTGACAACAATGACATCCGATTGAGAATCCGGTGTGTAACTCAGCTAAATCGTAATTTCAATCAAGCTTGTTATTGTTATTCTGTCATTACAGCATTGGCTTAATTTTTCCGTATTGCATTTAATTTTTTTTGTGTACGTATAATAAGTCATCGCTGACTTTTTTTCTAGAGTTGTTTTCATAATTTTGGGGACATATTTTCTTATTCGTCGTTCTTGGCGTTTCGTCGTGAATCATTAGCTGCATATCGGTAGGCTGTTTAACGTAAAATCCATATCAAGTTTCATTATTTCATTAGTAATGTTATCATTTGTCGTTCGCATTTGAACGAATGAAAAACAAAGTAATCGTATTATTGTATTGTTCTAATTCATGTACATCGTTTAAGGATGTTGGAGCTGTACAGTTCCGCCAAACGTGAGTTTCAGAGAAAATTTCGAACACTTCTCGATGGGATAAAAATCTGAAAAAAATCAAGTATATGGGAGATTCTGCAAAGATTTTTTTTGTGCAATAATAATTCCAATTTGTTATTGACAAATTGAAGATAAAAATGATTATACAACAATTTACCCGTCAACTTAACTATTTTCCTTCATAAAAATGATTCGTTCATTTTTCTGAATACGTATGGATTTTTTCTTTACTCATGCATGCAAAATCCTCGTTTGCGCACCATTCACAGGCATGCAAAATGGCTGATTCCCGCACGATACGCATATGCGATGCGCAAAATACTTTCACCGGTGCCCAAAATGTCTTCACCAGTGCGCAAAGTACTTTGCGCACTGTTACCAAGCGGTTGCTATGATAACATCGAGGCGACCGAGGCGCCACAGGCATGCGCCATTGGGCATGCCTGTGAATGGTGCACAACTTAGATTTTGCATTGCCTTCGTAAAGAAAAATATGGTTCGATACACGAGGCCATCTCGCTTCTTGCGCACTGCTCGTTTTGGCCTCTAGTATCGAAATATACTATTATTTGTTTTTTTTTTATTTTATGGAATTATAAATGAATGGGTTAGTAATTCGGTTGTAATCGTTGAGTGGAGAAACGAGCGGGGCGCATGCGTGTTGACAGGCCTGAACTGGCCACCATATTTGCTTCAATGTTGGCACGCTTTTGCCCGTCGATTGTCCAGACGGGTGATCAGAGCCGCTAACAATAGCATGAATGTAGAGCAAGATGCAGAGCCACATGTGCGTCAATCGTGACACTACGTTCATACACTTTCGTAAACTATAATATTGGGTTTTCTTAATTCCTTGTAAGTTTTCAATCAAAATTCGACTGCACACCGAAGCGTCAATTCCATATATGTCAATATGTCAATATCATAATCCTGCATGATTCGACGCATATGCGTAGCATATTAACAATGCTAAGACGAAATTGAAAAAGTCCGTAGCAAACTAAGCAACCGTGAACAGCGACCGAAGAAGTGACCCTAAAAGCGACGGTGGTTTGGTGCCAAAAATTAACTGCACTAACGACCGCCGAAGCGACCGCTCTGGCGGCATTCTTTTACCGCATTTCGTCAGTGAAGTCGCTTCTTTGATTCTCGACCGAACAAATGACTGTAAAAGCAACCGTCCGTTTTCATGACGGTTGCTATTACGGTCATTTATTCGACTTCATTGCTGAAACACGGCAAAAAAATGTGTCGCCAGAGCGGTCGCTTCAGCGATCGATTAGTGTGATTCATTTTTGGAACATAACAACTGTCGCTTTTAGGGTCGCTTCTTCGGTCGCTCAGTAGGCCAGGGTTGTCGAGTACCGTCGGTAAAGCAGGTAAAGGCAGGCGAAGGCAGGTTAAAAGAGAATTTAAAAAACCGCTCTAGCTTACCCTTAAGACCTCAATATTTAATATCTTCGATATGAACCCGCGCAAAAAAAAAGTATTAAAAAAGTATTAAAAAAATATAAAAAATGAATGTATTGAAAGTATGTCGAATTGGACTCAATAATACTCAAAATTATACGTCTCTAATTTATCGCCGAAGAGTATTAAGTATGAATCTGATATACGATATAATATACGAGTATTAAATATGAAGTCAGTATATGAAGGAATACTCGAGTACCAATTATTAAGTTAGTATACGATGGAATATTCGACTATCAAATATGAAGTTAATATTCGGAAGCTAATATACGAAGGAATATTCGAGTATCAAATGTGAGGCTTATATACGAATTGAGATTTGAGTATCAAATATTACGTTAGTATACGGATTGAGGTTCGAGGCCCAAGTATGAAGCTTACATACGAATTGAGATTCGAGTATCAAGTATGAAGCTTATATATGAATTGGGATACGAGTATCAAGTATTAACTTAGTATACGGATTGAGGTTCGAGTATTAAGTATAAACCTTACATACAAATTGAGAATCGAGTATAGGGTATTAAGTTACTATGCGGATTGAGGTTCGAGCATCAAGTATGAAACTTATATACGAATTGAGATTCGAGTATTAAGTATGAAGCTTATATATAAATGGAAATTCGAGTATTAAGTATGAAGCTTACATACGAATTGAGATTCGAGTATTAAGTATGAAGCTTATATATGAATGGAGATTCGAGTATTAAGTATGAAGCTTACATACAAATTGAGATTCGAGTATCAAGTATGAAGCTTATATATGAATTGGGATACGAGTATCAGGTATTAACTTAGTATACGGATTGAGGTTCGAATATTAAGTATAAATCTTACATACAAATTGAGAATCGAGTATCGGGTATTAAGTTACTATGCGGATTGAGGTTCGAGCATTAAGTATGAAATTTATATACGAATTGAGATTCGAGTATTAAGTATGAAGCTTACATACATATTGAGATACGAGTATTAAGTATGAAACTTAAATATACATTGAGATTCGAATATCAAGTATGAAGCTAGTATATACTAGCTTCGTACTTGATACTACGCTTCATACTTGATATTATGCTTCATACTTGATACTATGCTTCATACTTGATACTATGCTTCATACTTGATACTATGCTTCATACTTGATACTATGCTTCATACTTGATACTATGCTTCATACTTGATACTTGGTATTATGGCGTAAAATATATATTTTATATCTACACTTTACTAATCTTTTTCCACTGGTATTACACGGTTCAATGGGAAAAATTATTAGGCTAGCAGGGTTCCGGCGTTTTTCGAAGTGCTTCTTAAACTATGCTTTTGTAAATTTATCAGGTTCAGCGTGAAAAAATACAGCAACGTCTCACTTCTTTTTGTCAGATCTGTGCTCGGCGCGAAAAGTGATGCGTTCTGGAATATTTATTTTCGCACTCCCCGTCTAAAATAAAACAGGCACTAATATTTCATGAAATTCCAAACATTTTATTTACTTCTATACAATTATTGATTCTATGTCACTCGTGATAGCCCAATGAAACAGACAAAAAAAAATTACGAGGTTTACTCTACCTCGATCGAATTGGCCGGTAGAGCTACATACGATTTGTGCGTATCGGCAACTTTTAATATGAAGCGGACGGTTGCTAGCTGCTCCACATTAATTGCGACCGCCTGTTCTATCATGCCTGTGCATTCGACAACTAGTTCAGGAATGTTATGCAAAAATTTACGTTGTAGTATCGACGATAAGATATATGGCCGAATTATAGCATATGACGGTGCATAGCATTCGCACATGTTTTCGTAGTGACACTCACAATTTTGTACTTGTACGAACGAATGAATAATACCAATTACTAGTGAATCGTTATGATTGTACTGTACACAAGTATTGTCGTATTTTATTGAACGCTTGTACGATTGTGCTGCGTACAGGGAACCGTTCTTTATCAACCTCGAAAAAGTAATAAACTTTCGTCCACCGATATCTGCCCGTGCTAGAGCTTCTGATACAGTCTCTGCTAATGGAAAAGTTTCGCGGCATAGTGCAATAATGCTAATCCCATCCGTCAAATTTCGTAGTCGCATTTTTCTCTTCGGGTTAGATAGTTTGCTACAGTAGTCGTCAGCAGCGCTACCATATTCAAGATTTGCATGCCTTATCGTGGATAAGTTAAGCAGTGATGAAATTGCCGAACAGATTTGCAATTCTGGATGACATCTACTGTGAACGAGACGCTTAATTTTTCCATTAATATCCTCGAATGGGAAGCAAGTTGTTATCCATAATGGTCCAAAGTCGCGAACCGTTTCTCGAAGATGTAAAAGTTGATGAAGATTACAAGACATGTGTCGTTCTCCGTACAAAACGTCGAATCTGTTTACGAACTATTTTAATAGCCGCGAAGCGTATTCAAGCATTTCCGGAGACATGCTAGCTCTATGGAGTGCAAATATTCCGATCACCAGCATTGAATAATGCTCGAAGTATTGTGCTGACATAATATCGCAAAGAATTGGCAGCGAATAATAAAAAAGCCACGCTTTTAGCTCGTTTGCTTTCCAGTATTTAAAATGTTTTTTCACGGATCGAGGTCGTCTTTGCAGAAAAGATGGTGGGGTGAAAGCACATATCCTCGAATCTACTAGGTCAACACTATTGATGAGCGATGCAGGATGATTGCTATACGCCGGATCAAACAACATTGTAACGAGCTTTTTTGTAACTCCGGCGAATACGCAATGCATTGCGTCAACGGCGGTTGTTCGTATATAATTATGGACAAACTTGCTTAGCTGTGAAGGGCCTTTCACACCGAACACCGGTTCCTTTTTGCGTAACGCCTCTTTTGCAAAACGATCCGTTTCTTCGTCCGTTCTAGAAGTCAAATCGCGTTGGAAAGGATATGTCCATACTCTCTGTTCGGATCGACCTTTCAATTTGCATTTAGGGCACCCGTATTTGCCGTTAAATTGCGTCATATTGAGAAATAGAGATTTGGCGGGGAGATCGCAAGTGCCGCAAATCACCATACCTCTCACTTTTATGGGGGCGTCTTTACATGGGACGTTCAAAAAAACCCCTTCGTTAATTTGACGTAACGCAGTATATATCGGACACAAATAAAGATTAGGATCTGGTTTGCGAGGACCAAACCATAATCCGGCCAATAAAATGTTGTCCGATTTGGTTCGTTCGGCAAATGGAAGTTCATTAATGATCAGGTAAAAAGGCCAAATTTGGTATCCTGAAGATTTAAAAATAGGTACCCCGTCGGTGTTCCACGTGAACGAAATATTGTTGGGATTGGATAGAAATCCGCTATCCATGAGTTCCGTGTACACATCACCATCGTATATGTCTTCGAGATTTCGAGCATTTATCTTTTCACGGTTGAATCTGTGCTGCAAGTGATTGTAAAATCCGCGACGTTTGAATAGAATTTGGAGTTGATTTAGAATCGGTATCTCTATAAAATACGACACTCCTTTCGACTCTGGACACGTGTCGCAAATGGAATTACTCGTAGCCAGGCGCGAAAAGCAAGCAGAGCAGAAATAATGCTTTACGATTGGATACTGCACGTTGCCGAAGAATTTCCGAAAAAAGTAGAGGCTCGTTTTCAGAAGATTCGGTTGCTGGAGGTGAAGAGATATTAGCGCGAGAAGGTCGCTCAAGGCTGGGCCAGTGAGGTTGTAGCAGAGCATGAATGACAAGATTGACACCATGCTCTGCCCCAAAGTAATGGTTGCTCCTGCGTACAGCGGCTCATACGCATCGTGATGATTTTCATCGTCAGAGGCGCCGTCGTCGAATTCAACCTCGATATCATTGACGATAATATGCTCCGAGGCTACGCTCGATTCGTCACCTCCAAAATCATCTAATAAACATATAGAAGGTGTAAAATAAAAAAAGCTCAATTGGTGATTACCCACACTTTAAATGGAAGCTTACCTTCTTCGTCGGAAATATTATCGATATTAGGCGTTTCGGACCCGGAAGAAATTCTACTCGAGAGGGCAGAGCTAAGGAATACCATAAAAATATATTCGCTAAAGTTTCGAATCTTATTTTCGTAAGTAGAATGAGACTGCGGCTAGCAAATGAAGAATTATCACCTGGGGCGATCGGTCAATGATGTCGCATCATCCTCATCTGCGCTCCCAGGTATGACTATCGTACGTTCATTCGCAGCTCTTTTTTTCATTGCATAGCGACTACTTCGGCCGTAATCTTCAGTGAAGATTTTATGTTTCGGCATTTTTAGCCGACTCGGAACTGACAACAAGCCACTTGAACGCTGCAACGTAAGGATTCAAATATCCGGCGATGTTCAGAAACGATCTTAAAAGCATATTCCTACAGAAAAAATCGACCCACTTCTATTTGTGATATCTGACGATGGACGTGGTGACTAAAAATTAGTATTTTGACCTGTTTCTTACGATCTGTGTCCTTTGAGACATCGCGTATGAAACGGTGCTGATTTTTTATCTAGTAACTTGGTCATTGCTCTTCAACAAACACCTGGACCAAAGTCGATATCTGTCTTCAACCCAGAGTTGTAAATTTTTCGTAGGAACACTCTATTTGCCCCCTTTTCATGGTTTTTTCGGTCAGATAAGATGCTCCTATGAAAAAAGCATAACTCTGTGTTAAAGACAGGTATCAACTTTGGTCCAGGTGTTTGTTGAAGAGCAAGGACCAAGTTACTAGATAAAAAATCAGTACAGTTCCATATTCGGTACCTGAGAGGACACAGAACGTACAAAATACGTGAAGATCCTCATTTTAATTTAGTCTGTCCATCGTCAGGTATCACTTATGTAGCGATATCGATTTTTTATCTAGTAACATGGTCCTTGCTCTTCAACAAATACCTGGACCAAAGTCGATATCTGTCTTCAACACAGAGTTGTGAATTTTTCGTAGGGTCATCTTATCTGACCAAAAAAACCATGAAAAGGGGGCACATAGAGTGTTCCTGCGAAAAATGCACAACTCTGTGTTGAAGACAGATATCGACTTTGGTCTAGGTATTTGTTGAAGAGCAAGGACCGTGTTACTAGATAAAAAATCGATATCGTTACATAAGTGATACCTGACGATGGACAGACTGAATGAAAATGAGTATTTTGACGTATTTTGTACGGTCTGTGTCCACTCAGGTATCACATATGGAACTGTGCTGATTTTTTATCTAGTAACTTGGTCCTTGCTCTTCAACAAACACCTGAATCAAAGTTGATATCTGTCTTTAACTCAAAGTTATGCTTTTTCATAGAAACATCTTATCTGACCGAAAAAACCATGAAAAGAGGGCAAATAGAGTGTTCCTACGAAAAATGCACAACTCTGTGTTGAAGGCAGATATCGACTTTGGTCCAGGTGTTTGTTGAAGAGCAAGGACCGTGTTACTAGATATAAAATCGATATTGTTACATAAGTGATACCTGACGATGGACAGACTAAATGAAAATGAGTATTTTCACCTATTTTATACAATCTGTGTCCTGTTAGGTATCACTTATGGAACGGTACTGACTTTTTATCCAGTAACATGGTACTAGCCCTTCGGCAAACGTCTGAACCAAACTTGATA
This sequence comes from Ichneumon xanthorius, assembly GCA_917499995.1. Lineage (NCBI taxonomy): Eukaryota > Metazoa > Arthropoda > Insecta > Hymenoptera > Ichneumonidae > Ichneumon > Ichneumon xanthorius. The sequence continues at coordinate 2,781,933 of OU824201.1, forward strand.
CCTCTCTTATCAGCTGAGGTACGAATTTTTCGTATTAACACCTTATTTGACCGAAATAACCATAAAAAAGAGACAAATAGAGTGCTCCTACGAAAAATCCGTAACTCTGCTCTGAAGTGATATATCCTCTTGGGCCCAGACGTTTGACGAATGTCAAGGACCATGTTACTGAATAAACATGGATACTCTTTTTTCATTATCATATTCACCATTCTCTTATTATATTAAGAAAACTTAACAGAAGTAGAATCAAATTATTCTCTGAGTCATCATTCTTGTGATCCAGAATTACATATTTTTCTACATTTAAGGTAGCTATGTCGCTTCCCGCTCATCTCGCATAAGTTCGAGAAAAGTAAGCGAATATTGCAAGTATTTCTCGATGATATAAAAATCTGAAAAAATTAGTGCAGATTAAAGATACGGAAAAGATTAATTTTGCACAATAATAATTCCAAAATGTTATTAACAAATTAATCAAAAAATTAATTGTTTAACAAATTGCCCGGCAAAACAACTTTTTTTTTCTATGAAAATGATTCGTTTATTTTTCTGAATACGTATGAATTTTTTCAGATTTTTCAATTAGCTTTGATTTTTTAATTTTTTTATGTGGAAAAAATGTCTGAAAAAACACAAAAATCAAAACTAATTGAAAAATCTGAAAAAATTCATACGTATTCAGAAAAATAAATGAATCATTTTCAATTAAAAAAAAGTTATTTTGCCGGGTAATTTGTTAAACAATTAATTTTTTCATAAATTTGTTAATAACATTTTGGAATTATTATTATGCAAAATGAATCTTTTCAGTGCCTTTAATATGCATGCATTTTTTCAGATTTTTATACCATCGAGAAATACTTGCAATATTCACTTTCTTTTCGATAACTTATGCGAGATGAGCGGGAACCGACATAGCTACCTTAAGTTTTTTTTTATCCAAGTAGATTTTAAAAACGTCATTCACGTCCCACATTATAAATATACTCATGTGTAAGAAATAAAATAATTTATTTTTTTACCTGGTCTGATCTTTAATCCTGCGATCTCTGCAGTCCAGGAAAAACCCCTCGGCAGCTTAAGAAATGTTCCTTCGCAGTTGTCCTCGTTAGCGCGATGAAAAATTAACCTGTAATGTGTAAAAAAGTTATTTTGGCCCATAAATGTTTTCATCTCGTTCACATTTTGTATACATTTAGAAATAATGTGACTAACTTTCCACGCTATAAATAAATGTAGGTGTATAGAAAAAAAAAAACTTCTACGCTTTTTCACGTCAAAGTAAATCGCTATCGCGGTTATCACACAGTGCGGTTCACAATTAAATAACATCTAAGGCTTACCTGCAGTATGAAATAATTCCGGGTTTCTTCCAGTTCCGAAAGAAGCCTCTTTCGAGATTGAAAAATGGATCGTAACCTTGTCCTCGGTCGGCTGCGTCGTTGCGTACAATCTTTGTTGAAATGTTAGTGTCTCTTTATCGTTCTCCACACTCTGAGCCTCCTTGTATATTTACTTTCACCAATGACTATTTATTAAATATTTCAATGCAGATCGCTCTTCTCTTGTGATGCTTGAATGCGTCTCTTGGAAAAACTGAGAAGTTTATTTCTATATTGCCATAGTAACGCGGTGTTCAAGCGGTATTGAAAGTCAAGAAATACTCGAATTCACAACTCCACAATAAATTGAAGCTCATATAAATAGAATATTTGTTTTTCAATAGATATCATCAATTCGAGTATTCCTTGACTTTTAATACCGCTTGAACACCGCGTTACTATGGCAATATAGAAATAAACTTCTCAGTTTTTTCAAGAGACGCATTCAAGCATCACAAGAGAAGAGCGATCTGCATTGAAATATTTAATAAATAGTAATTGGTGAAAGTAAATATACAAGGAGGCTCAGAGTGTGGAGAACGATAAAGAGACACTAACATTTCAACAAAGATTGTACGCAATGACGCAGCCGACCGAGGACAAGGTTACGATCCATTTTTCAATCTCGAAAGAGGCTTCTTTCGGAACTGGAAGAAACCCGGAATTATTTCATACTGCAGGTAAGCCTTAGATGTTATTTAATTGTGAACCGCACCGTGTGATAACCGCGATAGCGATTTACTTTGACGTGAAAAAGCGTAGAAGTTTTTTTTTTTCTATACACCTACATTTATTTATAGCGTGGAAAGTTAGTCACATTATTTCTAAATGTATACAAAATGTGAACGAGATGAAAACATTTATGGGCCAAAATAACTTTTTTACACATTACAGGTTAATTTTTCATCGCGCTAACGAGGACAACTGCGAAGGAACATTTCTTAAGCTGCCGAGGGGTTTTTCCTGGAGTGCAGAGATCGCAGGATTAAAGATCAGACCAGGTAAAAAAATAAATTATTTTATTTCTTACACATGAGTATATTTATAATGTGGGACGTGAATGACGTTTTTAAAATCTACTTGGATAAAAAAAAACTTAAGGTAGCTATGTCGGTTCCCGCTCATCTCGCATAAGTTATCGAAAAGAAAGTGAATATTGCAAGTATTTCTCGATGGTATAAAAATCTGAAAAAATGCATGCATATTAAAGGCACTGAAAAGATTCATTTTGCATAATAATAATTCCAAAATGTTATTAACAAATTTATGAAAAAATTAATTGTTTAACAAATTACCCGGCAAAATAACTTTTTTTTAAATTGAAAATGATTCATTTATTTTTCTGAATACGTATGAATTTTTTCAGATTTTTCAATGAGTTTTGATTTTTGTGTTTTTTCAGACATTTTTTCCACATAAAAAAATTAAAAAATCAAAGCTAATTGAAAAATCTGAAAAAATTCATACGTATTCAGAAAAATAAACGAATCATTTTCATAGAAAAAAAAGTTGTTTTGCCGGGCAATTTGTTAAACAATTAATTTTTTGATTAATTTGTTAATAACATTTTGCAATTATTATTGTGCAAAATTAATCTTTTCAGTATCTTTAATCTGCACTCATTTTTTCAGATTTTTATATCATCGAGAAATACTTGGAATATTCGCTTACTTTTCTCGAACTTATGCGAGATGAGCGGGAACCGACATAGCTACCTTAAATGTAGAAAAATATGTAATTCTGGGTAGAAGATGGCGGCGATGTGGCAAGTTGCATAGTAGCGAGCTCTGGCATAAATTGGCGATTTTTTCGGGTTCTTTTTGGAAGTGAGAGTTGAAAAACGGCAGAGAGAGTGCGGAGGTGGTGTTATTGCTGAGGAAGTGTTAGTGAGGTACGGACTAAAGTACTTTGTGAGTTTTCGGGTGTTGTCAAATTCAGCCGGGGCTGGAGGTTAGGACGGAAAACGGCGGGACAGCATGGTAAGCGGCATGGAGCAACCGAAGGCCAAGGAGAAAGGAGAGGCGGACGAAGATGGAGAGGTGGATAGTGTTGGATCGCTGGCACCAGATGGCGCTGACGGGTTAGACCCGTTGCCCAAGCAGGGGAAGCGTGGACGGCCGTGCAAAGCGGTAAGGTCGGTAAGGAAGGAGGCGATAAGATCGAGCGGTACTTCCTGCGCGGGAGCGCCCGTAGCAACGAGGTGGTGCAAACGGATGCCTTTGCGAAAAAGGACAAGGTGTTGCGTACTCCCGCGGGAGCGAGTGGACGTACAAGTGGTGGGAAAGACAGAGACAGAGGGGGGGAGGAGGAGTGGAATTGTGACGACGAAGATGTGCAGGAGGTGGATGTGGCTGGAAGTTTGGCGGGTAACGAATCGCTGGGTGTGGTGGCGCTGGAAGAAGAACTGGAGAAGGGGGTGCAAGAAGAGTCAGCTGACTTCGGCGGGGAGGTAGCAAGGCCGGCAGAGTCCCAAAACTGGATGATGGAGCAAATATGTCGGGTGGTAGAAGAGTCGGAGAGAAGGATGATGGGATTCTGGAAAGCGGAGGCCGAAAGAATCCGGATGGAAATCGCACCGCTGCCGTGCAGGTGTGAGCAAATGAACAGAATTGTCAAAGAGCTGGTGGGCGAGGCGGACGAGTGGAGGATGCAGAGGTACAAGGACAAAGCGGTGTGGGACGAGGAGAAAGAGCACCTTCTAGCAATAATAAGTGAGCTGAGAGAGAAGAGTCAGGGAACCGAGGGTGAAGAGGATGGCTGTGCGTCGAGAACTTCGGAGACACCGCTGGGCCCGTGGGTCGACGATGGGGATAGTGAGGAGGCGAGCCGCCCGCCGCCGGTCCGGTGCAGCTCTGGACTGTCAACGGAGAGGATCTTCCCCAGAGGGGGACATGAAGCATTGGAGGAGGTCGGGAATCAGCCTGCCTCGCAGAATAGCCCAGCGCGAAGTGGACTGGAGCTTGCATAGTCTCGGTCAGAAGACGGTAAAGTGTCGAGATCGGGGTTATCAGGCAGTGTGATTGAGAAAGGTGAACGCGGGCCTGGTAACGGCACGATGCAGTGCCCGGGAGCCTTAACAGAAGCCGAGTGGCACTGGGAACTGGCTGAACGCAGCAAGAGGAAGAGGAACATAGTGGTGAGGGGGATAAATGCGGCTGGAAGTGAGAATGGAATTGCTCGGGAAGTCAAACAAATCCTGAGAAACAAAATGGGGATCGACCCGAGGATTGTAAAAGTTCAGCGAGTAGGCGGTGGTCCGGTCGTGACATTGGACTCGATGGCGAGCAAAATCAAGGTGATGAAGAAGAGAGGCGAGCTCAGAGATACGTCCATCTGGATCAAGGACGATCTCACGGCGAGGGAGGAGGAAGTTTCGGAATGGTTGAAGAAAGAAGCGAGGAAGAAAAGGCGTGAGGGGAAGGTGGTGATCTTAGGTTATATGAAAGTGTGTGTGAATGGGGTGTGGTGGAGCTGGATTGAGAGAGAGGGGAGAATGGAGAAAATGACGTTTCGGAGGGAAAAGTACAGAAACCGCTAAGGCGGGGAAAGAAAGCGAGGGCATTAAAGTGGTGACGTGGAACATTGCGGGGTGTGGAAGGATGTGGAGTGCGAGAGAGTTTTTGGAGAGCTGTGATATTATTTTAATACAAGAATCGTGGATTGAGGCGAAAAATGAGGAGAGGCTGTTAAATAGGTTAAGCAAGTCATTTAAGTGGTGGGCAAAGGCCGCGGTGCGGGAAAAGTCGAAGGGTAGTGCGGCGGGGGGTCACCTGATAGGAATAAGAAGGAATGTCTGTGATAGGTGCAGAGTGGAAGAGTGGAATTGTGGAATGATCATTAAAATAAGTAGAGTTAACATAGATAAAGAGATATGGATTGTGGAAATTTATAATAACGTCGGATTTAAGAATGTAGAAGGGGACTTAAGGCAATGTGTAGAAGATGGATGGGGAAGTGGGGCGGCAGTAATTATAGCGGGGGATTTCAATGCGAGAATTGGAGGGGAGGGGGGAGGGGTCGAGTGTGAGAGGGAGGGGGGTTTCGAGGGGGCGCGAGTCTCGCAGGACGCGATTTGTAATACGGAAGGGAGAAAACTGCTGGAATTTTGTGAAAACCATGGGTTGTCAATTTTGAATGGAAGAATAAAGGGGGATGAGGAGGGGAAATTGACTTTTGTGGGTGGTGGGGGCGCGTGCTCGGTTCTTGACCTCGTCATTAGACTGGAAGATGAGGAGGAGGGGGTGGTTACAAGGCTAGAGGTTGTACCCCGAACGGAATCGGATCACTTGCCGGTGGTCTTTGAACTGGCGGGGGGAGGAGTGGTGGAGGCGAGAGCAGAGGCGCGATGGAAGAGAGCAGATGAAGGGGTCAAATTAGTTTGGAAAGCGCAAGAGGGGGAAAGCTTTGGGGTTGAATTGTGTAGGGTTTGGAAGAAAGAGCGGGATGTAGAAGCCAGTTGGGGAAAGCTAAAAGAGTCTATTTGGGAAGCGGCAGAAAAAGTGGGAATGAAAAAGAGTAGTAAAAGTAGGAATGGGGTGGGGGGATGGTATGGCAAGGAGTGTAGTGAGCAAAGGACGCGGGTGTGGATGGCACTGAAGGAATTTTTAGCAAGCAAGGGTAGCGATAGAGGACTGGCGGGTGTGGAAAAGAATCAGTTGTTGAGTGAGAGGAAAATTTGAGAAACCTGGTCGGGAAGGCGCAGAAAGCAGCTAATTCGGTGTGGGGAGTGATGAAGAGGGCAAAGGTAGGCGGGCTGAAGGAAAGGTTACAGTTATTTGACTCGTTAGTTAAAGCAGGCTCGTTATATGGAGTGGAAATCTGGGGGTGGAAGAGGAGAGAGGAAGTGGAAAGATTGCAGGGGAAGTTAGCAAAAATGGCTCTTGGGGTAGCGCGAAATACACCGGACTATTTGTGGAAATTGGAAGCGGGCAGGAGAAGCGTAGAGGTTGAGGCGAGACGTAGAGCAGGAAATTATATTATACAGATTTTAAAGATGGAAGAGGGTAGATGGCCGAGGGTGTGTCTGAGGGAGGAGATGAGAGGGATCCTAAATGGGAAGCCGTCCAGATGGGGCAGAGATTTTAAGAAGGCAATGGAGGAGGTAGGGGACGGAAGGGTTATAAACTCGCTATGGACAGGTGGCGAGGGGGAGGGAATAGTCAAGAGGTGTCTAAGGGAGGGGGGAGCAAGAAAATAGGAACAGGATATCCAGAAGGATTGGGTCAAGGTTGACAGATCAACGTTTTGTGGGTGGTATAAAGAGATTAAAATGGGGTGCGAAAGAGAGAAGTACTGGGATATGAAAGCGGTGCGGGGGGAACTAAAAGAACAGTGGGCCAGGTTGAGGTGCGGGAATGTGGGGAAAGTGGGAAAAAAGGGTTTCAGTAGCTGGTCTTGCGGGGTTTGCAAGATCGAGCTGGAGAGTCTGGAACACATCTGGCAGTGTGAAGAAGCCAGAGAGGAGATAGGTCTAGATTGGGTCAGAGGGGCGGACAATTGGAGGGGGGGCAGGGAGGGTGAGGAACTAGAGCGTTGGACCAAACAATCGCTAAGAGGGGAACTGCTGGTGGAATTATGTGAGTATTTACAGGCGTTTGACAAAGTGAAAAGGTCGAGAACCGAGGTAAATCGAGCGGAGGGGGTTAGAGGGGGATAACTAAGCAAGGGGTGATGTAAAGCGGAAAAATGAGAGTTGTGAGGATGGGGTAAAATTTATGGCTGGGTATACGAAACGCATCAATACCGGTAGTTTGTAAGACACGAGTGCCAAAGATGTAAAGTCATGGAAGTGTGTTAGTTCTCTCAGATGTGATAAAGCGGCGGATATCAGAGGTTGTTGAAGGAATGTTGATAGAGTTTAAGTTTAAGTCTTCTAAATAAAATGATTGTATTAGTACGTAAGAAGTGGAGAGGCGGGTTGTGTAAAAGGCGAAAGCCATACAGTGGAAATAAAAATTCTATTCTATTCTATGTAATTCTGGATCACAAGAATGATGACTCAGAGAATAATTTGATTCTACTTCTGTTAAGTTTTCTTAATATAATAAGAGAATGGTGAATATGATAATGAAAAAAGAGTATCCATGTTTATTCAGTAACATGGTCCTTGACATTCGTCAAACGTCTGGGCCCAAGAGGGTATATCACTTCAGAGCAGAGTTACGGATTTTTCGTAGGAGCACTCTATTTGTCTCTTTTTTATGGTTATTTCGGTCAAATAAGGTGTTAATACGAAAAATGCGTACCTCAGCTGATAAGAGAGGTATCAAGTTTGGTTCAGACGTTTGTCGAAGGGCTAGTACCATGTTACTGGATAAAAAGTCAGTACCGTTCCATAAGTGATACCTAAGAGGACACAGATTGTATTAAATAGGTGGAAATACTCATTTTCATTTAGTCTGTCCATCGTCAGGTATCACTTATGTAACAATATCGATTTTTTATCTAGTAACACGGTCCTTGCTCTTCAACAAACACCTGGACCAAAGTCGATATCTGCCTTCAACACAGAGTTGTGAATTTTTCGCAGGAACACTCTATTTGCCCCCTTTTCATGGGTTTTTTGGTCAGATAAGATGTTCCTATGAAAAAATCACAACTCTGTGTTGAAGACAGATATCGACTTTGGTCCAGGTATTTGTTGAAGAGCAAGGACCATGTTACTAGATAAAAAATCGATATCGTTACATAAGTTATACCTGACGATGGACAGACTGAATGAAAATAAGTATTTTCACCTATTTTGTACAATCTGTGTCCTCTGAGGTATCACTTATGGAAAGGTACCGATTTTTTATCAATTACCATGGTCCTTGCCCTTCGACACCCGTCTGGATCAAACTTGATATCTCTCTTAACAGCTGAGTTACGAATTTTTCATAGGAACATCTTATCTGACCGAAATAACGATGAAATGGGGTCAAATAGAGTGTTCCTACGAACAATTCACAACTCAGCTGTTCAGAGAGATATCAAGTTTGGTCCAAACGTTTATCGAAGGGCAAGGACCATGTTACTGGATAAAAAAATTGGCATCGTTGGATAAATGATACCTGAGAGGACACAGATCGTACAAAACAGGTTAAAATACTAATTTTCAAATTTATGCTGGAATATAATTTAAATATATCATATGTAAATTGGTAATACAATTTCTGTATCTTCATTTTTGTGCGTAGTTGCTAAAATGAATTTCGAAAAAGAAAAAATCTACTGCCTGATATACTGGATAGATGAAAAATCGACGACTGTGATTGCGAAAGAGGATATTGTCTTTTCTCCGTTTACGAAAGGCGAAGAAAGGAGTATCTGGTACGAAAATAAATATTACAAGGCCCAGATTTTGAAGGAAAGCGGTGAGTCCCCTTTTCATATATTTCATGTCTTTGCTTTGCATATATTCCTTCCTGCTCTCCCCCAGCCCTGTCGGTATTAAAAACTGTAATGTATTTATTTTTGTGTTTCTTCGTGAATGACTATGTGGGTGTAGGTGTTATTTATAAAAAAACTTGGTAACTCAACTACGTGTACTCACTGACGAATTACTGGATTCGACGGGACATTTAATCTATGGTAATTTTACCAAAATTGCGCAAATCGATTCTAACGTTTTTTGAGGACACTTTAGAAAATGTTACTCGATTTTCAATGAGCAATTGCAGCTTTTTGAGAACCGATTGCGCAGGGGTTTATCGCTAATGATGTTTTAATATTAATGAATTTATAGCCGACGAAAAGTGGTTACGCACACTGAAGATCTCGAAAGACGGACATATCTTGCCACATGTTGGAACTGGATCGCATGTACATGCTTCCAAGTTCGAGGCAGTGAGAACGGCCGCTCAAAAACGCAAAGCGCAGAAAGCTGAAGACAAGTTGAAGAGCGAAGTTGCGATGAAGAGAAATTTGGACATTTTAAGAGCAAACGGAAGTGAGAATCAAAAAAGAGATAGTGATTGGAAAGATGGTTGCGCAGAAGATTTCGGAGTAAAAAAAAGTCACGTGTAGTAGGGGATGAATTGATAAAGAGATCAATATCCTTAAACAAAGGTGGGCAGGAAAATGGCGAAGTTGGTGAAATATCAATGAAAATGCATGCAGATGACGAGCACGAGCCAGCAAAATCGGCCGTGCAGATAAAAAGGAAACGTGCAAGAGAACCAGAAGAAAAGCTTACATTAGTCGAAGAGACCGAGAAGAAGAAGAAGAAGCATTCAGGAGAGAAGACAGAGGAAGAAAAGAACCGCAAAGAGGAAATGGACAAATCCGAGAAAAAAGTCGAGAAAAATTCGAATTCTGCCAGCAAAGAGCCCACACACAAGAAGAAGAATACTACAGAAATAGAAAAAAAGAATACAGTAAAGGAGACGAAGGAAAAAAAAAGTGTTCGAAAGAATCCGAGGTTGAGCAGAAGCGGTCAAGGCAAGAAGACAAGCAGAAGAAAAAAAGCAGGAAATCAGATGATAACGGGGTGTGCAAGAGAGGTAACGGAAAAAGAAAAGCGTGCAAATAAAGATCAGAGTGAGAAAAAACGTGCAATAGAAGCCCAGGATGAGATAAAGCATGCAACGGAAGCTCAGAATGAAAGGAAACGCGCAAAAGAAGCCGAGGATGCGGAGAACCGTACAAAAGATGTTGAGGACGAGAAAAAGCGTGCAAGAGAAAAGGCCGAGCAGAAACGGGCACAAGAGAAAGTGAAGGGAAAGAAAGGTACAAGAAAAGCCGAAGATGATAAACAGCATGCAAGCGAAAAGGCTGAGCAGAGGAAGAAATATGTAAGATAAGGTGTCACAGAAAAAAAGAAGTGTGTAAAAGAAGCCGAGGATAAAGAAAAGCGTGCAACAGAAGCTAAAGACGAGAAAAAACGTGCAAGCGAGGAGGTGGAAAAGAAGCGGGCACGAGAGGAAATGAAAGGAAAGAAAAGTACAAGAAAAGCCGAAGATGATAAACCGCATGCAAGCGAAAAGGCTGAACAGAAAAAGTATGGAAGACAGGAGGTAAAGGAAAAAACGAAACGTGTAAATGAAGCCCAGGTTAGGGAGAAGCGTCTAAAAGAAGCCGAGGACCAGAAAAAGCGTACAACAGAGGAAGGAGAACCGAAGCGTGCAAGAGAGGAAGCGAATGAAAAGGAATCTACAAGAAAAGCCGAGGATGATAACCAGCGTGCAAGCGCAAAGCCTGAGCAGAAGAAGAAGTATGTGAGAGAAGAGATAAAAGAAAAAAAGAACTGTGCAAAAGAAGCCGAGGGCAAAGAAAAGCGTGCAACAGAAGCTAAAGACGAGAAGAAGCGTGCAAGAGAGGAGGTGGAACAGAAGCGAGCCCGAGAGGAAATGAAAGGAAAGAAAAGTACAAGAAAATACGCGGATGATAAGCAGTATCCAAGCGAAAAGGCTAAACAGAAAAAGTATGGAAGAGAGGAGGTAATGGAAAAAAAGAAACGTATAAAAGAAACCGAGGATGGGGAAAAGCGTACAAAAGAGAAAGCGAATGAAAAGGAATCGACAAGAAGAGCTGAGAATGATAAGCCGCATGCAAACGAAAAGCCTGAGCAGAAGAAGAAGTATGCAAGAGAGGAGGTAAAAGAAAAAAATAAGTGTGCAAACGAAGCCGGGAACAAGAAAAAGCATGCAAGAGAAGAGACAACCGAAAAGAAGGACCGTACGAGTATAAAGGAGAAAAGAGACAAACCTGTGAAAAAAGCCGAAGAAGAGAAGAAACATGAAGAAGACAGTGAAGAGGCGGAAAATGAAACCCATGCAAGATTCGCATCAATGGCGGGGTCGTCTATCAAAATACCTTTAGGTACTTAATTATTGACGCTGAACTCTAGAACTTAAGGATGCATCACACATATAGGGTAGAGCGGGGCAAAATGGAGCAGCGTGGCAAAATGGGGCAATCGGTAAATTTTCCAATAATTTTTGGATTCCCGCCCCGTCGATACGTCAGGATTTTCTGCTCCGTTTTGCCCCGCTGTCCGATCCAAAAATTATTAGAAAATTTTGTTTTACCAGATTGCCCCGTTTTGCCCCGCTGCCGCATTTTGCCCCGCTCTACCCTACTCTCAACCAAAAGTTTATGTGAACAAACTGAAAAAATCAGCAGTATTGATTATGTCAAGAACCTGCATTTTGCGTAATAATTATACCAATAAGTTATTAATAAATTATTAGAAAAATAAACCGTTTAAAAAAAAATCAGACAACTTTTTATTTTCTTCTTTTAAATGAACTCCTTGATGTTTAGAAATCGTATGCATTTTTTCAAAATTTCCGTCATTTGAATTTTTTTTTTCTCGAAAATTTTAAAGATCGATGTAGAGGAACAAGTTTTGGATATATTTCAGTACCACGATTGTACAGTAATCACAAAAAGTTTCGCGGCGATTGCGCAAACCGTTTTGTAGTTAGGATAAAAGTGGGGAATATGGCCCGATCCATATATAATTGATTTACGTGTTAATCGACACCTCGATTAACACGTGGCCATATTCTATATTATATGGCCTTTAAAAAAAATTCAAAAACGGACAGTTAAAAAAAATTATAGAAAATTCTGAAAAAATGCATGTGGCTTCTAGAAAATGAGTAAATTCTTTTGAAAAGAGAAAAAACGGTTTACTGATTATTTGTTGGACATTTTTTTTAGAAATTTATTAATAACTTTTTGACATTATTATTATAGGCAAAATTCATGTTCTTCGCACCTTTAATACAGTTGATGTTTTTCGGATTTTCATATCATCAGGAAGTGGTGAAATTCTCACTGAATCTCACTTTACTTTAGCCTGTGAATATACGTGAGAAGCATCCTTAACACATCTGTGTTTTCCGAATGATGTACTTAATAATAAAGTACAAGACCTCTGTCCACTCTCACGGATACTCATAGACACTCACAGATATTCACAGTTAGTGTCTGTGAGTATGTGGGATTGTCTGGCGGACGCCGGTGAGTGTCTGCGAGTGTTGATAGAGGCGAGCGCGCCAAGCGTGTGAGCCACCGTAACCGGTCGTACGTTAATAATTAAGCTTCTGATTCCTTTAACGTTTGTTGTACTTCAGTGCATTTAAATGAGTGAATTCCCTTAGAACCGTACGATTCACGCGATGATGAGGTCGATCATATGGACGAGAATGATCGTGTGTCCAAGGTCGATGACGAATCCTCACAAGATAGCGAGTCCAAGCGTGATAACGAATCCGAGCACGGTGTCGACGCCGATCACGAGAAGCAGTTCGAGGACGATAACGACTCCGAGCACGATAACGGTTCCGAGCACGATAACGGTTCCGAGCACGATAACGGTTCCGAGCACGATAACGGTTCCGAGCACGATAACGTTTCCGAGCACGATAACGGTTCCGAGCACGATAACGGTTCCGAGCACGATAACGGTTCCGAGCACGATAACGGTTCCGAGCACGATAACGGTTCCGAGCACGATAACGGTTCCGAGCACGATAACGGTTCCGAGCACGATAACGGTTCCGAGCACGATAACGGTTCCGAGCACGATAACGGTTCCGAGCACGATAACGGTTCCGAGCACGATAACGGTTCCGAGCACGATAACGGTTCCGAGCACGATAACGGTTCCGAGCACGATGACGGTTCCGAGCACGATGACGGTTCCGAGCACTATAACGGTTCCGAGCGCGATAACGGTTCCGAGCGCGATAACGGTTCCGAGCGCGATAACGGTTCCGAGCGCGATAACGGTTCCGAGCGCGATAACGGTTCCGAGCGCGATAACGGTTCCGAGCGCGATAACGGTTCCGAGCGCGATAACGGTTCCGAGCGCGATAACGGTTCCGAGCGCGATAACGGTTCCGAGCGCGATAACGGTTCCGAGCGCGATAACGGTTCCGAGCGCGATAACGGTTCCGAGCGCGATAACGGTTCCGAGCGCGATAACGGTTCCGAGCACGATAACGGTTCCGAGCACGATAACGGTTCCGAGCACGATGACGGTTCCGAGCACGATGACGGTTCCGAGCACTATAACGGTTCCGAGCACGATAACGGTTCCGAGCGCGATAACGGTTCCGAGCGCGATAACGGTTCCGAGCGCGATAACGGTACCGAGCGCGATACGGTTCCGAGCGCGATAACGGTTCCGAGCGCGATAACGGTTCCGAGCGCGATAACGGTTCCGAGCACGATAACGGTTCCGAGCACGATAACGGTTCCGAGCACGATAACGGGTCCGAGCACGACAATGAGTCCGAGCACGATAACGATGATATCGAAGAAGCTTGGTGGTCAAAACTTCCTCCTCGTTAGTAAACTTTATTATTATTAGTTCTACCAGTAGCTGTGTTTGAATCATTATCTACACGTGCAATAATGAGATACATATAATTTTTTAGTAACTGCTGATATTGTCAGATATCAGAAGGCATTTGCAGAGCTACTCGAAGCGCGGTACGAAAAGCTAGCAAAAGCAAACGCGAAAAAACCTGATTCGGTAATTACCAGTTTTTGAATATTTGGTTCAATGACTTATGGGTGGAAACACTACGGCTGGAACACGAATTCCTGTCAAATTACAACCATTAGATGGAAACGGATGAGTTTCTTCTCTTCTCGAGACAAGTTGTTATGGTTTTTTATACTTACTAACCGGTTATAAACTTTTATAGAAAGTTACATCTGTACGTCCGCCGAATCTGACAGATATGTCGAGCTTTGGAGGAAGTTCCAAAGTATGCCAGTTTTCGATTATAAATTTAATATATATCATGAAATTATTGCATAGATAGGGCATCATTTATTTCAAACTTATTTCAGCTAAAACTTATTTTCGCCAAAACGTAACTAGATTAGAGAAACACCATGTATATGAAACACGTCACTTACCGAAAATTAATGTTTCACCCGGAAGTGACGTTTTTCTATATGACGCCATTTTCAGTCTAGAACTGAGATTTCGAAACCAGATGGGAGGTATTTCCGGTATGACGTCATTTCCGGTCGAAAAATCAATTTTCTGTACCGGATGTGTTATGTTGCTAGTGTAATGACACTTCTGATCTAAAAATGAGATTTTTAACCCGGAACTGATTTCACAACAAAATTCTTAAGTCTTTGAGCGCGACTTTACTTCCAGCTTAACAGTGAGATTTTCTAACCGCGTGGCGATACAGCAAATAATTTTTATTACAAAATCTAAACTCGGTCGTCATGTATAGTATATAAAAATCATATCGATGTTTTAACGCCAAAAAGGCGTATAAGCTATGTTTTATACATAGCCTATATGATCTTATGACATTAAGACATCGATATACATGGTGGTTTTTCTTCTTCTTCTTCAATTTCGTTGAACTCCCAGTACCAATAGGGAGCGACATGGTGGTTCTGCACGCTAGTTATTTTATGGCGGAAAGAAGTTTAGGGTTAATAGCGCCCTACCATTACATATTATCATAAGGAACCGTTTCAGCGTTGGTAACAAATATTGCATTTTAAATCAGGTTGAAATACGTCAAAAATCTGGAGTTTTCGTTGATAAGGAGGAGCTCCTTAATATCTTAAGTTACAATCACAACCCTCGGGACATGGTTCGAAAGCTAATGCGTATATTAGTTGGTGACGCGGAACTACGCCAGATGAGCGCCAGAGGCAAAGGCTTCAGAAAAGCCATCCCGAAAAAATTTCGAACGGCGGTTTCAAGTATGTATTTTCATATTGGCCCTTTGATTTAAGGTGAAATGAAACGGTTATGGGTGCGGGAGAGTTAGCTGAAATTGTCCAATGAATATGTTTTTCAGATAATCAGTATGTGCATCATTAAAAAAAGTAGATAAAAAACAGATTTTAGATTCCTCTTAGGAAATATAGAGTAGACCGGGGCAGGTTGGAACACAGAACAAGTTGCAACCGACGTTGTGAAAAGATGATATTCGACGCAGCGAGTATGCTACTCTATGGAATTAGAGGGCATACTATGATCAATATTTCTTAAGAGTACCATACTAGATGCATGGAATCTCTGCTTTCGACTGCGTCTGTTCCAACGTGCCCCATGTTTCGATTAGCCCCGGTCTACTCTACTCAGACCAAAAAGAATCATTGTTCGCCGAGCACAGTAGCATAGAGGAGGGCGGCGCAAAACGCTACCGAGTATGGGGATGCATCGATGAGGCGAAATGGGAGGTCCTAAAATGATTGAAAAATTTCGTTGTTAAAAACGCAATTCTCCATTCATTTTAGGACGTCCCTTTTTGCCACATCGATGCATCCAGTTTTGCCTCACTGTCCCGTTTTGACTCGCTCTCCCCTACTCGAATGGTCATAACCATAAAGGACATTAAACTTTTTTCATTTTTGGATTCTCAACATCCTTTTTCAATTTTTGGAATCTCACACGTTGGGACTTTTTTTTTGTCTTTAAACGGATTTGCATTTGCTTGTATGCGAATTCAGCGCAATGTCGGTAACAAAATTCAGTAAAAAAAAAAGTCGGTAAAATCATCCAAACGATTAGCTTGTAATCGAATTTTACTTAGTGTAATTCTTACTCAGTTCTTATCTCATAGGTTTCGTTAAAAAAAAATACGAAAGCCGGGTGCAAAGAATTGAGTGACGAAGAATTCAATCGGACACTAAATTTATTATGCGGATCCCTCCGCTTCAAAGAAAAAAATAAGCAGGCACAGCATCCATCGCCGTCCCATTCCCCCAACGACGCGCATACAGCATCATGCAGCCACGCATCACCTCGAGCTTCAAGGGAAAATTCCGGAGCGTCTTCTCCAAACGCGTAAAAAAAATGAAAAAATCTCTCCTCAATCCGTGTCTAAAAAAATCATGACAATTTTTTAACGCGACATCTAAAAACAAATAAAATTAAAAAATATATAATAGTCCATGGAAAAAATCCTGTAATTCTATAAGGTAAAAGTACCGGTGGCCACACACCTAAGGGCGAAGTCCCAGTTCCTATACATGCATGAAAAATGGCATTTGCGTCTCTCTTGCACGCATGCTTTGCGTGGCCACTGGGACGTGTTCGGTCACTGGGACGTTTACCTTAATAGGATTGTGTACTTTTTCTTAACTATGGTTTTATGTTTTCAACGGTTAAAAAAGCCGAGTAAAAAATATCGGTAAAATATAGATATAATATATATAGATATTTTTCGTCCTAATACGTTCTTCATACTTCATGCTCGAGTAATCTTTCGTATATTAATTTCATAGGTGATATTCAAATATTCTTGCGTATACTAGCTTCATACTCGATACTCGAAATTAATGCATATACTACCTTAATGCTTGATACCCAAATATTCTTACGTATACTAGCTTCATACTGGATACCCCAATATTCGTACGTATACTAGCGTCATATTTGATACCCAAATATCCTTACGTATACTAGCTTCATACTTGATACCCGAATATACTTTGTGATGTTATTATTTTCCCCCGTGGGGAGGGAAAAAATCACTTGTAAATTTCAAAACTAAAAATGGGACTAAAATCGTGCAACGGGGTGGGGTGGGGTCAAGCAAAATAATGGTACTCGTCGGGGACAATAATAACAGTCGTTTAATAATAATCGAAAAGGAAAAGTTAAATAGTAGAAAATGAGAAAAAGCAAAAATCAGAAATAAAAATAAGTTACAAAATATCAATAATGGTCAGTCGGTAATGAAATACAAAAAAACGGTAAATAACAAAGGTCGAGAATAACAGTCGCTTCAACGCCGTTACGGGTACGTTGAAGAGAGAGAAAACCAAAAAAATGAAAATAATACTGGGGAGAGATTACCAATAATATGGGACTAGCGATAATAATGACTTAGAGGGCGAAGAAATAATAACAAGGTCGCGGGGAAGTTAAATAATAATAATAATAATAAATCGGGGGTTAAATAATACTAAAAAGAACGGTAAGGGACAAACGGAATATAATCGCAAAAAAAGGGGGGCCGGATCACAAATACTTAATTCTGAACAATAATCTCGGAGAAAAACAAAAATGCAATTGGTTCAAATTATTCAATAAACCCTACTAAAGGGGGACGCAAAAGGGGAAAATATTCGAAATGAATTTGGCGGAGTTATGGGGATTTTAAGGGGGAATAACGGGAGAGCTGGTCAGACAAATGTTGCACGAAAATCCAATAATACACTAACTATGAACTCAGATGGGCGCCAGCTACTTTCACGGTGTAGCACCGTAATAGATCGTGCAAACGGCACGGATCTACTCTCAAAACAAACTTTACTCAAAACCAAAACTCAAAACTTGAAAAATATCTCTGTCGCAATGGACACTCCAGCTAGCTCGGGAGAGGGGAGAGGGCTCAGGGGGAGGGTACACGAATCGACGGGTTCTTACAATATTACCTCGGTCTTAATCGTTAACACAAAAAAAAGTCTCAAAGTCTTAATGGGAGGGATGGGAAAAAACTGTAACAATCTAAACTATCACTTATAGCGAATTTTACGCCGCTCACCACGCGCGCGATTCCTCTTTGCTCGTGTGCAAAAATGTCGAGCACGTGTCGACCACGAGGCAAAATCTTTCACTTATAATTTCTATAAAAGTAACGGGTATTCGGGGAAGGAAAACGGGTCAATCGGGTCGGGAAAAATTTGGGCAAAAACTTACGATCGGAGGGCTCACTCACTCAGCACACAGGGGTCTCGATTACAAACTTTTCTCGAATCAGTGGACAGCCTCAGTCGTTATATAATTTCGCGTGTCGGTCCAAATCGCGTCCCTGGGCTATCTCTGATTCGTCTTAAGGGCTGGTTATTCTCTCCGCGTCGGAGTCGGGGTTCCACAGTGTACAGCCGAGTCGTCTTATAAATTCGTAACAAATTGCACACTCGCTCTCGACTGTCACTCTTTACAATATTCCTGTTCGGGCTTAAAAACTAAGGACTCCCGATCTCACACACACGTCCATACGTCACGCGCTCGGCTCGGAGAGTAAGGGACATGGCGGGGTCTTCTTCTTCGTCGACGTTGGCGCTGGTGGTGGGGTAACGAGAGCACCTGTGCGTCAGCGTCGGTCGATAATCGGAGTCATGGACGGGCGGCGAGAGGTGGCGACAGGGGCCCCGCTGGATCGTCGATCGATGCCGTGCGTCGGCGATCCCAGCGGGCGGCAGGCGGGCGGGCAGCGGCGGCTTTTCGGCGGGCTTTTCGACGGGCTTTTCGGGCGGACTTTTTGGACGGTCTTATTGGCGGCTTTTTCCCCTCGTCCACGATCCTCCTACCTTCCTCGGCGTCAGCACGTCGGCTCTCGTTCCTTTGCTGTTCCTTGATCGTGGGCCGTCGAGGGGGGGGGGGGGAGAATGTCGATATTGTCCTCGAGTCGCGCACATTCAAACAAAAGGGTAACGGGAGGGAAAAAACGGGAATTTACATGCTATCTTACACAAAATAAATAGAAGAAAAAAGCGTAAAAATATGCGGGTCTAACGTTGGGTGAGCGGCGGACTCGAGCCGAGTTTAGGGAAGGACTTGTGACGTACCACGTCACAACTTACGTATACTTACTTCATACTTGATACTCGAGTGTTCTTATTTATACTAGCTGCATACTTGATATTCGAGTATTCTTAATTATACTAACTTCATACTTGATACCCAAATATTCTTCTTTATACTAACTACATACTTGATACCCAAATATGCTTATTTATACTAACTTCATACTTGATACCCAAATATTCTTACGTATACTAGCTCCATACTTGATACCCGACTATTCTTATTTATACTAGCTGCATACTTGATATTCGAGTATTCTTAATTATACTAACTTCATACTTGATACCCAAATATTCCTACGTATACTAGCTTCATACTTGATACCCGAATATTCTTACGTATGCTAGCTTCATACTGAATACCCCAATATTCGTACGTATACTAGGTTCATACTTGATACAAGAATATTCTTACGTATACTAGCTTTGTACTTGATACCCCAGTATTCGTATGTATACTAGCGTCGTACTTGATGCCCGAGTATTCTTATTTATACTAATTTCATACTTGATACCCAAATATTCGTAAGTAAACTAGCTTCATACTCGATACTTGTATAATCTTACGTATATTGGCATTTTATACTCGGTACTCGAATACTCCTTTGAATATTCACTTAATATTTAATACTCAAATATTCCTTCGTATACTAGCTTCATACTTAATACTCTTCGGCGATGGATTAGAGAAGCATAATTAGAGTATTATTGAGTCCAATACGACATACTTTCAATACATTCATGTTTAATATTTTTTTAATACTTTTTTTTTTGCGCGGGAACACTCTACGCATCTATTCCCGAAGTCTGAGCAATTTTGACCGTATAGTTTATTCGTAATATAATTTGTAGGTTGACTACTTTGACCGTATCATCCTATATTTTAACATTGGAGTCGGTCGCTTCCGGGACAAAAGATCACTAATTTGCTACTGATCAAGCCAACCTAGAGCTTTGAAAAACTAGCTTCGAGTACATGAAACATCAAGGATTTTATGTAAAAAATGCAAAATCCGCACTTTACCGTTGCAAACGTAATGATCAATCGATGCAAAGTTTATTTTGTCATCGCAGTCTATCAATTTACCGAATTTTAGTTTCAGGCTCGACATCTTTTCCGTTCGAAAGCTGAGGCGTTCAGAGAACCAAATATAACCTCACTTCAGGTTCATTTTAATATACGTCCAACGTCCAATTCTCAATGTTTTTCACACAATACGAATCCACGACATAGAATTATCAATCTATCAACCATTTTATGTCTCAAATGTTGTTTAAAAAATGTTCAAGTAAGTTTTGGGAAATTATTTGTCATTTCATTTTTTCGTTTTGTAATGTTGGCCAGTGATACATAATGACGATTCCGAAGTCATTGAGATTTTTTAACTGGACTACATATTTTTCTTAATCTTCGATACACGGATCAGTTTTACGAAATATAGCCCATATTTCGTAAAACTGATCCGTTTATTAATGGCATGCATTGCATGCGATTCGAGACAGCTATGAGGAATTTTTTTCCAATTACATTTTTGACTCCAAAGTAACAGTCGATCCTCCTTAAAAGTCTCATTTTTCAATTGGACGTGACGTCTTACCGGAAATACGTCACTTCCGGTTTTTAAATTTAATTTTTCGTACCGAAGTGACGCCATGCTGGAAATAGATCGCTTCCGATTTGAAAATCTCATTTTTTCCACCGGAAGTGACGTCATACCGGAAATACGTCAGCTTTAATTTGATTCAGTGATGATTACAACAACAAAAAAATGTACGCATTACAGGATTCGGGAAGGACACGTAGGAGGTTGATGAAGTCTCGATGGTGATGAGGAGAGAGTAAACTTGTGCTTTTGATATAACCAATTGTTTGATTTGACTTGGTTGATCGATTTGATTTGAACGGATAACAAATGTGATTTTGTGATGAAAATGATGACGATAATAACGGTGGCAATGACGATGTAAATGTATTAGTATAAGCTATGAAATAACAACTTAATATTCAGCAATAAAAAGTCTCAATAATTAATCATTGAAGCAAGTATAGAAAGTATTATAAATAAATATTTTCATTTTCCAAAAACACCACGTTTTGTAAGTAATTCTTAAGATATAATTGTATAAATGGCGTTTAGTAATTGTATTTGTTCATAATATTTGTATTATACAGAAAACCTTTGTTTTAATAAATCTCAATAAAAACAACATTTTTTTGCGGTTTTTTATTTGCATCTATACGGAAAAATTCATGAATAAATAATGTTGAATTTTGTATCGATACAAATTAAGTGATCTCAAGTATTCAATCGACGTGCATCATGGGAAGACGAAAGGTTAATCGGACGCCTGAAGAAGAACAATTGAAGCGTGCTAAATTAGACAAAAATTAGACATAAATTAAAGAAACGTCCAGAAGATGGAGTAGAACACAATAAAGTGGTTGCAGTTTTGCAAGATGATAGCTTGGTATTAGAACTACAACGTAATAAAGTTGTTGCAACTTTACAAGAGAGTGGTAATTTGGATTCAGTCGTACAGAATACTGGAAGCAATCAACCTTTGAACCTTAGCGAAACACAAACACAAGGTGTACCGGTATTGGCAATATAAGACAATGGAATTGATGAATTACAAAGAGACAGAGTAGATCGGCTCACAGAAATCGTAAGAGAAGTTGTGGTACCTGTGCATATCGTTGGATTGCCAGTCGCTCAAGAAGCCGCACATGTCATAGGCCTACAACGAGAAACATCACTGTGTGATCAAAATAATGAACAACATGCCACCAGATTAGTTGATGCCGAATGGCAACGCCGCCATCGGCAATTACTTATCGAACAAAGAAACCGATTCCCTCCAGCAATACCGATTAATAATGTACAGGAACACTACGGTGGTGGCATGACTGAACGTTGTATACATTGTACCGCTGCACATTTCACATGCGAAAAAGTATCCAACATGGGAAATTCGTTCCATGATTGTTGCAGTCATGGTAAAGTCGATCTTGAACGCCTACCAGACATGCCAGAAGAAATGGGTTCTTTGTTCCGTGGGACACATGAAAAGCCGAACGCATTTTTTGAGCGTATTCGAAACTACAATGCTTCGTTTTGATTTGCGTCCTTTAACGCCAACTTGATGAATTTCGAGGGAAGACGCCCCGGACCGTATTGCTTCAAGATACAAGGCCAGATTTACTACCAAGTAAACACAGCATTATATCCAGCTCCGAACGAACTACCAAGCTACCCCTATCGGTTTATCGTTACCCCAAAACAACCTTAAAACGACGGTTGCCATTCGCCATAAAATCTACCACTTAGCAACCGCGTTTTTACCATTCCGCTAGACTTCGGTAGTGCCCGTGGTTGAAGCGTATTGCGAATGGTTGCTTATTGGCTATTGCAACCTCAAATCAACCGAATTTCTACCATCGCGCATTTTTTCGGATAGGACTGCAGCAACCTAGAACAACCGTCATTCTACAATCGCTGAATTTTTCTATTACGACTGTGACAACCGACAACAACCGTTGTTCTACCATTGCTGATTTTGCTCCTTACGACTGCGACAACCGAGAACAACCGTCATTCTACCATGGCTGATTTTTTTTTCCTTACGACTGCAGCAACCATGGGCCTCCGCGTTTCTACCGTCGCTCATTTTTTTCTCTCATGAACGCGTCAACCTGGAACAACCACGGTAACGGTGTTATAAGTCTCGATCCCCAACAAAAATTGGTTGCGTCTAACACGGACCAAAAGAAAGTTTGATGATGATTTAATCATTAATTTTCATTTCTGTCATTATGAATTACATAGAATCACGATACATTTTTAATATCATGCAATTTGATGAAGAAAAAAACCTAACGACCTAAAGTTGGGCTCGAATCCGGGACTCTACGCATGCTAACCTATAGTACTTTACCGCTATGCTACCGCCTATAATTAAAATCGTATCCATTTCCGAGGGCATTTGAACGTAACAAGAGTTGTCTGACTTGAGCTGAATGGTAAATGACTACGTTTTCTACTAAATTCGGTCAATATTGTTATTGTTATTTTGTTTATTCACCAAACTCGGTCAATACTGTTTTTTATTAAAAAAAGATATGGCTGTTTAGAAATTATCGATATATATATTGTTCAAACAATCGAATTCCAAAATTGAATCGATGTTTACCAAACTTGGTCATTGTTGTTATTATGCAGATAAAATAACAATATTGACCCTAAGAAATTGGCGATATTAA